>JAZKJV010000813.1:244051-696813 GCA_037367405.1 Ottelia alismoides | reverse complement strand
TCTCAAAAGGGGTGAGTCCCCCTACATGTTGTGCCAAAGAAATTGGAGATCACCATCGTGAAGAATGACAAAGGAGATGAGATCCCAACCAGAGTTCCAACTTCTTGGTGTGTCTGCGTGGATTACAGACGCCTGAATTTAGTGACCAAGAAGGATCATTTTCCTCTCCTCTTCATCGGCCAGATAGTCGAAAGACTGGTCGCGAAGGAGTATTTTTGTTTCTAGGACGGATACTCTAGTTACAACAAAGTTGCAATTGCTCTTGAAGACCAAGAGAAAAACACCTTCACCTATCCATTTGGGACATATGCCTTCCACAGAATGTCATTTGGTTTGTGTAATTCTCTAGTGACATTCCAACGATGTATGTTAACCGTATTCCCGGATATGGTTGGTATTTTTCTCGAAGTTTTCATGGATGATTTCCCAATCTACAGGGAGAGTTTTTGATTAATGTCTATCTTATTTAGGACCGAGTCCTAAAAGATTCAGTGAAGTGAACCTGATGCTCTCGTGGGAGAAGAGCCATTTCATGGTGATCGAGGGGATTGTGCTAGACCATGCCATATTAAAATGTGGCATGGAGGTAGATCCTGCGAAGGTAGACGTCATTTCAAGCTAGAGCCATCTACAAATATGAAGCATCATTCCTTGGGCATGTAGGTTTTTATCGAAGATTCATAAAAGATTTCAACAAAATTACCCGTATGTTGACTGAGTTTCTAGGCAAGGAGGCTGATTTCATTGTCGATGCCAAAGTCCTCCAAGCCTTCAATTAGTTGAAAAAATTGATCACTAGGCCATGTCCTTCAACCACTAGATTGGTCTCTACCATTTGAGATCACGACAGATGCTTCTGATTATGTAACTGGAGCTGTTACGGGACAGAGAAGAGACAATCTACCATTTGTTATTCGCTATGCTAACTAAACATTACATGGAGCTTAGAAGAACTACACTATTACTGAAAAAGAGTTGTTAGAAGTCATCTTCGCCCTAGAGAAATTCAGATCCCATCTACTTGGATCCAAAGTAATTGTATCCATAGACCATTCTGCCATCAAGTACCTATAAGCCAAGAAGGAAACCAAACCAAGGCCAGTCAGAT
This sequence comes from Ottelia alismoides, assembly GCA_037367405.1. Lineage (NCBI taxonomy): Eukaryota > Viridiplantae > Streptophyta > Magnoliopsida > Alismatales > Hydrocharitaceae > Ottelia > Ottelia alismoides. The sequence goes on along the minus strand of JAZKJV010000813.1, from coordinate 695,705 downwards.
GAATCATTCTACTCCAGGAATTCGATCTGAAAATTTATGATAAACCTGGAGTTAAAAATGTAGTGATGGATTATCTACCAAGATTTTCAGAATCAAACACTCCTGATTGGAGCATATTGCCAATTACAGAAACCTCTATTATGTCAGTCGCCTCACTCCCTTGGTTCGTTGATATTGTGAACTATCTTGTTTTCAAGAGAACTCTGCAAGATTGGTCGAAGTCGAAAGTTAACAAGTTTTTGTCAGATATTCATTTTTACCAGTGGGAGGATTCTTATCTATTTTGTGAGGGGCCAGATTGCATCAGGAGGAAGTGCATTCCTCAAGAGGAAGTTCACAGTGTCCTCGAACATTGACATGCTCGAGAATCAGGAGAACACTACTCTGGGAAAGTGAATGGCAACAAAAGTGCTATAATGCGGCCTTTGGTGGCTGACTATTTTCAAAGACGCAGAAGATTTTGTGAAACGATGCACTGACTGCCACAATTTTGCGATACCATCAGTATGAGAGACACGATGCCCTTGAAGCACATTCAGATTTTAAATGTATTTGATGTGTGGGGCATTGACTTCATGAGCCTATTTCCAACAGTCACAGATTTGAGTATATTTTGCTTGATGTCGACTATGTCAGTCATTGGGTGGAGGCTACCCCAACCCAAGCCGCTGATAGTCACGCCATCTATCGGTTCCTGAAAGAACACATCATTGCAAAGTTTGGGATTTGATAAACACGAAATTCGATGCGGTCGTGTCAACTCACAAGGCGAGTCAACAGTCGGTGTATTTGACCACACAAATCCTATGTCTAATCAACAATTAACCCACACTAAAGATCAACAAATTAGAAATAATGTGGAGTCAAAATTTATTTTTAACTCTGCACAAATGGTGTATAGAGACAAGTATGCAGAGAGTTCGAACTCAGGGAGCAAGCAGGGTAATTCAAACAATTATGCTAAAGTGTGTGTGTGTGTGAAGTGTCTACACTAAGCAAGCAAACAATGAAATTTTTGTGGGTTTTTAATTTTTTTATTATTTTTTTTGTTATTTAATTTTTGATTTTATATTTTTTTGTATTTTGGTTTTTCAATTTTCTGATTTTGATATTTTATATTTTTTTTCTTTTTCAATATTGGAAAATAAAGACAATGTAATTAAATGGAGAAAGAGCTACTTATAAAAAAAGATAAAAATATTCAAAAATAGCAAATAAAGTCTTTTTGGTCTTTTTATACTTTTTTACTGTTTTTTGTGATTTTTGGGAATTTTCAAGAATGTTTTTGGTATTTTTAAATATCAAAATAAAGCAAAACAGTGTAAATAGTGCTGGCTGTGAGTAAAATGAGATTTAAAAATAGCAGCCAGTAACTAAAAATTTTCACACTATTTTTCAAATAAAAAGAACAAAATGAGGAACAAACAGGAACTGAGTTTGTGATTTTTGGAGTTTTCTACTATTTTATATATATATTTTTGCAGTTTTTGAGTGTTTTTAAATTTTTAGTGTTTTTCTTTTGAGATTTTTTAATGATTTTTGGATTGACACTAAAATAGGATATAATGAACACTGGTAAATTTTTTGTGATTTTTAGAAGTGTTTTAATATTTTTTTTGGCATTTTCTAAGCTAGACAGTAGGCAAATAGGCTGTTTTATATTTTTAATAAATATGAAAATAAAGTAAAATCAAAAACTAACATTAGGCCGTCAAAATACAAGTATCCAGTAGCTTAAGTCCAAAATTTTAGAATTTTTGGAGGCCAAATGAAGGTTTAAATAATTAGAACATGCATCCAATCCATAAACAAGCCTGGCAAGGGTATATAGGCAAATATTCAAAAGTCCAGGGCTGAACACGCAATTTTTACCAAAATTTTCAACTTAGACAAAAAGGTTCTGGGCCAAACGACAAAACCAGAGCCGCAGGGGCCTCCTTGCAAAACTTCCCAGGCTCACGCGCGTCGCACGCGCGCCTGGGAAGGGCACAAGTGCGAAAACCCAAAGATTTAGGGGTTGAAATAAAAAATGGCCAGAAAGTTTATAACTGAAATGGAACGTTACTGGTCTAAACCGAAATAATACAAAATCCGAGCCCTTTTGGCAAAAAAAACGCCCAGGCGCACGTGACGAGCACGTGCGTCAGGCGAGGGCACTACTGCAATATGACAAAACTCTAAGGGCCTGGTTGTAAAGTTTACAAAAACATAAGATCTGCAAAGGAAAGTTTCTGCAGTTAATATTTAATACAAAACTATACTGGGTTAAGTAGGCAAAATACCCAGACAATGGGCGCGATCCGACGGTTCGTTTGATTTCCCTTAAGGCACGTGGCAGCACAGCAAGGCGCGATACCCTTTGGGCTCGGACGCCCGAGATTAGAACGTGGGGGGGCTATCGGACGGCTGGAGGCGAAGCCAATCTGAAGGCTGCTGCTCTTCAGGACGAACACGCCAAGATCAACGGTGGCGAGGTGCGCAGGACGAACGGATGAAGAACTCGCCCCGGGCGAGTTTGGAGCTGGTCGCGCGCGTTCCTCCGAGCTCCTTCAAGCCCGCCGACGGTCCCTCCTGGCTCCTGGAAGAATCCCGGACCCAATGGCAAAGCCAAATGGCCGAAGGAGCCCTGCTGCTCCGCCGCGAGGTCACAGGGTACGTGTGGCTCCAGGTGGCTCCGGTGCCTTCAAAACTCGCCCTCCAGGCGAACTTCGAGCTCCTGGTCCTGCACGAAAAAATGGTGATTGACCGGGGGCAAATTGCCCCGATCACGTGGCGCAATGGAGTGGCGGTGTGCTGCGACGACGCGAAGAATAACGGTGCCCGGAGATGTCTCCGGCGACTGTTGATTTAGGCAGAATCAACAGCGCGAATGAGATGGGAAAAAACGGGGGAAAACGAAGCGGGGAATGCGATGAACGAAATGACGAGTAAAACTAAGGGATAGCACGACCTCAAGCCCAGGTTGAGCGAGGGAAGGGGGTACCTCGACGGCGGTCGCCGGAGGTTGGAGGGGCGCCCGGACCCTTGCCCAGATCGTCTCCGAGGACGCAAGCGAGGCGCTGTCACCACCAGCTCGCCGAAGGCTCAGAGAAAAAGGAGGGTTTAGGTCAAAAATGGGGTCCAAGTTTTTGAATCAAGTCAAGGGCAGGTTTTAAGGGGTTGACGAACACGGCCTCTTGATCGAGGAAGAACAGACGAATCGCACGCTCTCGGCTCGAGATAATCACTAGGCGTGATAGCTGGATCATGGGGGAGCAACATTGTAGAAGGGTGCGTGCCCAAACGGTGAAAGATTCGCCCGTGAAAAATCCAAGAACAAGGGCGCTCGCGACAGCCCATCAGACAAAGGCCTGGGGTCAAGGAGTTGACTCCCGGTCAACGGATGGCGTGGCCTGATTGGCCACGTCATCCGCAAAAAGACAAAAGTTAAATAAGTATATTGTAAATTAAATTAAAAATAGTAAATGATTTAATTAATTTTAGGTTATTTAATAAAAAATGTTTATTATTTTATATAATATTTTATTCCGATTTTTAATTATTTTTAGGACTTATATTTTTACAAGTTGCATTTATAACCCTATATAGGTATAATACCTATGTATTTTAGTATTTTTATTTTTATTTTGTGTATTTATTTTTAGTAACTTCATTTCTTATTTTCTAAAATTATAAGATACTTGTAGGGACACAAATATATTTTTATTTTATTTTTCTGATTTATTTTGTATATTTAATAAAATAGAAGTGTATTTTATATAGGTATATGTATAGACAGTATACCTATGTATTCTTTATATTTACGCATTTTATTTTTGTTTTTATTTAGGTTTTATTCTTATTTTAATGTACATAATTATTATAAGTATTATTTACAACATTATAAAAATATAAAAATGAATAATAAATAAATAATAAATAAATTGAATATTTTAATATGTACAAGTATACAATAGGGGTCCAAAACTCAACTTTAAACCGTAGCTCCGCCAAATGCGAAACCACCACCATTAATTAGCTTATTTTCTTCTATATACAATTAAAGGTGAGTATGCTGTATTTGGAGTTTTTATTTGTGAGATACGGGTCTGGGAAGTTGGGGTTCTGGATTTTATTCAGACCATAACTTTTATCTGTACATTATTTTTCTGTGAAATCAATTTTGTATTTTTCTTTGTAAAATTATCTACAACTTTCATGTACAAAATTTCTTTATTTGATGTATAAAAAGTGGGAACCAAAAATAGGTCCCAAAATGAATAAAGAATGAATTAATAAGTACAGGTGTTTGGTCTGTATTTTGGCCCTTATCTCCCCCTACTTTATTCCTTGTCGACCTATTCATCTAGATGCCTAGGTCTTGGGGTTTCGGGTCATAAAATATTTACAATATTTTATTCTTTTTCTTTTCTTTATTTATTCTATAATTTTGGCCTTAATTACAGTATTTTAGACACTATCTGAATGCACATGCATGAAATGCTAAGATGATGATTTTAATGCTATTTACAGGCATTTGCTAGGGTTTTTGGTGCCAAAATGATAGAATAAAGATGATGAAATGTGGATTCATCAGGATTCCAAAGATTCTGATCTGATAGAGGTATCCATTTCATCAATAGAGAAGTGAAGAAGCTGACACAAGAATATTGCATTGAATATAGAGTCGTTTCTCCATACCACTCACAATCCAAGGCCTGGCAGAATGTTCAAATAAGAAGATAAAGATAATTCTTCAGAAGCTCGTACATCCCGATAGGAAGAACTGGTCTCAACTACTTGATTCAATTCTTTGGGTCTATCGAATTGCATACAAGTAACCTTTGAGAATGTCTCCCTACCGCCTTATCTACGACAAATCATGCCATTTATCCATGGAATTGATTCATAAATCTTGTGGGCAATTAATGTGTGTAATTTGGATTTCAAGAAGGTCGGAAAGAACATAATATTGGATCTGAATAGACTCTGGATATGAATAGACTCCTCGAGTGTCGTGACTATGCATATGATAACAACCTGGTGTATAAGGAGATGGTCAAGAAGTAGTATGACAAGCACATCCGTCGAAAGACTTTCGAATTGGGTCAGAAGTTTGGTTGTTCGATACAAAGTTGAAATTATTCTCAAGGAAGTTGAAGAGCAAATGGATAGTGCCTTTTATAATGAAGCATGTATGTGACAATGTAAGTATCATCATATCCAGTTTATCAGCTAACGCATATACTTTGTCATCAACAGACAATTACCGAAGCCTTATCTCGAGCATGATACATTCATGTTCGTGGTTGATTCTATACAGGTGGTTTACCATGAAGAGCTCTGAAGGTTATGAGAAAAATCTTAAGCGCATCACTGAAGTAAGAAGACCGCAATGTATGCGATCAAGAGCGACTAGTCATACTGGTTACTCAAGGCAGCGGAATTTAAAAATTTAAAGGGATGAAACCATATGTTTTGAGAATACTTCTCAAAACATTTCATCATGATCACAAATGAGTTCAAGGAATACCTCTTGAAGCATGGTGGCGATCGCTAACCTCTAAAGTAAGAAATTCTTCTGTCTTAAGTCTGATCCAACGTAGATTGCACTTGCGGGTGCGAGGATGAATCGTGTGCTTCCCACAATCCAAGTTGATGATCCGAAGAACGAATCTCCTGATTTCATCTCACGAAATCCGATGTCTCCTTCACGAGCGAGGTACACCGAAGAAGATGGAGATCCATGAGTAGACGATCCAACAACATAACGGTGACGTGGCAGATACTATGAGCTCTAAGTCAATAAAATGGATTGTCATATTATTGAGAAAGAGAGACTGGACGACCATGAGATAAAGAGAGAGTTGTTGTATGTTGTGTATAAAAGGTTAGTGCTACCTCTTGTTTTATACTAAATTGGATGTCCATGGATCTCAATCCATGTGCAGACAATGCATTGACATTGATTTGTACTTTCAATTAATGGCCATGATTTTGTTGTGTTTTAATTTCCAACAATAAATAGTTGTATCAAAATAAATTAAATATATTGAAGATCCATCAACATAATTCAATTTAAATCAAAATGAACAAACATGGAATAAATTGGAAGGAGAGAATGCATCCTTCCTTACATGGAGTGGATAACCACAACTTGATAAAACAAGTGTGGCCGTCCACCCTCTATATTAGGAAGAGACACTCATCATTCCAAAATTATGTGATCTCATATCTCACATATTATTCCACATGTGCAACAACTTTTGTTGCAAAATTATTCATCAAAATAATTCCAAATTATTTTATGATAATTTCAATCATGTCATTGATAATTGTGAACCATATTCACAGATCTAATATAAAATGTAAACTGCATTTACAGTTAATTGTCCAATGTGAATCCAATTCACATTAACATTTAATTCCTAAATACTAATTACAATTAGCTCTCTCTAATATATTCATATGTGTGATATCCACATTATTCATATCTTTTGTCATTAAATCATATTTAACTATCTTGGATATCCATTTTCATATGTGTGAAATCCCAAAATCTGATCGTGGACTTAATTGCAAAAATTCGACTAAATCTGAGCTAGATTGCAAATCTGCTTTTATTTCAATATCCAAAAAAATTATTTGATATTCCATTGAGTAATGCTCATCGAGATCTTTCCAACAAATCCAAGAACGTGAAAATGTGAATACCGAGCCCGAGTTACGGCTATTTTAGTGAGGAGGGGTCCAAGTCTTATTCGGATCCGAATCCAGGTCAGACCCCATAAAATCACACCATCTCCTCCAAAAACGTCCAAATCCCTAACCCTTCGACCAACAACCTCTTCCTCCTCCGTTCTCCCTCGCTGGAGATCCGCCAGAGTTTGCCAGAACACCCCAGATCAACGATCAAAGACCCCCTTTACGTAGAGGAGAGTAAGGCCATCCTTGTGGATGGTTTCATCTCGCGAATGGAGCAACGATCATGACGTTCTTCACGGGTGAAGTCAACGAGGTGACACAATTTTTTGAGGTACATGTCCCCTTCCTCTTGCTACGTTTCTACATGGCTTTTGATCATGCATCTTCCCCATTCAGTTTTTTTGAGATGAGCACACTCCTTTAAAATAATTGGATTGGGTTCAGTCAGGCAGACAGAGAGTCTCTGTTTCTGACGAAATTCGAATGACATATAGGAGGGATATATAGATGAATATACATGGTAAAATTTTACGAAAAATAAAAAAATTTGGGGGAGAATGCTACATATAGCAGCCAGCTTGGCTGTTACATGCAGCAGCCTCCCTTTTCTGAATTTAATATATAATCTATAAAAATTTAAATAATTAAAAAAACCACAAAACATTAATCAAGTGGGTAAATATTATGCATAAATATACATTATTATTTATTTATAAATAATAGTCCCTGCTACACCTACTTGTTCCCTAAGTTCGACTTACTCTACTTGTCCACTATACATATTTTACTGTAGGGTTCATAATAAATTTTGATCCACATACACATTTTGCATTGATTGTTTGTTTATTCTACTGATCGTGGGTTAATTATTGAATTTATCAGAGGATTTCGCGTCAATCACCTTAACGACTGTGGCCCTGCCTTGTGTGGAGCATACGACAGCTCCGCTAGGTTTCCTATGGTATTTGAGAGACAAATAGACATGTTGATAACCACCCAAATGTTAGTAGTCGATCACCTTTATAACACGCTCTCACCTCTATATGAGTATCAGCTGTGAGACTAAATTTTGAGGTGTTACACAAGTTCACTCTCTCCTCTAATCATAAACTTGCGGTCTCTCCTCAACGCAAGATGATCTTTGCTCTTCTTCTTGCTTCTAGCATCTTGCATAATCCATCCCTATTTTACTCATGACTCGTCCGCCTTGAATTCCCTTCTCTTACATCCATAAGCCTTGTGATTTCCATTAGCCGTCGTTGTTCGGTCACCCACGGAGGCATTTCAGCCACTCTTATTAATTCTCCAAATCTCCGCCTTAAAAATAAATTAACCAGTTAGATCGAATCGGATCATGAATCGATTGGGATAGAAAATAACCGGCTGTGATCCGATGGCTCCATCAAACTAAATGGACCTTGAATTAGATTATCTTCCAACAGAAGTTAATTTGGGGTGGCGTTTCAGTATATCTTGTAAATAAACATCGGGGATAGTTCCGTCACCCCAAACTAATTGGTCAGACCATGGGCCACGTGCCATATCTAGTTAAACGGATCAAGCCAAGAGACGGCCCATGGATCATCTAATTAATTTTCGTGTGTTTTAGTAGTGAGCGGATTGTCTGCTGGCTAGCAGAGTCTGCTGTAGCATCCGGAGCCGCTCGATCGTGATCGAGCGGTTTGTATGAATTCGTACGGTCGGGCTCACAAAAAGGTGTGCATTCATGCGAACCGCTCGATCACGATCGAGCGGCTCCGGATACACAGCAAACTCTGCTGGCCAGCACGATCCACACTAGTTTTAGTAATACACGTATTCCTTTATGGTATATAAATAAACGTAGGTTAATTTAGAAGCTGCCGTGCAAATAAAAATCTCAAACCAGAGGTAAGAAATTGCCAACAATTGGATAGGGATTGAAAATCAACAACATTCGCGCTAGCTAGTTCGGGTCGATCCCTGGCCTGAGAAGGCGCGTCTCCAATCTACAGGTCAGGTCGATCTGTGGTCCTATAATTATTCTCTCTGGTTGGTGGGTTATCCGGGGGTGGATAACCCGTTTTTGTGTTAGTGTGTTTGGTTGGTGGGTTAAGGGTTGGGAGGGTTTGTGTGATGTGATTGTATTGAAATTTGAAAAAGTTGGTAGTTATTACAGTATGATTTTATTAAAATTTGAAAAAGTAGGTAGTTGTTGTGATGTGATTGTATTGAAGTTTGGAATAATGAGTAGAAGTTGAGTATTTTATGATTTTTAGATGATAAGATGATATAATATATAAATTTTTTGATGGGAAGGGAGTGAGCCCCACTAGTGATTAGAAATAGAGGTTTGAGGGGTTATCCTCCCAAAGTGGAGTAACCCCCCAACCTAACGCCACCTAGTTTTCCACGTAGATCTCTTTCATTACACTTTTGGCATATTTTGCGTATTTTCTACGATTTATGGTTGAAAAACCTTTTTTTCGCAATATAGTTTGCAGGTTTAGTGTCACTACACCGATGTGACCTCGATCTTGCTCTCGATAGTTTGTCTGGCATGACCATTTTTATTCTCCTTTTCGTTGCTTTAATAATTTCAGGTTTTAACCATAACACGGAAAAAAGATCAGCAGGGATTGATACTTTGAATATCATCACTATATACTATGATCTTAAAGATATAATAAGCAATAAGATATTCATCGGTAATCATATAACAATGCTTCCATGCTTACATTCCCGTGGTATTTTATTACAAAATTTAAAGACAGACGGAAATGAGAACGGTTACCCATACGAGCAATTGTTAGAAATCAATATAATGATGATGACGAATGTTATGCATTTAATATCAGCTTATATCTTACTGTCGATGTCCGAAATATCTTTCGATGCATTTCATCTTTTTCATCTTTTTCAAGGATACGCACTGTAACAAAATTGTTCTAACATTCATTATCATATCTTATGATGTACAATAAACGAGTACTGTCCATTGCAAATTATCTTTTTGATCTTGTATTTCCCAACGAATGTCATCTTCGTTGCTAAAAAAGTTCACATAATAATAATTATTCACTGACTTTTTCCTTCTAATGATTATACCGATATCATTGTTGAGTAGCAACTACCGTAAGAAAATATCACTTTAACAAATTGGGTCTATAGCGACATCTATTTTAAATCTGTCCCTAAATATTTCATTATGTATACTGTGACAAACATTATTCATTGCTAAATAATCTTCTAAACTATAATTTAGCGAAAGAAGTAAAATCGGTATTCTACCATTAGCAATGCTTTATATAGCAACGTTTTTATATAACAACATATGATTTTCAATGACAGATTTAAAATAACGTCACAATATATAGACTCAATCTGTTGTAGTGCATAAGGAAACTACTATTCACTACGGGCCTGTTCGTTTGGAGAATATGCCCTGGAATAAGGGGCCTATTCTCCATCCGACACGGTTTCCCGTGATACGATAATCCTATCATTTCATCTTATTTCACTCTTATTCCTATCTTTATCCCACCTTACCTACCTTTATTTTACCTTATTCTCCTTATTCCTATTCTCCAGCTGAACAAAGAATAGACCCTTATTCTCTTTATTCCCAATCCTTATTCCTGCTTATTTCCGAACCGAACGGGCCCTACGTATTTAGATTAAAAAAACAAGCAAAGAATAATATTCCTTGATATCCATCTAACTATAGAAGACATGGTAACAAACATTAAATTAACATTGGAGTTTAAGAAAGGCGATTCGCATTGGAGTTTAGGCATGTAAAGGTGTCTTACTTTGAGAAGGAAAACACCATGTCTGTTCAAAATAAGAATGCAATTGGCTATCATATCATGAATAGTAACATTTAATAAGTCACACTGCATACGGGTAAGCATTGAGGATGAACCTATTGTCCTACTACTGCTCAAATAAGGCAAAAGATCTAGTTTTCATGAAACAAGGAAAGTGCCACCTACGTTATGTTGTCCTGACGGGTTAAAAATGGGCAGCCAAAGCAAACATCCCAACTACATTAAAATCCTGCATGAATGTCCTTTTCCATCTGTAAGGAATCCGATGAGATGTCCCCATTACTGTGGTGTCTTCTCTTCTAGATTTGCTAGCCGAAAGGAATCCTATGCGTTTAATTACTTAATAAGATGATTATTTACGCGTTTCCCAACAAAAGCATGTGCCTGATTAAATTGCAAGATGTTGCTGAAGTATAATTAGCTGTTATTCCTGCCCTAGTACCAACCACAGCATATCCACTCAGTTGTCATGTGCGTCCCCTTTCGAGTTTTTTCCCACATTAGGCACGGCCCTGCCCGGAATGCCCGCTCAGGGCATGGCAGGATGGTTATTCCCTGTCAGGGTATTATTCAGCAAACGGTTCGTCGATCGGCGAACCGTTTGCCGATCAACTCCAATTCTCCATGCTAAGACAGAGGGGTTGATCGGCGAACCGTTCGCCGATCAACGTCAATTTCCCACATCCGAGTGTATTTAATGCTAAGGCAGAGGGATTGATCGGCAAACGGTTCGCCGATCGGCGAACCGTTTGCTGAATAATGCCCTGACAGGGAATAACCATCCTGCCATGCCTTGAGTGGGCATTACGGGCAGGGCCGTGCCTAATGTGGGAAAAATCTCTCCCCTTTCGATGACTAGGAAGAGAACTCTGTCAGCTGTCAAACATTGTAATCGCATGAATCGCTGTCAATTTTTTTAAAGAGTACAGAAGATAGATCGCGATTTAGATGCATAATCAGCCAGTACAGGTTTTACGTCCCGAGTTCATTCCATGCATGTAATCAACGGTGAAGTTCCTGCATGTTTGTTTGCACATGCATTGCATGAGAAGAAAAGTATGTATTTACCTTCAAGATCAAGAGTTGTTAAATTTTAAGCAATGTGAATAGAGAAACGTATCCTTCCTTTAAGTGACGGAGGGGGGGGGGGGGGTAAGTCCATATAATATGCTTAATTATAGTATTATATATGATCTAAATACACTATTTAAGAATTAAAATTTATATGTTATGTTATAATAGCCCCCCATATATCAACACACACATACACACACACACACACACATATATATATGATCTAACTACAATAATTAACTGTTAACATTACATGATGTTTATAATCGTATACTGTATATCCGTATATGTCCATTATAGCCGTTTATAAACCGTCACGGATATATAGTTATTATTTTAGCATATATGGTATAGATAACATTTTTTTATATTTCTTTGCATATACGGATATGGATTTAGATACTTCTTTCATTTTTTAGGATCTTAAAACGGATATGGTTACATATTTTTCTAGTGTATACATATATGGATACAGGTACATATTTGTATCTACATGTTTGCAATCTTATTTTTATCTATGTCGATTTTAAAATAGTATGCAAGTACATGTACACATGTCAAAATATGTATAAACAAATATGATAAGGGATTGGTACACATATCTATATAGTGTTACTTGTTTGAACATATTAAATCTATTAGTATTACTTAATATCATATTAATAAATGTGTATTTCAGTGATATGAAGAGTTTTGTAGGGATCTTTTGCTCAATATGATGTTTATAGGTATTATTTATGTTCGATTATAACTTTATATGGGTATATTTTTGCAAAAAAATACCTTCCTAATATTAGTTTCAATCAATTATTGAATTATTGGAAGCTCGCCTTATAGATTGAATTCGTTTCCACAAATCCAACCTCATCAATTAAAACTTCCGTTAATGTTCTACATATGCTCTAAATTTCGCTCAAATCTGATGATATTTCCTAATTTATCTTAGTGGTTAAAAGTTCAATCAATATTTAAGCAACTTAAATCCCATTTAAAAGAGAATCAAACTTTTTTTCATTGTTATAAAATAGTAAATGATCGTGGATTTGAGCGAAAATAAGAGCATATGCATAACATTATTCGAAAATTCTATCCATAAGGTTGGATTTTAAGAAACAAATTGAAAAAATAAATTACACACCTCTTTTGTAACTCACATTACAACAGAGGAACCTCTCCTCAAATATTAACAATTAAAATGATAAGATAAATTAGATAAATAATATCTAAATAATTTGCCTCCCTCCTCCTCTCCTCTCCCCGAAATAATTTAGCCCCCTAAGAAGAATTTTTTAGTCTTCGTCCCTGCTTCCTTAGATGTCCCACATAACCAGTACAATCAACATGAACTCTTTTTTTTAACGAGGATCCGAAGAAATGAGGAAACGCACATGTTCACTATATAAGTTAATCAGTGTCGCTTTAGATGGAAATAAAACACAAACAGATCAGTAGATGCCAAGATCCGGAAGCCTTAACCCTACCCATTGGCAGTGATGGTGGACGCTTGGAGACGAGAGACCTGCAATTTTCTCTTTATTATATTTTCTTCTTCCATGAAAATGCTAAGATGGATGTGTGGACATACACGTAAAGATCGGATTCGAAATGATGCAATCAGAAAGAAAGTTGGTGTAGCTCCGATCGAGGATAAAATGCGAGAAACTCGCTTAAGATAGTTTGGTCATTTGCAAAGAAGGTCAGCTGATGCACCTGTTAGGAGATGCGAGTGTTGGAATGTTGAGCCGGCTAAGAGGGGGCGATGACGGCCCAAGAAGTGTTGGAAAGAGATTATACGAAGGGATCTTAGTTTTTTGGATATAAGCACAAGATTGACCCAAAATAGATCTGAATGGAGGCGAAGAATCTATGTAGCCGACCTTACTTAATTGTGGGAAAAGACTTTGTTGTTGTATATTTTCTTCTTCCAGGAGAATATAGCAGTGCCCGCTGCATGCAGCATCAGGGATTTCCAAAGCACGTCTGTGCGTATCTGCTCCGTGTTGTATTGTCTTTAACTGGAGAGGACATGCTAAAAAATATATCATCCAGCAGGAAAACTGTTGCAGAATCTCTGCGATCTATCCATTTTGCAGAGTTACTCGAAGAAAGATAACAAGTTAACGAGCGAGTAAATTCTGGGAATGGGATTTACCACGGTTCCCATTAGTTTTAAACAGTTTTCGTCGTGATTGTATTCTCTTTGACCGGTTGAAATTAACAGGATGATGTAAATCTCGTTTTTTTGGAATGTGATCCAAGCAAGGGAGAGTTTCTGATATTTGTTAGACTGGTGTGAAATTCGCTACTGCGAAATTTGGAGCCATGTATCGTCTCTTATCTACTTAAGTAGGCATGAGCACTTAAGTACTAGGTTGGGCGATCATACCAACATTAATGCACCGGATCCCATCAGAACTCCGAAGTTAAGCGTGCTTGGGCGAGAGTAGTACTAGGTTGGGTGACCACCTGAAGTTCTCGTGTTGCGCCCATTTTAATTTGATTGATGAAAACAACGATCGATAATATATGGAGAGGGAAGGAGAGGGAGAGGGAGAGGGTGAGGGAGATGGAGGATGGATTGAGGTTCGTAGGAGGGATCGCTCAAGGAAGGCCAGAGGGTCTCGTCACGGTGGATCTCCTCGTGGGGATTTTCCCAGCGCAGGTTTTGGGAATCCTTTCGGGCGTGGTTGCTTCCGTTGCGAATCGGTTGGTCATTGGGCGAGGCAATGCAGAGATGCTATCCGCTGCTTCAAATGTTTAGGCTTCGCGCATCGAAGCCGGAACTGCAGAGGGAAAGGTCCCTCGAAGCCGGTGGAGGCGCAACAGCTCCTGGTAGGGGAAGGATGTTGGGTTTACTTGTAAAGTTTCCAGCCTCAACTTGGGGGGAAGGGCTACTTTGATATTTCCCCATCATTGGGGCAACCCCATTCGACCCCTACTTTCCCATTCCAGGGAACTCACGACGAAAACACTCGATCCATTTTTCGTTCCTCCATCTAGCCGATTCCAGCCACATTCAGAGAGCAGCGGCAAGGTGTTTTTCCGAAACCCATCTTCTTCCTCCACGAGAGAGAGATCGAGAGTGAGAGAGAGAGAGAGAAGCCGGTGGCCTGGCTCGTCTTCTCCAGTCGGTCAAGGTGCTGCTAGGGCTGCGGTTTTGGGTTGAAGGGAGGAGTCATTGGAGTGAGCTCGAGAGGAGATGCAACGGGAGGTCGTTGTGAACGACCTCAAGGAGCCGTGCATCGATTTGGGTCTCCATCCGGGAGCCCACAAGGGGAGTCACTTCATCTATCTTATTTTGAGCACACCTTTGGTATTTTGGATACCTATAGATAGTTAGTTCATTGTAGAAGAACTATCGTTGTGTATGTGGCTTGTACCTCGGTTTTGTAGGCAACAAAACCGGGAAGAACTTTGTCTCCATTTGACCGTAGTGGAATCGTTGTCGGTCTTGCCCGTGGTTTTTCCCTTGCTCACATTGAGTAAGTGTTGCAAGTAAAAATCTTTGTCTTGTGGTGATTGCCTATTATGCTTGTGATTGTGTTTGTCATTGTTGCTATTGAGTTCCCGTGTGGGAAACATATATTCTTGTTGTGCCATCTTTGCTGCAGGTTAGTTTCAGGGGATATATTCCTGGGTCGATTGCTCCATTATCCCCAACAAGTGGTATCAGAGCTCAGGTTTGAGAAAAAATGGGCAAAGATGATGAAGGAACTATGATTAAGCTCACAAGCAGCAACTGGCAGATTTGGAAAGCCAAGATGGAAGATATCTTGTATTGCAAGGACCTCCACGATCCCGTGGAGGGAGAGAGTGCCAAGCCAAAGAATATGTCCGCGAGCGAGTGGACAAAGTTGAACCGAAAGGCCATTGGTACCATTCGAAAGTGACTTGACATGTCCGTGTTCCATCATGTGGCTGAGGAGACGAATGCAAAGGAGTTGTGGGACAAGTTGTCTGAGCTCTATGATCAGAAGACCGCAACCAACAAGGCTTTCTTGATTAGAAAGCTTGTGAATTTGAAATACAAGGATGGATGCAAGGTGGCAGAGCACTTGAATGATTTCCAAAGCATTATCAACCAGTTGACCTCCATGGGATTGGTACTTGATGACAAATTGCAGGCACTTCTCTTGTTGGGTTCTTTGCCAGACAGTTGGGAGACTCTAGTAGTCACTGTGAGCAACTCTGCGAAGGATAGCATGTTGACCATGGCTATGGTCAAGGGCAATCTCCTCAATGAGGAGATCAGGTGTCTCTCTTCGGGAGAGGCATCCTCCTCTTCACATGTGTATGTAGTTGAGAGGAGAGGAAGGTCCAGCAACAGAGGAGCGTCACAGGAGAGGCAGAAATCCAGAGACAAGTCCAAGGACAGAGGAAAGTATCACCATTGCCAGAAGCTCGGTCACTTGAAGAGAGATTGCAGGGTTTGGAAGAGAGAGCAAGCTAAAGCCAAGAAAGATCAGAAAAAGAAAGATGTGAATGTAGCTGCAGTTGTGGCAGATGAAAGTGCAGATGAGGTGATTCTCACCATCCAGGATCAGTGCTTGCATGCAGGGAGTGATTTGGAGTGGGTTGTTGACACGACCGCTTCCTATCATGTGACTCCACACAGGCAGTTCTTCACCACCTACACTAGGGGTGACTATGTGATGAACGCGAAATTCGCCTCTTTAATAATCGATAATTGTAGTATAGGAGGCAAATTCGGTTCGTCAAAAACCACAATCTGTGAATATTGTGGATTATTTTTACTTGGCAAGTGTACCAAGGTCGAACTCAGGGAACGGTGATTCTTAGTTACGTGGTCTTAAATCAAATTAAATAATCAATTAATGTTGGGTTAATTTCTGTGTTGAGAAAATGTACAATGCAATGAAATGCAATTGGGATGCAAGGAAATATACAGAGACAACTGTTCAGCACAGGATCTATGATTAAGATTTCAGCTTCAATATATGTTAATCAATAACCTCGACAATTATCACAAATCAAAAGCTAAAGTTCAAGAGAAATAATCAGAGTGTAAATAAATAATCTGGGGAATCTGAGCTCTGTTAAAAATTCCTTTTAATTTCCCTGTAAATTAATCCTCAATCGATAACCATCATGTTCGAAACATACAGGGAAAATAATTTATCAATATTCCTTTCTGAAACTCTTGCACATATTAAATCCTCAATAAATAATTATTAAATTATGTATCAGGATATATTTCCTAAGCTTTTCTCAATGGAGTCCCTGCATAAATATCATTAATTTCTCTACAGCACAACGATGTTAAAATTGAGCCTGCATGTCAAATTAGATACTTGAAGAATAATTATCAATAAACCACCTCAGATCTGTTCACAAACTATGCTAAATGGTAGAGCATGAAAAGATCTTCAAAATGACATATTATATGCTAAAATCGGAGTCCGTATGAGAAAGATATGATAAAATGAAGTTTCAGGGACTAAAATGTAAATAAAATAAAGTTTTTCTTTGCAAAGAGGTCCTTGGAAGGACTTATCTGTAATTAATAAAAACTTGAGGGGCTCAGATGTAATTTACCTCTGACGGGGATATTTTTGTAATATAGAAACATCCAGGGGCCTTTCTGCAATTTTTCACTACGCACGTGCTACGCATGTGCGCCAGGAGGTTCGGTATTGAGGCTGAGGCTCGGGGCGATCCGAGCATGAGGCTCGGTTGGCGAAGTAGAGGTTCGGACGACGAGGCTGCGGCTCGGAAGGCGAGGCACAGGCTCGGATGCCCGAGCCTACGTGGCACGCTAGAGACGCCTCGGGGGACCCAAGCCTCGAGGCTGGGGCCGAGGCTGGGGGGGGGGGGGGGAGGGGACGCGTGGCTCGATTGGGGTCGTTGGATCAAGGGTTAGCCCTTGATCCAGCGGCAGTTGTTTGCTGCGCGGCGTGGGGAGGTGGAGGCTGAGCGAGCGGCCGAGCGCGTGGGCGCGATGGTAGGCGGAGGTGATGCCGCCGCTCGGCCGACACACGACGTGAGGGCGAGCTGTCGATGGTGAGGCGGAAGTGCTCGGAGGTGGACCGGGGCGGCCGAGCTTGGGCGGTGGAGGTGCGGAGGAGCAGGGAGCTCTGTCGGTAGGGCGGTCGGTGGTGGAGGAGACACACGGCGCGAGGCTGTTCGTGAATTGATCTTCTTACTCCATGCGAAACACTCCCGGAGCTCGAAGGCGAGGACGGAAGCGGCCGATGGCGGTGCCGGTGTGGCAGTATGACAACTTGCTGCGTGGAGGCGATTGGATGAGTTCGGCGGCCGCAGGTGGCTGCGGTTGGTAGCGGAGGAGCCTGTACGTGCTCGGGGCAGGCACACAAGGGCGAGCTCGCAGCCGTAGGAGGGCGGCGCGAGTACGTGAGGCAAGGCGAGGCACCTTTTCCTGTGGTCGTCGCCTCAACTCGAGCCGGCGAATGACTCGAAGAAGCTTAGCAACTCGATGTTAAGCTGCAGCAAAGGCGGAGGCCTTCGGATCTCGCCGAAGGTCTTGGCTCGACTAGCGACCTTGCTGTCACCAAGGATCAGCTGGAGCTTGCTCCTAATGGCGGATGAAGGCTTGAGCGCCGGTGAGTGGAGGCTTTATAGGTGGATGGTCAGAGGTGCGTTACACGGGTGAGGGGGGTTGATGACCGTGCATGGCGGAGTTGATGGCCGTGCATGGCGGAGGAGGAGAAACGGCTAGAAGGGGCTCCTGCATGCGTTGGGGGAGAAGGTGACAGGGGTCACGTGCCTAGCACGTGACCCGGAGGGGGGGGGGGGCTGGAGGGATAAGTGGGATGCCACGTGGCACACCCAAGGGCTGCCACGTGGCACCCCATAAAAATTCAAAATTTAATGGTAAAGGAAAATAGAAAAGAAATAGAAGGAGACCTCGGATCAGAAAATTTCCTTCACGAAATTGTTTGTCTCGTCGAGATCTACAACTTTCATGAAGGACCCAGAGCAAAAGAGGTCTTCTGTGCAAAATGGTATTTTTGGTGGTTTCCTATGTGTATAGAAAATCGGATTTTTGGGATTTTATTTTTTTGGTGGTTTTAAAAGGGATAAAAATTATAGAAAAATACGATAAATACAAGAAAATTAATTACACATTAATCTATTTTTTGGATTTTTAATAAATAAGAAAATAGGAAAATAAAATAAAAGTAAGAAACACACAATTTTTGTACATACCGACAACGGACACTTGGACTCAGTCAATTTCTTTGATTTCAATTTTCATCTGGATTTGGATTTTTGTGTCACTTAATAAAACTTTCATCAAAGAACATAAATTAAGAAGAAATAAAATTAAAAGAGTTAATTAAGGACATAAAAACTGAGGTCAAAAATAGCAAAAAGTCAAAATACGCAAAAGAGGCCCAAAACCCAACTTTCACAAATGAGCTCTGAATTTTATGAAATTAGTCTTGTTTTGAAGGTATTTGAAAATGGAGTACTTTAAAAGTGAGTAGACCAAAATTGGACGCCGTTTGAGGGAGATATGCTCATTTTAGTCTCTCAGATGTGAAATTAGACTTTGGGATTATTTGACACTTATTGGGGTTAGTAATTTTTTTTGTATTTTTTATTCGATAAGGTTAGTAATATCTACACAATGAAGGTGGTTTTGGGTCAATTAGAGTTAGGATGAATTAATTTAAAAAAATGAGAAGTTAGCGCCTTTTTAGGCTAATTTACACTTGGGATTTTAAATGTATTTATGAATGATGAAATGCAAATATTAATCACACATGTATGAATGCTAATAATGCTCTATTAATGATTAACATGTGAATGATGGGGAACAAAGCCTAAATGACCAATTTTAGCATGATGAATACGGGATTCATCACTATGGGAGATTCTTGATGGGTAACGAGAGTTACTCTAAAATCATTGGTATGGACACCATCTTGATCCAGACGGATGTTGGGTGCTCAATGACTCTTCAGAATGTGAGGCATGTTCCTGATGTACGGCTTAGCATTATATCTGGTTCTCAGCTCGATAGTGAAGGCTACCATCTAAAGTTCGGCGACAGCAAGTGCAAGATTAGCAAGGGTTCTCTCATCATGGCGAGAGGCAGTTTGTGTCACACGCTCTACATGACTAGAGTGAAGGTCATGGACGGCAGTTTACATGCTAGTGAGGCAGACAATTCAGATTTGTGGCACCGTCGGCTTGGGCACATGAGCCAGAAGGGCTTGCAGCTTTTGAGCAAGAGAGAGTTGATCCCCTACCACAATGACATCACTTTGTCTCCTTGTGATGCATGTGAGGTTGGGAAGAGCAGGAGTGTGCCATACAGAGCGAGATCCAAGGTGAAGGGAGACGAAGACCTTCTACAGTTGATCCATTCTGACGTTTGTGGTCCTATGGACACGGCCTCTTTGGGAGGCAACATGTATTTTGTCACCTTCATTGATGATGCATCTAGGAAGGTGTGGGTGTATGTGCTGAGATCGAAGGATCAAGTGTTTGATTGCTTCAAGAAGTTTCATGCCATGGTTAAGCATGAGACCGGAAAATTGTTGAAGTGTCTACGCACGGACAATGGGGGAGAGTACACCTCCCATAGCTTTCAGGGCTATTGTGCAGAGCACGGCATCAGGCATGAGAGGACAGAGCCAGGCACACCCCAGCACAATGGTCTAGCTGAGAGGATGAACATGACCATTGTTGAGAGAGTTCGCTGCATGCTGAAGACAGCGAAGTTGCCCAAGACCTTTTGGGCTGAGGCGGTTTGCACCGCATGTTACTTGGTAAACCGGTCTCCATCAGTTCATTTGGGCTTTCAGATTCCAGAGCGTGTTTGGACAGGGAAAGACCCCTCATATGCTCATTTGAGGGTGTTTGGATGCAAGGCATATGCATTGGTACCCAAGGAGCAGCGGAAGAAGTTAGATGACAAGGCGGTACCTTGTATTTTTCTTGGCTATGGAGATCAGGAGTTTGGATACCGTCTTTGGGATCCAAAGAAGAAGACAATCACCAGGCACAGGGATGTGATCTTTTATGAGAACCAGACATTAGCTGAGGACACCACTGAGAGTGGTGATGCAGATGAGTTTTCCATTGATGATGATAGTGATGAGGATGCAGGTCCCTCTCTAGTACATGGTACAGGTGGAGAGGATGGGCAGCTAGAGCAGCATGAGCTAGATGCAGACCCCGTTGATGCAGGTCCAGGGGACCTAGGACAGGGGGAGCAATCTCATCCACTTGCAGATGCAGCAGAGCCTCAGGTCAGGAGATCTGAGAGAACACACCAGCCATCATCCCGTTACTCCACTTCTAGGTATGTGATGCTCACAGACGCAGGTGAGCCATACACCTTTGAGGAGGCACAGATGCATAAGGACAAGGATCATTGGTGCAATGCAATGAATGAGGAGATGTTATCTCTCAAGAAGAACAACACTTATGACCTTGTTGAGCTTCCTAAAGGGAAGAGAGCCTTGAAGAACAAGTGGGTTTACAAGCTGAAGTCAGATGACAGTGGGAAGCAAGTGAAATACAAGGCCAGATTGGTAGTGAAAGGGTTCCGACAGAAGGAAGGAGTGGACTATGATGAGATCTTCTCCCCAGTGGTGAAGATGAACTTAGTGAGAATGGTGCTAGGACTTGTTGCTAGCATGGACATTGAGCTGGAGCAGATGGATGTGAAGACGATGCTTCTTCACGGTGATTTGAAGGAAGAGATCTATATGGAGCAGCCACAGGGATTTCAAGAGAAAGGGAAAGAGCACATGGTCTGCAGGTTGAGAAAGAGTCTTTATGGCTTGAAGCAAGCCCTGAGACAGTGGTACTTGAAGTTTGACGCTTTCATGGGAAAGCAAGGCTTCAAGAGGACTACAACCGACCCATGTGTATATGTTCGTCGTCTTCCCAATGATAGGTTCGTCATTCTTTTGATATATGTTGATGACATGTTGATTGTAGATCATAATTCCAACCTCATTGCAAAGCTCAAGAGGGAGCTCTCCAAAGAGTATGAGATGAAAGATTTGGGCAAGGCAAGTCACATCCTTGGGATGCAGATTACAAGGGACAGGAAGAAGCACATATTGTGGTTGTCATAGGAGAGCTATGTTGAACGCGTGTTAGAGCGGTTTAACATGAAGAATGCCAAGCCTGTCAGCACGCCTTTAGCCTCTCATTTTAAGCTAACCAAAGAGTCATGTCCTTCTACTTCTGAGGAGAAAGTAGAGATGTCCAAGATCCCATACTAGTCAGCAGTTGGGAGCCTCATGTATGCAATGGTTTGCACTAGACCAGACATAGCCCATGCAGTGGGCGTGGTGAGCAGGTTCATGTCCAACCCAGGCAAGGACCAATGTGAGGCAGTGAAGTGGATCTTGAGATACTTGAGAGGGACCTCAAGTATGTGTCTTGTTTTTGTGAGGTCAGATCCCAAACTTTGTGGCTACACTGATGCATATATGGCAGGAGATATGGACCAGAGAAAGTCTACTTTAGGTTACATTTTCACTTTTGCAGGTGGAGCCATATCATGGCAATCCAAACTATAGAAATGTGTTGCTCTCTCGACTACCGAGGCAGAATACATTGCAACAGCAGAGGCTGGGAAAGAAATGTTGTGGCTACAACGCTTTCTTGGTGAGTTTGGATTGGATGGCAGTGAGCCGGTTGTGTTTTGTGATAGCCAGAGCGCTATAGACCTGAGCAAGAGTACCATGCACCATACTCGGACAAAACACATTGATGTGAGATACCATTGGCTGAGGGATGCAATTGAACAGAAGCAGCTCATGTTGAAGAAGATTCACACCGATGAGAACCCCTCAGACATGTTGACCAAGGCAGTCACTCGTGACAAGCTTCAGCTCTGTAGAGAGCTGAGCGGCGTCACCTCTTCTTGATCTCCATCACAAGACAACACCTCCCCGTTGGGGCTGGAGGGGGAGGTTGTTGGGTTTACTTGTAAAGTTTCCAGCCCCAACTTGGGGGGAAGGGCTACTTTGATATTTCCCCATCATTGGGGCAACCCCATTCGGCCCCTACTTTCCCATTCCAGGGAACTCACAACGAAAACACTCGACCCATTTTTCGTTCCTCCATCCAGCCGATTCCAACCACATTCAGAGAGCAGCGGCAAGGGGTTTTCCGAAACCCATCTTCTTCCTCTACAAGAGAGAGATCGAGAGTGAGAGAGAGAGAGAGCAGCCGGTGGCCTGGCTCGTCTTCTCCAGTCGGTCAAGGTGCTTCTAGGGATGCGGTTTTGGGTTGAAGGGAGGAGTCGTTGGAGCGAGCTCGAGAGGAGCTGCAGCGGGAGGTCGTTGTGAACGACCTCAAGGAGCCGTGCATCGGTTTGGGTCTCCATCCGGGAGCCCACAAGGGGAGTCACTTCATCTATATTGTTTTGAGCACACCTTTGGTATTTTGGATACCCATAGATAGTCAGTTCCTTGTAGAAGAACTATCGTTGTGTGTGTGGCTTGTACCTCGGTTTTGCGGGCAACAAAACCGGGAAGAACTTTGGCTCCATTTGACCGTAGTGGAATCGTTGCCGGTCTTGCCCCGTGGTTTTTCCCTTGCTCACATTGAGTAAGGGTTTCCACGTAAAAATCCTTGTCTTGTGGTGATTGCCTATTGTGCTTGTGATTGTGTTTGTCATTGTTACTATTAAGTTCCCGTGTGGGGGACATATATTCTTGTTGTGCCATCTTTGCTGCAGGACAATTTCAAGGGATATATTCCTAGGTCGATTGCTCCATTATCCCCAACAAAGGAGGGGGCAGTGGGGACTTGTTCAAGGGGTCCTCGGATGTGGGTTATGTTTCGAGGGGATGCTTCAAAGGAGATGTGGCATCGCTTTCACCTTGGAGGGTTTTGGCTAGGGGTTTGTCCAGAGGCGAAGTTGAGGCATTGTTGTCTCTGACGCAATCGGGGAGGTCACGACTCAAATGGAGAAAAGTGCAAGCTGGTGATGGTTGCTGGTCGCAAAGGAACCTGGATCTGATTAGAGTTAAAGGAATCCCGCTCTTATGGAGGAACCTGCATCGGGTTCGCCAGTTGTTAATGGGCATTGCAGATGTTAAAGGTTTGGCCGCGTCTGGTCTCTTGCCGGGGGAGAGTGGGGACCCGGTTGTTTGGGTACAGTGTCTTCATCCTCGGATGTTCGGCTGGTGGACGTCGACGGTGGAGGGACGTCGGTTGCAGTTGGAGATCTCGTCCACAGAGCCGGCTGTGGCGAGAGTTGTGTTTCGGCAGCGGCAAGGGCGGTTTCTTCCGGCGACGGCGTGCGAGGCGGTTGCTCTTCCGCCAATCACGGAGGTGGGTAAACCAAGACTCTCGGAGCCGTTTCGGCAGCGGCAAGATGGCCGTTGCTCTTGGAACCGTCAATCTCCAGTGGTGGGTCCCAGTAACAAATGCCACACTGGCATTTCCAATGGAATTTTTAATCGAAGGCCATTTCCAGCTTGTGGCCAGAATGGAAGTTGCGAGGAAATTAATTGCGAGATTGATCGTGGAAGGGCGGGACCACATTATGGTGGACATTCGGACTCTGGTGCGGGATTTGATGTCCCTGCTGCGGTGTCAAGGCGGGCAGGGGGCGTTACATTTGGAGGGCGGTGACCCGTCATGGGAATCCGAGTCCCTCTCCTGTAGGCATAGGGGATGCAGCCGAGGGGGACATCCTTCAGAGAGAGCCGGGCTCCTCTGCTCAGGCCGTATAGGTTGTTGCTGAAGGGGTGCTAAAGCAGGGAAGAGAAGATGCAGAAGTCTCGCGCTGTGAATTGGTGGTCGACATTGGGCGTGTTGGTGGGGCGGAGGATGCGCTGGTTCTGACTCCTGAGCAGGTGCGCTTATCGGGGCGACATGTGGGCAGCGGAGCGGGGGCCACAGGGTTAGCTATGGTTTTAAGCGCTAGCATGGGGAAGGTTGGGAGGAGGGTCACCGGGCTACCGGTGGACGACCAGTCACCTGGAGGGGGAGAGAAGGACATCTACTGTAATGCGGGGGGTGGCTCTCAGGTGGAGGGGGAGGGAGTACTCGCGAGGGAGGGGAGGAGGCCGTGCAGGCGAGGGGGGGGGGGTGGGAGATGGTTCCTCTACAGGGGCAGGTCGGGGAGAGATTGGAAGGGGAAAGTCTCGGTTTGGAAAGGGATGGGGAAAGGGAAGGAGGATTTTTAGCATCAGGGAGGAAGATGCAGGGGGTGGGGAAGAGGGGCTAGGTGATGGGGGGGGGGGGGGGCGCGGGTGGGGTGGTGTTTTGAGCGAAAACATCGCGGATGGAGGAGGAAGAAGAAGAAGAAAATGTTGATGGAGGCAGAGCTGAGGCAGGGGATGTTGGAAGGTGTTTGCGCAACAGCGGAGATCGAAGGACCATCGTCGCCTATTGGAAGACCAAGTTTTCCAGCCTGCTTTATAGGCGTTTCACGGAAAGTTTGGGTGTGGTTCCATCGCGAGGGAAGACCAAAGAAGTTGCTAAATGAAGGTCATCTCATGGAATGTGAGGGGTTTGGGTCATCCCGAGAAATGACTACAGGTCAGGAAGTTGCTGGGCGATGCGCATGCAGATATTGTACTCCTGCAGGAGACGAAGATCTCCAGGGAAGGGGGTGAGGCGTGGCGTGATCTGGGTGGTGGTTCTTCGTTTGATTTTGCTGAGGTTGAGGCTCAGGGTGCGGCGGGTGGGCTCCTGACTGGTTGGAGGAGGTCTGATTTTGAGAAGCTGGTAGAGAGGAGATCTATGTTCTCGTTATCTGTATGCCTTAAGAGAAAAGTAGATAACGTCATTTTTACGGTGACCAATGTGTATGGGCCTATAAGTCCGACCGCGGGATCCTTGGCGGCAGATATCTCGGAAGTGAGAGTGCACAGGGAGGAGGGCATTTGGCTCATTGGGGGCGACTTAAATGTAACCTTGATGGCTGATGATAGGCCTTTGAGGGGCGGTGGTCGCGACGCTGGCTCGGAGGACTTCAGGAATTAGGTCCTGGACTTGGGACTCACTGTTATTGATGCGGCAGGATGTGCTTACACATGGCGGAATGCTAGGTCGAGATCGGGGTTGGATAGATTTCTTCTATCATCTGAGGGGGTGGATTTTCCCCCTATCTCGGGCGTGGGCGCTGCCTCGGGCGCACTATGATCATACGCCAATCTTGTGGTCTTCTAAGGAACAGATGCGACCCAGATCCTTTTTCAAAGAGCTTGGTTGATGTAGGAGGGGTTCAAGGATGAGGTGGTTGCACAATGGAGGAGTTAGCAGGTGGAGGGGTCGGGGGTCAGGCGACTGGCTGCCAAATTGGTGCTGTTAAAGAAGTTTTTACTTGGTTTCAATCGTAGGGTGAGGACGCAAAGGAGGGAGCGGAGGCGTATGGCTCGGGAGGATGTTGTACATTTGGATGGGCTGGATGATGAGAGGGGTTTGGTTCAGGAGGAGGTGCTTGAGCGGGCAAGGCTTCTAGAGGAGCTGCTTTTGGAGGACAGGAAGGAAGAAGTGGAATGGAGGCAGAGATCCAGACAGAAATGGTTGCGCGATGGCGATGCGAACACTTTTTCCACTCGATGGCCTCAGGCAGAAGAAGGAGGAACTTTATCCATAGTCTGTATGTGGGTGGGGAAAGTCGTGGGCGATGCTATGTTGGGCCGAGTCCTCAGGGACCATTTTGTGGAGAGATCAAGGAGAAGGTCCCGCGACGGGTGGGGATGGCGTGGAACATGTGTTGAATCGTTATCAGAAGCACAGACAGCCGGTCTTGAAAAGCCTTTTACGGAGGAGGAGGTTAAAAGCGCGGTGTGGGGTTTGAATGCAGACGGGGCACCTGGGCCTGACGGTTTTCCTTTCTTTTTCTATAGGGAATTCTGGGACATGCTGAGAGATGACATTATGGCAGTAATCGTTGAATTCAGAAGTGGCAACAGGGGATTCGAGAAGGTTAATAGGGCGATGCTATTTTTCCTTTCGAAGAAGGAAAACCTTATACGAGTGGATGACTTTAGGCCGATTGCGTTGTCTAACGCATTATATTTGATTATCGCCAAAGTGTTGGCAAACAGGCTCAGACGGGTGCTGGATGGTGTAATCCTGCAGAACCAGACTGCTTTTATACCTGGCAGGCAGATGACGGACGGGCTGGTTATGGCCTCTGAGATTTGCCTCCAATGACGTCGAGAAAACACTCAGGGATTGATTTGGAAGATTGACTTCGAAAAGGCGTATGACTGCGTGGACTGGAGCTTCCTGTGGGAATCGCTTCGGCGACGCGACTTCAATGACCTCTGGTTAGCATGGATGAAGAGGTGCGTCACTACCTCCTCCTACTCAATCCTGGTGAATGGTAGACCAGAAGGCGGATATTTTCAGCCATAAAGGGGTGTGAGACAGGGTTGCCCGTTAGCGCCGATGCTCTTCGTCCTGGTGGCGGATGCACTTGCGGTGATGTTCAGGAGAGAAGTTGATGATGGGTGGTGTGAAGGGTTCCGTATGGGGTCCATCTCCATTCCTCTTCTACAATATGCAAATGACACCGTGATTTTCCTGAGAGGTACAGAAGAAATGCATGGAAGGACGAAGCAACTGGTAGAAATATTTAGCAGCATTTCAGGTCTCAAGATCAACAGAGAGAAGTCTGTAATGATCCAGTTTGGGTTGGATGTGGAGGCGAGTAGAGCAAGGGCTGTACTTTTGGGATGACCTCTTGGTGAGCTACCCATTACCTATCTTGGGCTACCTTTAGTGGCGGGTAGGCTCAGGAAGGCGGAATGGGATATCGTCCTCAGAAGATTTGAAGAGAGGCTTGCAGGCTGGAAGGCGGTCACTCTTTCTAAAGGAGGAAAGTTGATTCTTCTAAAGCATGTGTTGTCGGCAATTCCTATTTTCTTCTTTTCTACTTGTTTGATGACGACTGGAGTAAGGAAGAAGATAGAGGTAATGATGAGAAGATTCTTCTGGTCGGATGGAAAACAACAAAGAGCTGGCATTCATCTGGTAGGGTGGGAGGAAATCACAAGACAAAGGAGCGAATGAGGCCTTGGAATACGTGATATCTCTAGTATGAACAAATCACTTTTGGCTAAATGGTTGGTGCAGATTTGGGGATATACAGATAGATTGGCTATTCATCTTGTACGAAAGATATATGCGGTTAACAGATCACTAGAAGCTGGTAGAGTGAGATTCGAGTCTTCCCTTTGGAATGGGATCCATGATATTTTGCCGCAGTTAAGGTCCATAATGGTGCCAAGAATGGGGTCCGGGGAGGTCTTTCGTTTTGGCTGGACAACTGGACGGGTGAGGGTGCTTTATGCAGCAGATTCCCAAGACTCTTTGCTTGGGCGGAAAGCAAAGGATGTTCAGTGGCTCAGGTCAGAATCTCTGGTTCGTGGGTTCCTCACTTCCTGCACGATCTTTCTGGACGTAGAAGGGAGGAGTTGGACAGAATGCTATCTAAGCTTCCCTCTCCTGATTGCATCTCGCAGGGTAAGGATCATTTTTCTTGGGAGGGAGGGGGATTCTCGGTGAAAAAGGCATACAATATGTTTAGAGGGAGAAGTGATGGTTTGGAAACCGACCTGAAGCAGGATATGAAGATTATCTGGGCAAGCAGGATCCCTTGCAGAGTGAAGATTTTTCTGTGGTGCTTGAGAAGAGGAAGGATTTGGGATAAAGCATGAAGAGGTAGACTGTTTGGCGTCTCAGATACGCAGTGTGATAGATGCGGTGCACATACGGAGGATGCAGAGTATTTGTTCTTTATATGTCCTGCATCGGATCATGTTTGGAAGGAGATAGACGCGACATGGCTACTGCATGGTGACACGACTGAGTTCTGGAGATCTATTAGGTTGGTGGGGACGAACTCGACGGATGACGTTTCTTTGCCATTTGCGGCACTTTGGGCCATATGGGGAGGAAGAAATGATCTGATTTTTAAGAACCAAAGGTTTTATTCCGAAAATGTAATCGCCTCTTGTATCTCTCTTTATAGAACTGATCTACAAGGTAATGTATATCTTTATATTCGTATAAATTAAAGGTTTGGCGGTGAGTCCCAACTCGGAAGTTCACCCTTTTTCCTCTAAAAAAAGTAGGCATGAGCACTGGGTTAGACCGGTTAGATCCATCCATGCACTTGACATGAGCCTTATGCGAACCCCGAATCCAAATTAGAGTGGGACAGATTTTGAGACCAATTCAACCTGCTAAATAATTATGTTGGAGATGTACCGATCTCGTCTCAAATCCATAGGGTCTGTTTGATTATTGGGTTGGGTTGGGTTGGGATATCCTTCGGTGAATAGTAGTTGTTTGGAGGCTTGTGATGGTTGGAATGATAATTGTGATGTGATGTGACATTGATTACTTATTATATTAACTTTTTAAATGATTATAATATGTTTTTTTATGTTAGTAAGTATATTTGAACAATGTTAAAAATCATTACACCAAAGAAATTGTAAAGTCAATACAAATATTTCAAAACAGGAATACAAGATTGGAGCTAAGGATATACCACGGTACCCGACGTACCCTTGCAACCAAACAAGCACCTAACCAGAATAAGCATCGAATAAATGATCCGTATGCACGGAACCCCATATATTTCAATCTTTACATAATGAAACACAGTTGTGGTCAAATCATATGCATCCACTCATCGTCCTCATCATTCGTCCTCATCGTGGCAACGTCTTTATTTTCACCCGCCAGCGATTCACACATCCTCATTGATCCTCCTACATGTGCACATAATCCACACTTTTCTATCCATAAATCACCACTTTTAAATATCCATTTTATGCATCTATAATCTTTGTGATGAGCAATCATGCTCATCGTTCAATGCACTAATGAAAATGTTATGAGCAGGAACATCAATGCATACGATAAATAATAATTTTCCGAATTCATACGAATCAATATAAGTATTACCGATTATCAAATTAACAAGCATGCATTTCTCAATTATAATCCAATTACAAAATGCACGTAAGAAACAATCAAACCAATTATACATCATTTTAGGGTAAGTATATTCAGACGGGTTTGTTATTTACAATCTAGTCCTATTTGGACTTATTTATAATTAAATAAATTATGTTTTATTACACATATGCCCATGTATTAATAACTTTGAAACCTTTTATCTGATTTTAATGAAATTAGTGTCAATTGAAAGCTAATTTTGCGTTCTTTAATTTAGTGTAATTTATTTACTGATTTGATCTATAATTCACACATTGAATTTCAGAGTGTAAGTTTTGTCTATTTAGCCTTGATATTGGTTCAAAATTGAATTGTATTGAGGTTGAGTTGCATTCTTTCTTACATTGATTGTTCACTTATATATTAATTGATTGCACAAGTATTTTGATTGCTTAATCAGGAGTATATTTGTGAATTGTGCATCTATTCTATGATTGCATTGTATCATTATTTATCATATAAATTAAACGCACACAAATTGCTTGCATAGTGTTAGTCACATTTGGCTTGGCCTAGATAACCTACAAATCGCATAAGTAGATAATGGATGAATCTCTAATTCATCACGTTTATTCTTTCATTTTGACTAAAATCCACTACTAAAAAATACTTTATTAGCCACGCAATAAGGCCACAGTAATATTTCTATGGCTTAAAATGTTTACCTACAGAAATTTATCATGGCTTATAAGCAATGATATCGGTAATTGTCGTTGCCAAATATTTTAGGCCACGGTAATACTATTGTGCGCAATATATTTTGGCCACGGTTAAACTACCGTGGCTAAATATTTTAGACTACAGTAACTTTACCTTGGCAAAATCCAATAGGCATAAAGAAAATTGTGAGCCAAGCACTATATATCTGTAAAGGGATAGAGTTTTTTTGCTTTCATGTTATCATTGTTAGAAATCTAATTATATTAAGAGGAAAGGGATCCTACTCCATGGAGTAGGTAACTTACCTACTCCACTTTCTTTCTTTTTTCATTTTTTTAATTTTTTTGAAAAATGTTTCCATGGATTTGCGTAATTATATCCCTCTAATATGTCATTCAAATTTCGTCAGAAACAGAGACTCCTACGGCCTCCATCCATAACATGAAAAATACAGCAAATCTGTGACCGTTAAAAATGACTGTCTAGATGGAGACCGTATGCGTCTCTGTTTCTGACAAAATTTGAATGACATATTAGAGGGATATAGTTATGAAAATCCATGGAAGTTTTTTTTAAAAAATAAAAAAATTTTGAAAAAAAAAAGAAAATGGAGTAGGTAAGTTACCTACTTAATGGAGTAGGATCCATTTTCTCTTATATTAATAAACATGATCACAGTTTTGTCCTGAAAATAAAATGATATTTTAAGAAATGTGATTAGCTAAACACTAATGATCGAGTTGTATAAATTACTAATTGTATATCCTCAGGACCCTGAATAACCACGCCGTTTTACACCTATAACCTTCCGTTAGTTTTGTTCATTAACTCAACCAGATAGCTGAGTTAATCTAACCCATTTCATGATCCTACGGTGGAGGTTAATCAAAAAAAATAAAGAAGGACCGCCGGCAGCGACGCGTACGTGCACGCTCTTCCCACCGCGCCCCTCACCGCCCCCGCCACCGCCACGCACTCCGCCACCGCCTTCTCCTCCGCCGCACCTCCCATGATCGACGGGTACAGCAGCAGCATCGCCGTCGCCGTCACGGAACCCACCGTCAGCGGCACCGCGACGGCCCTCGGCAGCGATCCCCACCCCCTCCTGCCCAGCCTCATCTTCGCCTCTATCTTCGCCACCACGCACAACCCCTGCAGCAGGAAGAAGCAGGTCGCCTCCCCCGATGTCTCTCCAGCGTCCCGCAGTAGAACAGCGCCTCGTGCGTGATCCCGGAGACGAAGAACGACGCCACGATCCCCGCGTACGCGCCGAACCTCGCACGCACGGGCTCGTACACGACAACATGCGGCTGACCATCATGTTCCACCGGTCGCTCCAGAAGTCATGCAGGGATGAGCTGAGATACGGCTCCGGGCTTCTCTGGGCGGTGCGGTAGCGAGGGTCTGGGGGGAGGGGAGGCTTTTGTGGGCGGTGGGTTGGCGGGCTCCGAGACAGGGGAACCGGGGGGGGGGGGGTTGCGATCGCGAGTGGGTCTAGGGGGAGAGGGGGCTTCTCTGAGCGGTGGGTATGCGGGCTCCGAGAACAGGGGAATGGGGGGGGGGGGGGTGCGGTCTCGAGGGTCTAGGGGGAGGGGGGCTTCTCTGGGAGGTGGGTCGACGGGCTCCGGGCTTCTCTGGGCGGTGCGGTAGCGAGGGCCTGGGGGGGAGGGGAGGCTTCTCTGGGCGGTGGGTCGGCGGGCTCCTCCGGGAGGGGGGGGGGGGGCGCAGGCGGAGGTGCGAGCGGTGGCTACGGAACCAGGCAGAGGCACGGGTGGGGAGGGGTGGGTGCAAGACCTGGAGCGTGCGGTCATGGGGCGGTGACCTGCGCTTGCAGGCGGAGGCGCGAGCGGGGAGGGGAGGGGGCTCCGACCTGGTCCGGGCTTGCGGGCGGGGAGGAGGGAGGGGCAGCCGGCGGGGGGAAGCGGGCCGACCGGCGGACGGGTGGAGGTGGGGCAGCCGGCAGGGGGTGTCTTGGAGGACGAAGGGGGGAGGGGGGAGGAAGGAGATAATGGTGTTATTTGTAAATAAGGGAAAGCTAAGGGGTATAGAATATAAAATACATGACGGATACCGTTATACTTAACGGGAAATTGGATGGAGATTAACACAGGGTTATGGGAGTAAGAGTTAATCATTACTCAAGGTCTTGTATGTAATTCGTGTTTATAGAGGGTTTCTAGGGTAATTACCATATTACTCAGGGTTATGGGTGTAAATATCCCTAAATAAAAACCATCAATACAAAAGAGTTAAATACTTAACATATATAAACCTTTTATATTCTCTATATATTGCACATTTTTATGAATCGTTATATTACACGATCTTACTCTATTTTATCTACCTATGAAAATATTGTATACATTTATAAACAACTTAAGATTAACATGTCGAAGTTATGGGTATCCATTGGGTACACGGGTATCCGACGGGTATATGGGTACCCGCTAGAAATTACCCGTTTAATAAATGGACGGGTATGCGTAGTGATATTATAAATGGGTATGGGTTTGGGAATAGTAATACCCGCCCCAAACCCGACCCGCTGACATCCCTAATGGTAGTCGTTCATCATAAAGAGAGTGCCATCACCAGGAATGAGCAAAGGCATGGGTGCAAGAAGAGATGCTGCCGAAGATTCAGAAGATGATGCAGAATTTGATGATTTCGCTTTAGATAACTAGCTGTTTCTTTTGGAATGATCTTTTTGTTGAATCTAAGTTTATAATATTTCAAAGTTGAAATATTTATGTATATTGTATTAGCTAATTGAACCTTAGTGACCTCTTATTTTGTTAAAAAACTTCTATTGGCATGAGGAACATGCACTTTCTTTAGCATGTGTACTTGTGTTTAGCATAACTTTGTGCGTTAGCTTGTATGTGGATTTATCATATGTATGCACATTCATCATGTGATTGTGATAATAAATGGAATGGAAACCGAATACCATATGTATGTTGTATGCGATTTTATTATCAATTGACACCCGCATAGGAGACTTTTTAATATCTGCTATTTTTGCCACAGTGCAATTCCCGTGGCAAAATGTCTGTAGTCAACCATTTAACCATGGTTAAAGCCTATGCTCTTTACTATAATAGTGTTAGCAACAACTTGATTACCGTGGCTTAAATGGGTTTGGAATGATATTTAACCATGGCCTAAATATTTTTTCATCGGTATAATTATCGTGGCTAAACCTTCATAGCCATAGTAAGTTCACTGTGACTAAAGAGTACACTCTTTGGCCACGGTAAACTATATGGCACGGTGGTATAAACCTCGGTAATATTACCATGACCAATTCTATTAGGCAACGGTAATATGGCATTAAGCCACGGTACACCACCGTGGCTTGTTCTTTGTCTTTTAGTAGTGATCTTTGGTAAAATACATGTCAATACTCATTAATTCCCATTAACTAACATTCTAATCATAACTATTAATATTATATATTTAACACTTATTTTACCTAAAAATAATAAAGAGAAAAAGAAAAATAAAAGAAAAGGATGTATATAAAATATACAAACTGGTCCTAACCTCAATTCCAGGTCAATATTGACTTGGTAGACAAAATAAATAAGTAGGGGGAGATAATGATCTTAACTTATAAAAATATTAGAAAACTTAGATAATAAATTGTACATTAAACACATTTTTCACATTGTAAATATTTCACCTAATTTACTTATCACTTAGAAAATCTCAAACCAAAATCTTCTCTTCACAAAAGTTGTTCATAAAAATATATATTATTTTATAAAAATATAAAAAAATTATTCAATATAAAAATAAAAAATTAAAATGAACCAAAAAAGCCGTCAAAAACCGACTTCCGAAGTTCATAACTATTTATAGAAAACTTCAAATTGACCAAACTCACTTTTAAACTTCATTTTATAAATAGTATTATTTATTAAAAATATTAAAAAAATGTTAAAATAAAACAAATGAGTTTTAGCATTTGGACCCTGCTGTTTATATGTACTATATGTAGAAACTTCCCGATTTTCTAGTTAATTATTCTTAACTCCATTTAACTTAATTTATTTTCTAAATTTTTCTCAAAATGAATAGAAAAATAAAAAATATATAATTTAAGTCAAAATGCTAATAAATCCCGAAGCTGCGACCTCAATTTTCCGGACCTCATAACTCGGCTATATCGACTCCGAATAAGGCAAACTTAGTTTTAAAGTTTGTTTTATTTAATTATCTACCAAATGACACTGATTTCGCTAAAATCAAAGTTAATATGCAAAATGTGGATTTTGGGACCATATTGGTATACAATGTATAATGCACCTTATTTTTTATATCTAATATATATTATTTATATTATTTATATTATTTATATATTTTATTAATATTTTATTATTAAATTAAAATAAATAAATTTTTATTTGATTATATATATATATATTTATTATTTAATTAAGTATCTAATTATTTATATTTAATTTTATTAATTTTATTTGTTAATCATTTGTTCTAATTTAACTTATTAAATAATTTTAATTTTTTAACCCCTTTCCTTGTTCTCATGCACACCTCACGCGCACAACCCCTTAAATATAAGCTTTAAACTAAAAGTGTTTAATATGAAAGTTGTAGATCTTTTCAAGTCTACAAGTTTAAGGACGAATACAAAGTCAAAATAGATCATATGTACATACTTATATTTTTGTACTTACTTTTAAATACTTAAAAAGACTTATTTTAATTTCATATATGTTTTCTTATTTTTTATTTATATTTAATTTCAAAACAAAATTTACAAAATTAATCTAATTTTATGTGATTTTTAATATTTAAGAAACAAAAATAAGTGCACAATAAAAGAATTATTCATATACATTAATTAGGGTTAATTAAATGTATAAGATCATATGTTAATTTATGTTAATTAGGGTTAGATTTTATTGAATAATTTAAGTAAGATGAGTAATAAATAAGAGTTATGCTGATAAATCATGGATTTATCATCCATATGGACTAAGTCAAGATAAAAGAAATTAAAATACGTATTAATTCAATAATAACTAGTAAAAGATTTTATTAATTAAAACTTAAAACATAAAAATATTTGCTTTTTTCAAGCTATATTTCTGTAATTTTTTTTATTTTACAACTTAGTTTATTATTTATTAAACTTTACAAGCATAAATATATGTATATTTACTTGTATTCTATGTATTTTTTTTATTTTATTTTACATTTTAATGTTTATTATCATAATTACATATTTTATTATATTTTTATAATTTTCTTTACAAATGTAAATATTTACACGTATATATTATATGTATAATATACATATATATTATAATGTTTTTATTTAATTTAAGTCTATTTTAAGTATTTTATTTGTGTTTATATTTTTAAAATATTTTAAATATTATATATAATTATTTAAAAATAGAAGAAGAGTAAAAATGTAAAGAATATATATATATTAATATTATATACAAATACTTAGTATAATAGTACCCTAGAAAGTTGACATTTGTATCTTAATTTTATTTTTAATGAAACTACCCTCATTACATAGATAATTTAATTTGAAATATAATGACGGTGAGTTTGGTGAATTTTGAGTTCATATGAAGGAAAAATTGATTTGTGAAATTTGGTGTGCGACTTTGTCATAAATGTACAAGTTGCACTGTGCATGATTTTTATTGGCTATTATTTTTGTAATTTTCTATATATTATTATGCACAAGTTTCATGTTGAGAACTTTATGTTTTGAGGTGTCTATAATAAATAATAAAATGGTGTAAAATTACATATTTTTAGCATAAATAATTAGGGTTTTGAAGAATATATTAACCCTCATCTCCCCCCTATTTTATTCCTTGTCGACCAAGTCAATATTGACTTGGTCTCAAGATTTAGGGTCATTCAGTATCTTTGTTACTTAATTACAACATCCTACTTTATTTTTTGATACTTGGTTATCTCCCCCTACTCTATTCCTTGTCGACCAAGTCAATATTCTTGATTTTGTCAGTTTTTATCTCATAGGAATTTCATGAAATACATACAACAACTCTCTTTCTTTCTAGTTGTGTGGCTTTTTCTCTGACATCCTTGGGGCTCAACATCGTTCACGTCGACTCGACCCTCCTGCGCAATCTATCTTCCCTCATCTCATATCCTTCAGTGGGAAGTTCATCTATCAGATTCTCTAGTCAATCAAGGGCTCTCTCAAGCATTTCTCCCTTCTATGTTGAAGCCTCCACGTCAAAATATCACAACATCCAACAAGACAACAATTAACCAAAATACAAATTTAATAAATATATTAAAGAAGGAAAAGAAAAGAGTTATACTTAGATAGTAGTCGGTGACTGCAGATGGGAGATGGAGGAAGAAGTGGCATCGGGCGAAGGAGGAGGAGATGGATGATGTGATGAGGGCCGTCGAGGAGGATGAAGTGCTACATGCGGAGGAGTGATGAATACCCATTCATCACTCTTTATTCTTATATTTTAGCTACAAAAACCTATGCAAATGCATGTAGATATGTGTAAATAGGAAAAGTTAGCAAAAGCATTCATTTTTGTAAATATAAATAATTAGCATGTTTTTGTGCAAAAATAAAAGAATAAAGAAGAAAAAGAAAAAGAGGGAAATATTTAGAATAAATATTGAGCAACCTAACCCAAGGGAGGGCTCAGCATGGGCCTGACCGCATAAAAGCCACAAGTAGAGGGAGATAGGGGCTCACATGTACATATTTGTAAATAAATAAAATTATATATTTTCCTCACCCAAAAATATGTTGTAAATATTTGTAAATATTTATAAGCTATTAAAAACAAAATAAAAATCTTAAAAATCAAAAAAATACCAAAAAGAACCCTTCACCATGTACATAGTCCATCATCCTTACTTTATTTCACCTTGTAAATAACCTAATTAATTTTCAAATCTTTTTGTAAATATTCCTTTTTATGTTTTGTAAATAAAATAAATAAAAAGAATCAAAACAAAAATCAAATAAAAATTACAAAATTAAAAATCTAAAAATATCTTGTATATATACCATGTATATAAGTGTAAATAAATAATTATTTCCCATATGTATATAAATAATAAAAATAAAGTAAAAATAGCCTTTTATTCCTCATTTTATTCTATAAATAAATAAAATATAAAATGGGAATAAAAATATACAAAAATAACTAATTAAAAATCAAAAATCAAAAATCAATATAGTGTATATATACCTATGTATAGCTACTATGTAAATACCTTATTTTCATTTCCAAAAATTAATTAAAAATCACAAAAAAATAGAAAAAATTAAAACAAACATTTTTCATGTTTTGAGTTTTTAAAAATTCGGCCATTAAAAGCCCCAAAAAAATCAAATAAGAATTCAATAATTGGCGGGCTCTGATTGGTCCACGGGGGATTGTTGACCCCCGGTCAACTCCCCCCTGGACCACAGAGTCGCGGATCCGCTCGACCCGCCCGACTTCTTCCAATTACCCCCGCTCGATCCGACCGCCTTCTTCCTTAACCCCGGGCCCCGATTACTCCATGGACATCCAGGACCCTCGCCCGGGGATGGTTCGGAGGATCCGACACCCGACCAGCCTGCCCGACCATCTTCTTCTCGGGTCCTCCACCATATTTAAGGTCGTCACCGGCGACCTAATCACGCCATCTCTGATCTTCCCCTCAGCGCCAAGGAGCTCCTCCTTCATCCCTGAGTGACAGCCGTGGACGGAGGAGTGGAAGCGAGGCCTGGGCAGCCGGAAATCATTGATCCGGTGGTACCCTCCGCCGTGCGCCGCCGCGAGCGCGCCTGAGCCTCGGGGAGCTCGACGACCCCTTGAGGCAACGACCGGGAGCCTCCTTGGCTCCAGCCCAGTCGACATCAGCCATCAGGTAGCGTAGTTAGCCAGTAGATTAACCTAGTTTCGATTTTTAGCATTTCATTAGTTTTAGCTCCGCCACCTCCGCTAGCCGTCTCCGTCCACCCATTTGTTCATCCGACACCACCACCACCTTCGCCTAACTCCTCTCCACCTGCTCCGCCCCTCCATTCCCCCTGGCTCGTCCCGGAGCAGGGTTACAGGTCTCCCCCCTCCGCCGCTCGCCGGAGACCCTCCACTTCACACCACCGTTCACCTTTCGCACGCTCTGACGGGTCGAGGCACTTTGCCCTCGACCCAGCTTTCTTTCTGTGCAGGTCTTCAGGCGAATCGACCTCATCTGGAGGTCGAAGTTTCAGAGCACAGCAGCTCCAGCTACTCGACGTCGCCGGAGCTCTCCTGAGCTCCTCCCTTCCATCGGAGCATCGCATCTGGTGCGGAGCCTCACGTGGAAGCTTTCCCGCACCTCCGGAGTGGTCGACGAGGACTACAGCACACGCAGGGGGCCGGCGAAGCTCGCCGGCCGCCAGTTCTTCCACCATCCTTCGTCGCCGTCAGATCACCCCTCGAGCTCCAGTTCTTATCTCGCCCGTTCATCCAGTGGAGCAGCACGGACCATCAGATCTTCTTGGGGTCGATCATCGCCGTTGATCGGCGAGGTTAAGCCACGTGGCTGCACCTCGACCATCCGATCCGAGCCCGGAGTCCTTCGCAGCCCCACAACGCATCAAAGCTGTTGGATCTGCCACGTGGGAGCACTACAACCATCGGATCGGCTCGAGGGTTTACTTCGGTTCGCGGAGCGTCATCACATCCGTCCAACCTGCCACGCGTCGCCTATCCAGCCCTCGACATTAATAAAAGGGGTAAATTATCTGTAGGCCCCTCTACTTTATGCGTTTAGTCTTTAATCCTGTAAATAAGTAGTTTAGTTCTTTTATTTTTGTGAACTTTGCACTGTGGACCTTCTAGTTTATGAAAATTGCATTTATGCCCCTGCCTGTTGTGGACACGTGCATCGACACGTGATTGTTTGGTGTTTTTGCATATTTGGCCCTGCGTTTTTGCCCTGTTACGTTTCATATTTTTATAAATAGGAATTGCAATTTGGTCCTTCCAGGCCTGAGTCACGCGTATCGTGCGTGGCCTGGAGGGTTATTTGCATTCCTATCCCTCTACTTTCTAGGGTTGTTATTCCAGGGACCCAGAACTTTCTACTAATTGCAGAAAGGTCCCTGTGCACTATTGGTTTTCTTTATTTTTGAATAAATAGGAAATCACCTCCAAATCCAATGAGATTTTGACACATGGCTCCTGCCATGGTGTAGGAATTTCAGTGATTTTTGAGGACATTTCTGATTTTCTTTAGTATTTTTAAAAATTCAAAAACAGCCTTTTTAGTTACTGTTTAGATTTAAAAATACCAAAAAAATATAAAAACATCTCCAAAAATTCTAAAAAAATTAGATATTGTTGTTTGCTTGCTGTTTGATTTTCTAGCCAATTTTGGCTATTTTTCATCACTTAAAAACCTTAAAAATTGAAAAACCCCTAAAAACCCATAAAAATTATAATAAATAAATTAAAAATCCAAAAACAATAATTAGGGTGCCTAAATTTTCCTTATTCTATCTAGTATACAGGAAAATTACCACCAGGGCTTAGTGAGACTCTTAGATATTTTATTTTTGAGTTTCAAGCCCTGCTGGACAGTACCTCTTTTATTTAGCACTGTTTGATTTTTAGAAAATAATTTACCCATTAGAAAAATTTCAAAAATTCACCAAAAACAGTAAAAAAACTTAAAAAACATAAAAACAATTTTTCCTTAATTTTTGCATTATTTTTAGTGTGTTTAATAAATTGTTGAAGTTGTCTTGTATTTCCTTTCTTTCATTTTCTTTATCTTTTAAAAATCACAAAAAAATATAAAAATTAAAAAAAAACCCCTAAAAATCATTTTATTTTATTTTATTTCATTTTCACTACTTCGTAGGCTTCTGCCAATCCGTGCTCCTTGTGTTCGACCCTGGGAGCTATACCAGGTTAATATCATAGCGAGACCGCTTTCGCATTTTCGATTGATTTGATTTCTCGTAGTGGTCTAATTTTTCTTGATATACTTAGTTCGATTGACTGAGGTCACGACGACCATTTCTTTACCTTTACCCTTAGTCATTCGGACGGTTATCAGAATGGCGCCGTTGCCGGGGAGCACGGCTTAGTAGTATTTTTGATTTTTATTTTCGTTTTTGTTTTCGCGGTTTTTCGCGGCTTTTGTATTTATTGTCTTTTTGTTTTATTTTGATTTATTTTGATTTTCTTTTCTTTTTATTTCTGTTTTATTTTTGTGTGTTTATTTTATTTCCATTTCTGCACATATACCCTTGTTTTTATTTTCATTTATTAGTTGATTATTTTATTGGTCTGACCACTTTCTTTCTTTTCTTGCGAGGGCCTGAGGACCGCGGAGGCGACTTTCGAGGAGCCGGTGCAGCCGCGGAGTTCGGAGGCGGCTTCCTTCTCTACGAAGCCGCAGGAGAGAGAGCGAGAGAGAGAGTGAGTGGGAGAGGATAGCTTAGTTTATTTTCAGTTCATTTATTATTGTAATAATACAGGAACTTTGAGACTTTTAGACACTTAGATCGTAGCGGGTCTGTTTCGCCGAGCACCGGCGTGCTCGGGGGACCCATTAGGACCCCTCGGTTTTTCGCGACTTTTTACGCGGCTTTTCTTTTTATTTCTTACTGTCATTTTCCGGATTTTTCGCGATTTTGCTCGAGCCCCTAGACATAGGATTTTTGTTGATTGTGACGTAGGATCTCTAAGGCCCAACACTTAATAGAATATCTGTTCCTATAGAACGTAATTGGACCTTACTAAAATTCACTGAAAAAGTTAGTTTAATTGGATTTGAGACCACGTGCCGTTAGGAGTCACATACAGCGCTGGCAGGACCCGTTGTGGCGGGCACCGAGTGACTCCCAAGATCGGACTCCGGACTCGATTCGGTTGACTAACTATTGTTCTTCACGATCAATAGAAATTGCCTGTTTAGGACTCGGCTTTTTACCGTTGCATCATATAGCTTAGTTTACTTTTCTGTCTTTATTTTATGCGCGGATCACTCTGCATGTAGAGAGCTGGAGGCAGGTACGCTTTTCTGACTTTGCATGCATCATTGATTTCTCGTGCATCGGCTTTTTCGTCTTCTCCCCCCTGTTTTTGACTTAATAATCAGGAGAACTGAAAAACTCGTTAGGCGTTTCTTTTTATTGAAAAATATCTAAAAATAAAAACAATAAAATCAGGACTGCTAATCTTACTTGACCTAAAAGACACTTCACTGAAAATCTGTCTTGGGGAGAGTAACCCCCTCCTTGTCTGGTTTGAATGAGCGAGAGAGTGATCCGCACATTAGGATAGAGCCTCCGATCTTCTCTTGACTGATTACCGGCTTTCAGTACGGGACAATCGGTTGAGAGAGATTTGGATACCTATTGACCTCACGTAATCGCTTTGACAGATTGGATGATCACCTAAAATAAAATTGACAAGATAATTGACCGATCCCTTCGGTCTTCAGCTCTGTGTGCGTAGGTGAATTGGGGGTTTGCTTGTTCATCTTGTTTGATTGCCAGATCCCTTCGATCCTTTCTCATCTTCCTTCTATTTCCCTCCCTTACCTCCCTTCATTCCACCTTCTTCTCCTTTATCCCTGGATGATGGATCACCCTCACTGTGAGCCGACTCTTACGGCTTCTTCTCCGTCCTCTGACCATCAATCCAGTCCACCTTCTAGGGAGGTCGGATCTTCGACCAACCTCCCGCTCCCTCCCTCCCTTTCATCTCATCACTCTGGGCATGCTGTGCTAGACGTCCGAGGATACCAGCTAGAGCAGATGCGAGACCCGGACGATGCTGTTGCTGAGTTGAGAGCGCACTCCGTTGGTGACCAGAGAGAGCAGTGGAGATTAGCAGACATATCCTCTTCCGAAGGGATGGAGGAGCAGATAGCACATGGAGCTCAGTCAGCTTCTACATTAGGTCCATTCGTGTTGGATTTGGATTACGTTCAGCGACTGCCGACATTTTCAGGAGAGGCGCACGAGGAGCCGTATCTTCACCTGTCAGCTTTCGAGGAGTTTTGTAGAGCACAGAGATATTCAGATGTCACTGCAGATGAGCTGATGAGCAGGACCTTCCCATTTACGCTTCACGACAGAGCCATGAGATGGCACCGACGATTGGGGAGGACATTCGAGACGTGGGGAGAGCTACGCCGAGAGTTCTTACAGAGATACTTTCCTCCACGTAGAGCAGAGTTTATGCGGTCTTTGATCATGGACTTTTCAGTTGACCCCCAGGAGCCATTGCACGAGGCATGGCCGAGGTTTCTTGACCTCTTGAGGAGATTTCCAGAGCACGGACTTCCACTTACAGACTTGATAGAGATCTCCATACGGGGGATGACCGCGGAGCAGATAGCACTGGTGATTACCACATGTGGCGGTTCACACCGCAGTTCCGACATACACTTCCTGGATACCATCTCGAGGTTACTTTCACAGAGATCTTCTTCGCGAGATGCCATGGTCGGGACAACACATGTGGACGATGTTGTACCAGTGCGGTGTGTCACTTTACATAGTGATTCAGCTTCTACACACCAGTCCGAGGATTTGGATGATGCCGCACCATTGACAGAGGAGATGACAGCGATAGCAGAGGTTCGGACCCAGAGTCCACTTGAGTTCCCGTTGGCTTTCCAGTTGGAGTTCGAGTCAGCCCCAGAGTTTCCTGTTGACGAGTCTTGGATATCAGATCTTCTGATACTCCAGGAGCCGGAGGAGCCCCAGCTTTTGCAGCCATTGATTCAGACACTTCAGCTTCCAGTCCCGGAGGAGTCAGTCTCCTTCCTGCAGAGACACTTCTCGGATGCAGTCAGTTACCAGGACTCAGCCCAACAGCCACAGCTTGAGGATGGACACCACTTTGAGAGTACAGACACTGAGAGTCCCGTCTTCGAGCCTTTTGTCCTCCACTTCGTTGAGATAGATACACTTCCTGAGGACCAGCTGACAGCCAGCATAGCCGCAGAGCGAGGATCAGCTGCAGACACTTTGCCAGTTTCCGCGTTGTTGACGAGTTCCTTCTCCTGCTTCTAGATTGCCGAGACTTACACTTCAGATGATGATGCAGCCTGGTGCACTGAGTGGACACTTGATAGCAGCGCAGATGCCTACCTAGATCCTGATCCTCTTCTTCTCACTTCTGATCTTGCATCTCTCCCCGAGGGTTATCTGCGGGAGGATGCCGCACTCGATGAGTACTCGGTTTCACCTGCTGAGAGTGTCTCCGATCTGGCGGAACACGAAA
This sequence comes from Ottelia alismoides, assembly GCA_037367405.1. Classification (NCBI taxonomy): domain Eukaryota; kingdom Viridiplantae; phylum Streptophyta; class Magnoliopsida; order Alismatales; family Hydrocharitaceae; genus Ottelia; species Ottelia alismoides. Next base: position 652,249 of record JAZKJV010000813.1, on the reverse strand, counting down.
CCGAGTCTTTAGATCATTCTGATTTTGATTCTTCTCACCTCGACGACCCTCGCGAGGATGAGCCCATCCTGGAGATATTCGATGATCTGCCTGATCTTCTTCCATTTCATTCATCGGATATTAGTCTTCTTAGAGAGTCTCCTGATCCTGACCTTCCACATCTTTTTGAGACGGTGATTGACGTGGAGGATTCCATGATTGATCCATCCTTCTCCACGTTTGATTTCTTCGGCTCCACATTTCTACTCCAGTCTGAACCAGAGCCGATGATTTCCTTTGTGCTACCGGATCCCGACCACTTATTTCCATATCTTTGGCCGGTAGCAGACACCCGCTTGATTGCATACCTGGGTGTCGTACTTTACACTGCTGAGTTCGTCATTGTTCTCACACCGAGACTGCGGCGACAGTACGGCATTCGCCTTACCGATGCCGTCCTGAACCTTGATACTGCATTATCCTAGCCTTTGCGCCCAGCTAGGGGCGTAAAATCTAGCGCTTGTTGAGAGGCACCTCAACATTGTACTCTTTTGTATATACGTGTTTTATCTTATTTTGATCCTTCTTTCTTCCGTTCTTGTTTTCACCCCAGGTCTCACCTAGGATTATCTTTGCTATACTTAGGATATTTCTCATCCTAAGTATAGGGGGGTGAAAACACCGGGTTGTTCTTTGTTCTGTTCCATCACTCCTGTTGTTGCCTATACTTAAGGTTCTCCACCTTAAGTATATGGGAGTGATGTCCTCCTTCTTGTATATATTCGTGATTTTCTTCGTGTCTTGCTACCCCTGTTTTGATGCCTATACTTAGGGATATTTTGCCCTAAGTATAGGGGGGGTAGACCCTGTACATTCTCCACTCGGTTTTCCCTTAGTATACAGCCTGCTATACTTAGGATTACTTGATCCTAAGTATAGGGGGAAGACCCGAGTCCCTCTTGACTTTTCTTCTTCCTTTTGTATAGCCTTTCTTTTCACTTCCCTATACAAAGCACGAGTTATGTCTTCTTCATCGCTCTTGACTCTGAGGACATCGTTCGAGCTAAGTATAGGGGGGGTGTGTATATATTTCATATATACTTTAGCCATAACTCGTACTTTGTGTGAGTGTGTTAATAAATAAAAATGGCTAAAAACCACAAAAATTAAAATTTTTCATGTACATATCTTCTTTTATTTGCACATACATAGCTAGTGTACAAATTATTTTTGTAAAAATGATTTCAAAAATCTTTTGTGTGTAAAGCTTGTGTAAATATTTTCTGTATCAAAATTATGTATATAGTACAAAATTTTTCCAAAATGTTTTGAAAAATCAAAAGTTTGCAAAAATCTTGTGTAAATGTGTGTAAATACCCTTTTTGCAAAACTTGCACTTCATGCATCATCATTCATGATTTCAAAACATTTTTCAAAAATTTTGCATGGTTGTAAAATTTGTGTAAATATGCATCTTTTTGTACATATGTATATAGTTTTCCTTGGATGATAGTTGACATTTAAACTAGCCTGGAATCAAATTGAGAAATGGAGCTTGATTAAGATCTTAATCCACCTAATTTCTAAGAGGAACCTTATAGGACTTAGGTTTAAGGCTTTTCAGGTCCATGGTGACTTAATTCTTTGAGTCCACTAGGCTATGATCACATGTCGTCTCAATGAGCCTAAGTAGAGCACTTAACAACAACACATGACTCATATAGATTATGGCTTTACTTGGACAACCGCACTATGCACCGAGCTCTCTACGGATGAGGTGGTGAGGAGGCAGTCTTCCTTGGCTTGGGGTAGCATATGAGGGTAGTACTTCTAGGCGGAACCTCTCTTCTTCATTTAGTGAAGGAAGTGCGTCTCAACTTGGTCTGGTTGCCATGAAGTCTAACGACGGGAGTTGTGGGTTGCAATAAAGCTTCAAAAGAGGGATAGTCTACTGGCTCAAGAGGAAAAACTCCTTGTATATATGCTGCACATGAACATGTTGTATAGATGCACTGAAAAAAAAATGTGTGAAAAAGAAAAGAACTCCAAAAAAGTGGTGGGTCTGAGAGAAAATGATAATCCCACCGGAGTATGTATATAAGTGCAATAAGCAAAGCTTGGTTTCATGATCCACCTGTTGTAGCTTGCAGCAGGGAGACTTGGCTACACTGGTCAAGCTCCCAAGGGTACTTGGCTACACTGGCCTTGACCCATTCTCTTCTTCCCCCTCTTCTTGAGCCGGTTGTACTTGAACTTAGAAGGGAATACCCCGCTCCTCGAGGAAAGAGTGGCCAGATTGAGGTCATAGAGTTACCTTGTTGGGGAGGGTTGTCAAGTTGCCATTTCTGAGGTGGAGAGCTTAGACCTCACTTTCACAGGACAGGAAAAGATTCATGGTCTTCAGGGTTTGTGATTGATGACTTGTTCAGATCTGGAGCATTGAGGAGTCTTGGTTATAGAATAGTGGAACTTAGAGGCTGTTAGGTTTTAAGCTTAAGTCTAAATAAGGTTCCGACACATTAATAATCCAAAGATCTGATTAAGCTCCATACCTTAATTTAATGAAGGCAAGTTTAATAATCAACCTTGATCCATGTACATTCTCTTTTTCTTTTTCTTTTTCCTTTTTTTTTCTTTTGCACTTCTTTTTCAAATAAGTGTTTGCTAAGGGACTAGCAAAGTATAGTATAGGGGGGTGATGAATACCCATTCATCACTCTTTATTCTTATATTTTAGCTACAAAAACCTATGCAAATGCATGTAGATATGTGTAAATAGGAAAAGTTAGCAAAAGCATGCATTTTTGTAAATATAAATAATTAGCATGTTTTTGTGCAAAAATAAAAGAATAAAGAAGAAAAAGAAAAAGAGGGAAATATTTAGAATAAATATTGAGCAACCTAACCCAAGGGAGGGCTCAGCATGGGCCTGACCGCATAAAAGCCACAAGTAGAGGGAGATAGGGGCTCACATGTACATATTTGTAAATAAATAAAATTATATATTTTCCTCACCCAAAAATATGTTGTAAATATTTGTAAATATTTATAAGCTATTAAAAACAAAATAAAAATCTTAAAAATCAAAAAAATACCAAAAAGAACCCTTCACCATGTACATAGTCCATCATCCTTACTTTATTTCACCTTGTAAATAACCTAATTTATTTTCAAATCTTTTTGTAAATATTCCTTTTTATGTTTTGTAAATAAAATAAATAAAAAGAATCAAAACAAAAATCAAATAAAAATTACAAAATTAAAAATCTAAAAATATCTTGTATATATACCATGTATATAAGTGTAAATAAATAATTATTTCCCATATGTATATAAATAATAAAAATAAAGTAAAAATAGCCTTTTATTCCTCATTTTATTCTATAAATAAATAAAATATAAAATGGGAAAAAAATATACAAAAATAACTAATTAAAAATCAAAAATCAAAAATCAATATAGTGTTATATATACCTATGTATAGCTACTATGTAAATACCTTATTTTCATTTCCAAAAATTAATTAAAAATCACAAAAAAATAGAAAAAATTAAAACAAACATTTTTCATGTTTTGAGTTTTTAAAAATTCGGCCATTAAAAGCCCCAAAAAAATCAAATAAGAATTCAATAATTGGCGGGCTCTGATTGGTCCACGGGGGATTGTTGACCCCCGGTCAACTCCCCCCCCCTGGACCACAGAGTCACGGATCCGCTCGACCCGCCCGACTTCTTCCAATTACCCCCGCTCGATCCGACCGCCTTCTTCCTTAACCCCGGGCCCCGATTACTCCATGGACATCCAGGACCCTCGCCCGGGGATGGTTCGGAGGATCCGACACCCGACCAGCCTGCCCGACCATCTTCTTCTCGGGTCCTCCACCATATTTAAGGTCGTCACCGGCGACCTAATCACGCCATCTCTGATCTTCCCCTCAGCGCCAAGGAGCTCCTCCTTCATCCCTGAGTGACAGCCGTGGACGGAGGAGTGGAAGCGAGGCCTGGGCAGCCGGAAATCATTGATCCGGTGGTACCCTCCGCCGTGCGCCGCCGCGAGCGCGCCTGAGCCTCGGGGAGCTCGACGACCCCTTGAGGCAACGACCGGGAGCCTCCTTGGCTCCAGCCCAGTCGACATCAGCCATCAGGTAGCGTAGTTAGCCAGTAGATTAACCTAGTTTCGATTTTTAGCATTTCAGTAGTTTTAGCTCCGCCACCTCCGCTAGCCGTCTCCGTCCACCCATTTGTTCATCCGACACCACCACCACCTTCGCCTAACTCCTCTCCACCTGCTCCGCCCCTCCATTCCCCCTGGCTCGTCCCGGAGCAGGGTTACAGGTCTCCCCCCTCCGCCGCTCGCCGGAGACCCTCCACTTCACACCACCGTTCACCTTTCGCACGCTCTGACGGGTCGAGGCACTTTGCCCTCGACCCAGCTTTCTTTCTGTGCAGGTCTTCAGGCGAATCGACCTCATCTGGAGGTCGAAGTTTCAGAGCACAACAGCTCCAGCTACTCGACGTCGCCGGAGCTCTCCTGAGCTCCTCCCTTCCATCGGAGCATCGCATCTGGTGCGGAGCCTCACGTGGAAGCTTTCCCGCACCTCCGGAGTGGTCGACGAGGACTACAGCACACGCAGGGGGCCGGCGAAGCTCGCCGGCCGCCAGTTCTTCCACCATCCTTCGTCGCCGTCAGATCACCCCTCGAGCTCCAGTTCTTATCTCGCCCGTTCATCCAGTGGAGCAGCACGGACCATCAGATCTTCTTGGGGTCGATCATCACCGTTGATCGGCGAGGTTAAGCCACGTGGTTGCACCTCGACCATCCGATCCGAGCCCGGAGTCCTTCGCAGCCCCACAACGCATCAGAGCTGTTGGATCTGCCACGTGGGAGCACTACAACCATCGGATCGGCTCGAGGGTTTACTTCGGTTCGCGGAGCGTCATCACATCCGTCCAACCTGCCACGCATCGCCTATCCGGCCCTCGACATTAATAAAAGGGGTAAATTATCTGTAGGCCCCTCTACTTTATGCGTTTAGTCTTTAATCCTGTAAATAAGTAGTTTAGTTCTTTTATTTTTGTGAACTTTGCACTGTGGACCTTCTAGTTTATGAAAATTGCATTTATGCCCCTGCCTGTTGTGGACACGTGCATCGACACGTGATTGTTTGGTGTTTTTGCATATTTGGCCCTGCGTTTTTGCCCTGTTACGTTTCATATTTTTATAAATAGGAATTGTAATTTGGTCCTTCCAGGCCTGAGTCACGCGTATCGTGCGTGGCCTGGAGGGTTATTTGCATTCCTATCCCTCTACTTTCTAGGGTTGTTATTCCAGGGACCCAGAACTTTCTACTAATTGCAGAAAGGTCCCTGTGCACTGTTGGTTTTCTTTATTTTTGAATAAATAGCAAATCACCTCCAAATCCAATGAGATTTTGACACATGGCTCCTGCCATGGTGTAGGAATTTCAGTGATTTTTGAGGACATTTCTGATTTCCTTTAGTATTTTTAAAAATTCAAAAACAGCCTTTTTAGTTACTGTTTAGATTTAAAAATACCAAAAAAATATAAAAACATCTCCAAAAATTCTAAAAAAATTAGATATTGTTGTTTGCTTGCTGTTTGATTTTCTAGCCAATTTTAGCTAAAGCTCATGGAGGCGTATCCGTATTTGGCTATTTTTCATCACTTAAAAACCTTAAAAATTGAAAAACCCCTAAAAACCCATAAAAATTATAATAAATAAATTAAAAATCCAAAAACAATAATTAGGGTGCCTAAATTTTCCTTATTCTATCTAGTATACAGGAAAATTACCTCCAGGGCTTAGTGAGACTCTTAGATATTTTATTTTTGAGTTTCAAGCCCTGCTGGATAGTACCTCTTTTATTTAGCACTGTTTGATTTTTAGAAAATAATTTACCCATTAGAAAAATTTCAAAAATTCACCAAAAACAGTAAAAAAACTTAAAAAACATAAAAACAAATTTTCCTTAATTTTTGCATTATTTTTAGTGTGTTTAATAAATTGTTGAAGTTGTCTTGTATTTCCTTTCTTTCATTTTCTTTATCTTTTAAAAATCACAAAAAAATATAAAAATTAACAAAAACCCCTAAAAATCATTTTATTTTATTTTATTTCATTTTCACTACTTCGTAGGCTTCTGCCAATCCGTGCTCCTTGTGTTCGACCCTGGGAGCTATACCAGGTTAATATCATAGCGAGACCGCTTTCGCATTTTCGATTGATTTGATTTCTCGTAGTGGTCTAATTTTTCTTGATATACTTAGTTCGATTGACTGAGGTCACGACGACCATTTCTTTACCTTTACCCTTAGTCATTCGGACGGTTATCAAGGAGGAGCGAGAGAAGTGGGTGAGGACGGCTGCTGGCGGTAGAAGGAGGAGAGATGGACTTGAAGGCATTTGGAAGAGGAGGACTCGAGTTTAGGGGAGGGCACAAGGGCGAGGGTGGCAATTTTTTATCGACAGAAGGGGAAAATGAGTTTAGTTCTAGAATTTGATCAGACAAAGCCACCACAGTTGTGAAGGTCGTATCCCGATATATCGGCGATATCGGCGATATATCGGTATCGACAGATCACCGATATATCGCCGATATGTCCGATATCGGGTATCGACAAGCAAAAAAGGCGAGCTGATCCCGATGTCGGCGATATGGCGTCTATATATCGCCGATATATCGGTATCGACATGGTACCGATATCGATACCGATATCGATATGTCCTTCCATGGTTGTGATCACTAGTTGTCACAACTTTGCTATCACAACTATGTGATCACAAGTGGCCGTATTACAAAGTGTGTAATTACCCAACTCAGATGGAATCCGCTTTTTCTCAAACATTGCTAACTGGGCACCAAGTATGGAAAATCCTTCGGATGCTCTCATATCATGTCTCCAAGAACATTCCCTTGCTTTGGATCCATAGTAGAACCTTCTTTGCGATTTCCCTATCCGTATCCGAACATTAATCGAATAAAGATATGGGTTCTAAAAATTTTTCGGATATAGATACGGATATGGTAATGGCTTGAATATCCAGATCCGGATCTGGATCCAGATATCCGAATACAATATTTAATATTATTTTATATATTAGTTAATATAATATAAGCCACAACCCTATGCTATTATGTTAGTATTATACATTATAGAATACAATATAGAAATGATATTAATAAACATCCGTTTGTTTGGCGATGTGCACAAATAAAGAATTATGAAATGATATCCCCTTTTTGCTTCCGGTCAAGAACTCATGTCACCTTGAAGTTCACTTTTGTCATGATGCAACTTATTTTTTATTATCATTTTTTTTAAAAATCATTATGAATTTCGAATATTCATGTGTAGTCTTTATTCGATATTTATTCAAATTCCATGTTTATTGGATCCATATTCGGATTTCACTCTTTATTCGATTCATATTTAGATTAGTTCTTTATCCGATCTGTGTTTGGGTCCGCTCTTTATTCGATCCGTATTCAGATTCAATAAATATCTGATTTAGATTCGTATCTGTATTTTTAAGGATATGATTTCCTTAATACATATCCGAATCATATCCGTATTCATATTCGATAGAGATGAGGCGAATATGAATATGGAAATAGGCATATCCGATCCGTTTTCATCCCTACTTAACCGTGTATGCTTAGTCGAAATCCAACTCCCACCAAAGTTTTCATTGATTTTTTTAGAATGTATGGATATTAGTGGTATAATGGTAAGCCAAAGCTATAACCCCAGTAGACTCAAACTTCTTCGACTCTCTTGGCGCTCCAAACAAATGCTGGAACCGATGGATTTGTTTTGTTTGTGATTCGAACCCATTCGCAACGGCAATCATTTAGGCTCTGTTTGGTTGGAGAATAGGTCCTGGAATAAGAGGCCAATTCTCCTCCCGACACGGTTCCCAGTGGTACGACTATTCCCCATTATTCCATCTTATTTCGCTCTTATTCCTATCTTTATCTCGCCTTACCTACCTTTATTTCACCTTATTCTCTTTATTCCTATCCTCCAGCCGAACAAAGAATAGACCATTATTCTCCTTATTCCCCATCCTTATTCCTGCTTATTCCCGAATCGAACGCAACCTTAAGGGTGCGTTTGGTTGGCGGGTTAAGGCGGGTTAAACTGGTAGAGGGTAACCCGTTTTTGTGTTTTGGTGTTTGGATAGAGGGTTAAAGTAAGGGTGGGTTAGAAGTGGGTTTGGGGTGATATGATTGTATTGAAGTTTGATAAAGTGAGAAGTTATTGTGATGTGATTGTATTGAAGTTTGGAAAAGTAAGTAGAAGTGGAGTAGTTTATAATTTTTATATGATATGATGGTATAATATATTATTTTTGATAGGATTGATGATGTAAAATTGATTTATTTAATTTTTTTAAAAAAGGAATAAAGTGGGGTCCACGAGGAAGGATGGAGATATAGGTTAAGGGAGGTAAACTTCCCTAACCCACAGGTAACCTGCGTGCCAAACGCTACCTAAGATTTTATTTTATGCTTACGAGTAATAGAAGGGCCTATCTGGTCGCTGTTTGTTTCTCTCCTTCTGGAACCGGCAGCGTAAATCGAATGTTGCGTGTTTGCTTGCGGTCGATTTTGATTGTCCCCTTGTTTGGATGTCCATGATGGGATCCACGTAACGGATTCATGTTTCAGCTATTATCAGTAGTTTTTCTCAAGATTTTGCAAATCGAACCGGATATTAGGTATCGGTTTTGAGTTTTCACGGTCATATCAGTGAAACCGAGTCATTGAATCGATGATGATGCAACAATTTATAGAAATACGGAAAAAACGAATTATTATATTGGGATTTTTACCCGGCAGACCCTGTAATCTTTTGCAATTACTGCTACGAACTTCGAAACATCGTAATTCCTCTCCCGACCTCGTAAACTTGCTCCGTCTTACCCCACGAACCCTACCGTTAAACTAACACATCTAAAGTTAACTTCCTTGAGTTAGAAATGAGTTAATCTAACCGATCTATGATAGGACGACTATAATTAACCAAAAAATAAAAAAATAAAAAAGACTGTTCTGCAGGGGTTGGGGGGGGGGCTTTGACGGCGGCGAGATCGGAGCAGGTGGTGGCTCTCCAATCGGCGGCGATGCAGGCGATGAAGCTCCTCCTGCGCTCCATCGCGCGAGCCCCTTCCGTGTGAGCCTCTTGTTATGCGCTCCATCGTGCAATTCCAGGAGCAGGCGGTGGCTCTGATCTCAGTCCAATTCTGATCTCCGTAGCCGACCCCTCCCCATCCGATCTCCCATGGCGGGTTTAGCTCGTGCTGCACATGCTTCGGGCGGCGAGATCGGAGGGGGGGCTCTGCAGGGGGCGGTGAGACAAGAATGGGGGGGGGGGGGGGTTGGGTCTACAAGGGGAAGCAGCGGGACCCGGGGGGGTGGGCTCTACAGGGGGCGGCGGGACGGGGGGAGGAGGGCTTCAACGACGACGAGAGGGGGGTCTGCAGGGGGAAGCAGCGGGACCCGGGGGGGGGGGGGAGGGGGGGGAGGGGACTCTGCAGTGGGCGGCGAGACGGGGAGGGGGGAGCTTCAACGGCAGCGAGAGGGGGGGTCTGCAGGGGGAAGCAGCGGGACCCAGGGGGGGGGGACTCTGCAGTGGGCGGTGAGACGGGGAGGGGGGAGCTTCGACGACGGCGGGGGAGGGCTCTGCAGGGGGAAGCGGCGGGACCCCGGAGGGGCAGGGCTCTGCAGGAGGCGACGAGACGGGGATCTTCGACGCCGGCCGATGGAGGAGGGGAGTTTTCGAGCAGGGGCGGCGGCGGAGGGAGGGAGGGAGGGAGGGGGAGGGAATGGCATTCCTAGTAAATTAAATAAATAAAGAGGGTAATATGGACATCTTTTTAACGGAATCTGGTAACATTTAACAGACAAATGGATGGGGATTAACCACAGGGTCTGTGGGGTAAGAGTTAACAAGTTTACGGGGTCGAGAGAGGAATTACGATGTTTCGAAGGTCGTAGCGGTAATTGCAAAAGATTACAGGGTCTGCCGGGTAAAAATCCCTATTATATTATCTGTTCGGTTAGTATGTGTCAGGGGGTTGAACTAGCTAGATTCTGAAGTATAGATTTGACCCGATATTTTATATAAATAAAATAAGGGATTTTTACCCGGCAGACCTTATAATCTTTGTCAATGATCTCTACGACTTTTGAAACATCGATATTCCTCCCTCGACCACCTAAACTTGCTTGGTCTTACCCTATAAACCCTGCCGTTAATTTGAGACTTTTTGAGTTAACTAGCTCGGGTTTAAGTTGAGTTAATCTAACCCTAGCAAATCCAATGGTAGGTTTTCTTCTACTCTTCCTCCTTTCTTCTTCTCTCTCCTTCCTCCTACTCCTTCCCCGTCAAGCAGCCGGACCGCCACTTTCTTCACCTCCATTTCCTCCCCTTCGTCTTCATCAACGCCATCGAGGTCGTCTCCGTGCTGGACAATCTCGTCACCGATGACGCTGAGACCATCGTTCCCTGGCCAAATTCGAAGGAGGGCCAATGACGGAGGGCAGGGAGGGCCAGGGACAGAGGGCAACATCGAACCAGATCGGCATCTGAATGGGACGTGCGGGGAGATTGGGGTGTGTGGTGGGGAGTCGACTTGGAGGAGGTGGAGCTTGTTGGCCGTGGGTCGATCGGTGTGGGGGAGGGAGCAGGGGGGGCTTCGAGCAGCATGGGGGAGGGGGAGCAGGGGGCTTCGATCGGCATGGGGGAGGGGGAGAAGGGATGCTTCGAGCGACGTGAACGGTGTGGAGGAGGTGGGCGAGTGGCGTGGGGGAGCAAGGGGGCTTCGAGCGGCGTGGGAGGGGGGAAGGGGGGCTTCGAGCGGCGTGGGGGAGTGGGAGCAGGAGGGGCTTCGAGAGGCGTGGGGGAGGGGGAGCAGGGGGGATCCGAGCGGCGTGGGGGAGGGGGAGGAGGGGGGCTCCGAGCGGCGTGGGGGATGGGGAGCCGAGGGAGGCTTCAAGCGGTGTGGGAGAGGGGGAGCAGGGGGGCTTTGGGCGACGCGGCCAGTGGGGGCATGGGAGGCAGTGGACGGGGCTTTGGCTCGGGGGGGGGGGGGGGGCTTTGAGCAGGTAGGCGACGCGGGGGACTCGAGCAGGTGGGCGGCGCGGGCGAGGCAGGGGAGGCGACAGTGCCGGGGGGAGGGGGGGATGGGCATCAGCTTCGAGGAGGAGCACTGAGGGGGTTATGGATGCAAAAATCCCTAATATAAAATAAAGAATGTAACAGAATCCGGTCACTTTTGACGGACAAATGGATGGGGGTTAACCATAGGGTCTGCAGGATAAGGATTAACAAGTTTAGGGGGTCGAGGGAGGAATATCGATGTTTCAAAGATCGTATAGGTCATTGGCAAAGATTATAGGCTCTGCCGGGTAAAAATTCCATAAAATAAATGTGTATTATGTTCCAACATGTTCCATATGTTTAAATGTATTTTGTCATATTCATGTACGTGCATATATGTGAGGTCTAAAATTAATAATTTTAAAAATAACTATTAATGATGAAACTAATGGAAATTAGCCTTCTTATATGAAACTTTGGAATGAGAAGAGACTAGAGTTGGGAGGTGTGGCTCTATATTCTTACAAAATTAATGGTTCTTACATTTTCTAATATCAATCATGCCCCTGCTTTACCTTAACATAAGGCCGTGAATTTTGTAAAAATATCGGGGGACAACTGATATTGCTAAAATGGGAGGGGCATAAGTCATAAAAACCTTAATTTTGTTTTAAGAATCGGGTAGAGGAGTTTTTAGGGTGATTAATTATGTCCCACAGAAATATGAATTCTTCTTTGATCTAATCAAAGAGGAAGGACTGTTCTCAGAGTATAAATATAAAGTATAAAATTAGGCCTATCAAGGTAGGAAATTATTGGCTCCAGAACTCTGATATTATCGAGAATTAGGTAAGTGCGGTGTTGACTTTAGGTTGGTTGTTGCTCGACTTGCGAGGACGTTATCAAACCCTAGATTCTCCACCACCGTTGTGATATCTCTGCTTCCAATTTGAAAATTTGTTAATATACTTAAATATAAGTACAGATCTATAGTTTCCCTCGTCCATCATCTAGAGTTTCCCTCGTCAATGCGTACACATTGCTTATGCAACTTATAATTATCACCACATGTACGTAATCTTTATTATCTGAAGCTTGTTTTAAACGTGGAATGCTGAGAATATTTAATAAATTAGGAATATTGAACATTACGAAAATAATCAAGATATCAGGATAGTAAATATTCATTTGACATAATCGTACTTAAGATATGAACCTTCAATTTAAACATCCAAATGAAATCCATATTCGTAACCATATTAAAAAAAAGTGAGAGAGTATGCAGCTAAGCTCCGTATACCTTTAATATTCATCATCTCTCAACCACTCATTTGGTTTGGAATTTGAAATTTCATATACAATGTACAACCACTTGCAACCGCTCATCTCAAGACTAGAATCAAAGAGTGGATGGAGATGGTGAACACAATTTCTTCAACTTAATGATATATTCCCTTTTTCATAAAAACTTACAGATACATTGGGATATTCAGTTCATCCTCAACCAAGATGTGGATCAATACCAAATCTACTAACATGCAAAACCTACTTACTGCGATATCAAGATCTCTTGGACTTTTAAACTATTAAAAGAATAGTCTAATCATAATTGCTTAAGATGAGTGGATTACATGTATTGGATAGATCAAATGTGGTGTGCACACATATGAATATACATACTTTCAATCCTAGGATTCGTCATTGGAGCTTAAATAAAGAATACAGCAGTGGATCTGCTCCGCGAAACAAACTATATGGGATAGGGGAAGGGGGCGGATCGTCTGTTGTAGATGACCCCTGCAGTAGCGCAGGGGATCGTCGGATCGGGAATGGACATCCTCTCATACGGGGCCGGGACAGTGGCCTCCAATCTGGGTGTCCATTTCGGATCCGACGGATCCCCCTGCGCTACAGCAGGGGTCGTCTACTGCAGACGATCCACTCTGTAGGGGAAGCTCCTGTCACGCATCCCATTTGCATGCATTTATTTATATATCACACACCACGGTTTGATGACTGTTATTATTATATAAACGGAGGAGAGGGAGAGAGAAGAATGTGGGTCGTGCAATAGTTCCCATTATTTGATGGTGCACGAGAGTCTTCTCTAAAGTATTATTGGCCCCCATTCCTCCCTTTCACCGCTCCACCAACTGTCCCTACACCTTATCACAACCTCCACTCCTGCTTTGATATTAAAAGGGAAGGGGCAGGCAATTATATCTCACATCAACAACACCGATAGGAGAGGAAGTAGAGAGAATTGCATAGAACCAAAGAGAGAGAGGCCCTGAGATGGGCTGTGTCTCGAGCAAGTGCCAAGAGGAGAACGCCAAGCTGCGCGAGAGGATCTATATCCTGGAGGAGGAGATCAGGGAGATGAGGTGCAAGAACGAGCAGGAGAGCAGGGCCTACGAGCATTGCGCAGCCCTGCTCGCCACCAAGGAGGCTGCGTGGAGGAAGGAGTGGAAGCGATGCACAGAGGAGATCATGACACTCCGGAGGAGGATGGAGGAGGAGGAGGCACGGAGGAAGGCAGCCGAGGCGGTGGCGTTGGAGGCGGCTAGCAAGGAGGAGAGCGGGTGGCAGAAGCAGCTGAGCGCGTGCTACTTGGTGGAGCAAATGCGCGCAGAGCAGGCAAGGAGGGAAGAAGCTGCAGAGAAGTGGAAGAGGTTGTACCACGCCATCAAGACGGAGCTGGACGACCTCATCCAACGTACCCATCGAGGTAAACACTCCTTCATATACTTCAATCAAAATCAACAACCTATGAATTAATCTACGAGAAATGAAGGTTGCCTAACTCCAACATATATATAATTGTGGTATTGCAAGGAATTCACAATTTTACAAAAAAAAAAAGTCAATTCACGTGTTTCCTAATTTTTTAAACTAATAATTAATCAAGTGAACAAAAATAGCTTCATGTAACTCTCGTCTCAAGATCGCTCGTCGTCCCCTTTCTATCCCTCCCTTTCTTTCTGCTCTCACATATGTGAAAAACATGGTCAATAGATATAGTGATACTTCTATTTCTGCACATTAATGCAATGAGCAGTTGAGAAAGTATGTAATAATTGGGATCCGTGTACAATATGGCAATATTAACGAAGCATTAAATGGCAATATATAACTTGATCGTCAGAGATTGTAAGATGAGCATGCCCCATGTGGTGAGTGGGTGATGGACCCTGCAATCTTCGATTAGTGCCATTCAAGTAGTCTATATTTATACAAGGTCATAATACCTAACCCAAATTGTTTGCCAATAAATCGACGCATTTCCTATCCTTTTTTTTCTTGTCTTTTTAAAATGACGGATAATTCCTGAATATTTTATTTCGTGAGGTAGAGGACTTTAATACACATGACTGCTCGAACTTGGAAGAGGATCATCTGCTGGGGGAGGATTGCAGCAGAGATGCTGTAATCCTTTTTATTTTTTTTGTCATTTAGATTCCAAAATCCAACCTTATAGATTGAATCTTATATTAATGCTTTAAATATCCCCCAAGTTTCAGTTAAATCCGAGATTATTTGCTATTTTATTTTAATGGTTGAAGATTCGGTTCTTTTTTAAATGGAGTTAAGTTGCTTAGATCTTGACCAAATGATTGACCATTAAGATATAACAGCAAATAATCTCGGATTTAAATGAAATTTGGATAATAGTTAGAGCATTAATATAAGATTAAATCTATAAAGTTGGATTTTGAAATCTAAATCAAAAAAAAAATAAAGAGAATTACAACACCTCAATCTTTCTACAGCAGTGGATCCTCTTCCCTGGAACTTTGCGAAGTCATTTTTATAAAAGGAAAAATGGGGCTGCTCCCACCTCATTTTTCGCAATTTTTTTTGAAAAAATATCACCATGTATATTCATCCCTATATCCCCTCATAGCCATTCGAATTTCGTCAGAAACAGAAACTCCTACGGCCTCCATCGAGACGTCAACTTTTTAACGGTCGCAGGATTTTTTAAATCAACTATGTCTGGATGGAGGTCGTAGGAGTCTTTGTTTCTGACGAAATTCGAATGGCATATAGGAGGGATATAGGGATGAATATACATGACGATATTTTTCAAAAAAAAATAAAAAAAATTGCCAAAAAAGGAGCGGGGCAGCCCCATCAACCCCTTTTATAAATCTAGACGACAGATAGTCATAGTTTACATAGTCTCTCTTTGTAGTTTGCACTCTACGGTAAGCAGGACAAAACCAAACAAGAATAGTGCCTGGGAAGATACAATAGATTTATGACCGATATCGTTTTTTTCATATGGTTTTCTCCAGTTTTCCTCTAAAATTAACAACGCCATCAATAGATCCGCTTGCGACAGCCTCCAAATACCGTTTCTTTTCGTTCACCTAGTGGCCTTCTTAATAATATATACCAATAAATTTTACATTTTAATAATGCCAAGTTGCAGATGAAGCGAATAATACCCATTTCAGTATACCATATGGGAAAAATGGGGCTGCCCCCATCCCATTTTTCGTAAATTTTTTTATTTTTTTGAAAAAAACATCACCATGTATATTCATCCATATATCCCTCCTATATGTCATTCGAATTTCGTCAGAAACAGAGACTCCTACGACCTCCATCCAAACATCATTTTTTTAACGGTCACAGGATTTTTTAAATCGACCTTGTCTGGATGGAGGCTGTAATAGTCTCGGTTTCTAACGAAATTTGAATGGCATATAGGAGGGATATAGGGATGAATATACATGATGATATTTTTCAAAAAATATAAAAAAAATTGCCCAAAAAATGAGGCGGGGCAGCCCCATCAACCCCATACTATATATAGCGTATTTTACAATGCACTAAATTTTACAGTGTGTTTTACAGTGCACCCCCCTTTTTGATCTTGAGACGAGGAAATAAATTTAAAAATACTTGTGATACAGACAACATAGACTAAATCTCCATGGTAGGGCTGTGGATCTAATGTAACAAGTTGATGTGTGTCTCCAAGAGCCTGCGGCTGCGATGGGTTGGTCTGCAAGTAGGATATATAGAGCTGTATGATAAGCTATAGAATGCCCCATCTCATATGAACGAACAGGGAATCCCTCCACAGTGCGTTTAACTGCGTGGTTTTTCCACAGTGGAATGCATCTCCAGCGTCCATCCGCTTGATCTTGCCGGATGGATGGTGCTGATGTCCACTGCAGAGGACCCGCTATGATCTAATCCGGATCAAGTAGCTCAATATATAGCAATAAATTCACCTATTCTAATGATAATAATTTGTTATCATATCGTCCGGTTTTAAATTTGTAACAATAAATATTATTTATTGTAAAATTATCTTTTATTCGTATAATTCCTAACATAGTGAATATTTAATATAACTATGATTACCAATCCTTTTCATTGAATGTGTACTAGTTATAGTTATGTTAAAATAATGATTTGTATAAATTCTATAAGAAAGTCAAGACCAATCGTTCTTATACCATTCATTTTTAGCAATATAAAAATATATGCGGTGGCATTTGTTATAATATTTCAAGACTGAAAATTAATTATGCAACAAATAATATTCACTGTCATAAATTATCATCGGAATCACTAGATTATTCATTGCTATAACTCAAATTTGGTATAATGATAAACCTTTCCTCTCGCTAAAACAAAAAAATATATTTTACAACAGAGTCTGTGGTGACACTGTTTTGTCGTTATATCGTCATTTGCTAAATGTAATGGCGATACTAAATGTTGCGATTTTTTTAATACTTGAAATTAGCGACGAATGTAATATTCGTTGTTATATCAATAACGGCGGTCAATATAGCAATGCTTATTCATTAGTATTTTTCGAAATTTTAATCAATTGTCACTAAATTTTCAACTAAAAAATTAGTGACAATTAATTAAAAACATGAAAAATAAAACGGACCAACATTTCTATATGGAATGTCACCAATGAGATAATAACAGACATTCATCTCTAATTTCATTTATAAAATAATTTCACAATCAATAATATTGTCATTAAGTATTTAACAACGGACAATAAGTGACGGATTAAAAATAAAAAAAATTAACTTGAAGATAGACTCATTACAAATCTTTATTGCAGTGATATATACTCATTAAGCCAAATCTTCTTGAAGATTCACTACAAAACGAATCTAATATAAAAAGATTACTAAAAGAAGAACGAGTATAACTCTCTCCGTTCCCTCGCTCTCTTCCTCTCTTCTCTCCTCCTCCCCCTTCTCTAGGGGTTACATTGTTCTTGTCGGTGGTGTTGAGGCAATGCCTCTACCCTCTTCTTTATATAATCCAAATACAGCTCCACAGTCCTATTCTCAATAGGACTATAAATATAATACAACTCAATAATTATTAGGATTAGAAGTCTAATCCCATCAGGATTCCCAATCCTAATATATATGACTCTAATCCTAACATATCTGCAGTAGCATATGTTGTCAAACCGGATTGACGGGGTCCAAGTAGTTCTGATCAACATCCTTATCACAAAAATGTAGAACATGCATGATCAGCTTAATTCTGTAAATAATATAATACATCAGACCTTGTAGTCCTCGTGAGGCCCCATCTCCATGGCTAACGTGCCCTATAGGAGTAATGCAGGACACCTTGTAATGGGAGCAATCTTTCCAATGTGGGTCTCGAACTGGCTTTCTGCGGACCACAGGCGTTAGGGTTAGAAAATGGAAAAGGATATGGGCCCATTCATGTGTTCTTTCGCCATTAAATATGATCTACTGCTCATCCATACATCCGTGGTATAGAGTCTATAGACTATAAGAGAGGGAAAGAGATTTTTCCGAGACAGGGCATAACCCTGTCCAGAATGCCCGATCAGGGCATGTCAGTGAAGAATTTCCCTATCTGGGCACGAATCGGCAAACGGTTTGCCGATAGGCAAACCGTTCGCCGATCGACGAATTTTACACATAAAAATAATATATAATATTATTATGTAAATTTGGTTTGAATTTTATATTATTAAATTTTAAGCGGTCAGGGTATGATCGCATCGAGTAAATTTTATATTATTAAAAATAATGTACAAAAGTATGGTTCGGTGCCGCAAGAATTTTATATATTTAAAATTAATATATAATATTATTTCGATAAACGTGTAATTTTATATAATACCATACGGTAATATTGTTTGAATTTTATATTATTACAAATAATATATAATATTATCATGTAAATTTTGTTTGAATATTATATTACTAAAAATAATGTATAAAAGTATCCTTCGACGTCACCTAAATTTTATATATTTAAAATTAATATATTATATTATTTCGATAAACGTGTACGACAATCTTGTTTGAATTTTATATTGTAGAAAATAATATATCAAACCACCGCTTAAAATTTAATAATATAAAATTCAAACAAAATTTACATAATAATATTATATATTATTTTTATGTGTAAAATTCGCCGATCGACGATCAGAAAACCGTTTGCCGATTCGTGTTCTGATAGGGAAATTTTTCACTGACATGTTCTAATCGGGCATTCCGGACAGGGAAAAATCTGAGAGGGAAACTGTGCCCAATTTCCTTTACTGCTTTCTGTTCACTGACAGAGGTCCACATAATCCCCAGCAACAATCTGATTCCCCATTTTCGTACTTTTTACCCACCTGAATCCTGCATATACAGCTGCCGGTAATTAAACAGTCATCATTATTTTTCCAATACTTTCTCCAGGCTCGAAATTATTCGTAATCGAACTTTGAATTTTTCTTGCTTTTGAATTTTGTTAATCTAATGAACCATCACGTCACATGTCCAAACAATGATTTCTGCAAATTGTAAAGATTCTCATAAGATTTTTGTTTCATGTGGTCATTGCCTTGATGATTGTTGTCCGTAGGGTCCTCAGAGAGGACGAGTGGATGTACATCAACGTATCATTTTATAGTTTACCAACAGAGTGAAAATTATTGCAGAAAGTTTTTCTATATATATACACCTCTGCCCATGCCGTAAAGTTTGGAATTAAATGGCAAAATGACGAAGGAACAACTACTTCATGATCCCATTTCATGTACCTCTTTCATTTCGTCAACTGCTCGTTGCATCCATCATAATTATGGGTGCAGGCATTTAAAATCGTCGACATTATATCCACATCTAACCTGCAGTATCGTGAAGCACGCTTCTGTGCACTCGAATCAGAAGATATAATATTCTATCCTT
Organism: Ottelia alismoides; assembly: GCA_037367405.1. Lineage (NCBI taxonomy): Eukaryota > Viridiplantae > Streptophyta > Magnoliopsida > Alismatales > Hydrocharitaceae > Ottelia > Ottelia alismoides. Next base: position 632,924 of record JAZKJV010000813.1, on the reverse strand, counting down.
CATATAGTATAAGGGTCAGTAATTCTAAATTGATTACACACCCTAAATCTCAAGAGAAAGATATAACTAGTCTGTATATTACAAACGTAGTCCATGGAACTCGATGCAAACTGCAAGTTAATGCAAAGAGATATCGAAGATCACATGAATAACTGTATCTTCATCCAAAATAAAACCTATGGATATACAACCCCGTGATCCTCTAGTTCTAGGGTTTATCCTGAAAAAAATCCATTTAGTTGCTATTTTCTTAGGGTGTGTTTGGTTGGCGGGTTAAGGCGGGTTAAACTGGTAGAGGGTGACATGTTTTTGTGTTTGGTTAGATGGTTAAACTGGAGGTGAGTTATAAGTGGGTTTGGGGTGATATGATTGTATTGAAGTTTGAAAAAGTGAATAGTTATTATGATGTGATTGTATTGAAGTTTGGAAAAGTGAGTAGAAGTGGGGTAGTTTATAATTTTTATATGATATGATGGTATAATATATTATTTTTTGATAGGATTGATGATGTAAAATTGATTTATTTAATTTTTTAAAAAAAGAATAAAGTGGGGCCCACACAGGAGAGATGGGAAGTGGGTTAAGGGGGGTAAACCCCCTAACCCGCGAGTAACCCGCTGGCCGAACGAGGCCTTAGGGTGTGTTTGATTGGCGGGTTAAGGCGGGTTAAACTGGTAGAGGGTAACATGTTTTTATATTTTGGTATTTGAATAGAGGGTTAAACTGGGGGTGGATTAGAAGTGGGTTTGGGGTGATATGATTGTATTCAGTTTGAAAAAGTGAGTAGTTATTGTGATGTGATTGTATTGAAGTTTGGAAAAGTGAGCAGAAGTTGAGTAGTTTATAATTTTTATATGATATGATGGTATAATATATTATTTTTTGATAGGATTAATGATGTAAAATTAATTTATTTAATTTTTTAAGTAAGGAATAAAGTGGGGCCCACGGAGAGAGAAGATGATGTGGGTTAGGGAGCGGATCCTCTGTTGTGCAGCAGAGATCTGCTGCAACCAGGGAGGGAACCCGAGCCGCTCGATCGAGATCGAGCGGTTCGCATGGTAAGGACCCACAAAACCCTTGATTTCGTGCGAACCGCTCGATCTCGATCGAGCGGCTCGGGTTCACTCCTGGTTGCAGCAGATCCCTGCTGCTCAATAGAGTATCCGCTTCCCGTGGGTTAAGGGGGGTAAACTCCCCTAACCCGCAGCTAACCTGCATGCCAAACGGGCCCTTATTGTTCTAACTAACAAATCACAGTGCACAAAACCAGCAATTGCATACTATAATTGGTCACGTATGATATATGTGCGTTACTACAGAATCGACTTGCTGGACATTAGCTATAATCTCCATTCCTTCGTTGCAGGTGAGATGCTGTTTTGTGGGAACGAGGAGGTCATAGAAGGATTACAGAAGGAGCTGAAGCTCAAAGAGGAGACAACGGAATCTCTACGATCGCGACTGGCGGCGGTAGAGCAGGAGGGATCCAAGAGGGAGAGGGAGATCGACATTCTACGGCAAAGCCTTCGCATTCTAAGCAATGCGAAGCGCAATGGTATCAAGTAGATGCAGCAGCCCACCTGTAGGCCGTCGGATGTCGAATCTCTGTGATCACCGATCAACATCGACGGCTGGCAGAAGTACAGCAAAGCTTGCTGTCCAGCAACCAGAGCAGACGCATGCTTCAAACAGCACGCATGTACTGACGTCCAAATTCCCATGATTGAAGTGTAAGAAGATTACTAGGTCATATGTTAATGTGGAGATCTAATGTTGTTTAGAGAAGTTCGACGTAACATAGATACGGCAGATCAGCACCACGTGATGACAGCTTGTACAAGGGAAATCGTCCAAATAATCATAATGTACGTACGTTTACATTATGTATAATAGTGCCTTCACTGTCTCATAGCCATTATGCATCCAAGTTATGTGAGGATATGTTTGTTGATTTCCGGCTAAATTTGTCATTTTTATATATAAAAAGGAGATGTACGACTGAAGGTAGTCGAGAAATAAACAAACAATCTATCACCAATATTTTCGAAAGAAATCCTTCATAATTACATTCATAATTGCAATCTGGCACTATTTGTTCTTCCATGAGGAAAAAAACCTGTAAGCAAAATTTAACCCTAAGCCGAACAGTTTGTTGCCATAATTGCAATCTGGCACTAATTGGACTCCTTTTCCCCATGGCAGCAAACTCTAGTGATAAAATTTTGACTCGTTGGAATGGATTCGAGTACTTACGTCGTCACTACTAATTAGTACACGTTACCAAAAGCTCGGTAGCCGTAGTTTTGTTGTAATTGGCAATCCATTTACACAGCTTGTTAGTAACGATCATTTTTGTGTTGTGTGGCACAAAGCAAAGTTTTGGCGACGTGATTTTCATAGGCAAGAAGATGTGTGGTTGCAAGAGAATTTCGTCGCTATAATTTAGTTGACAAAAAAGTGTTTTGTTGTAGTGGAATCACGAAGCATTCCAGAGTTCAAAAGGCTCTAGTCATGCACGAGAGCTGTGCTTCTTATTACATGTGTGATTTAATATAAAAGTTTCCCTCATTGCCTTTCTAGTAGAATTAAGGGATATTTACTCAGCAGACCCTGAAATCTTTCGAAATTACCTCTAAGACCTTTGAAACATTGTAATTCCTCCCACGACCCCGTAATCTTGCTCCGTCTTACCCAATAAACCATGCCGTCAATTTTAACTATATTTGAGTCAAAGACTTGGGTTACTCTTGAGTTAACCTAACCAATTTACCATCTAACGGTTAGGATTAGCCGTAATAAAAAGAATAAGAAAAAAATAAAAATCCGGATGCCGACAGTGGAGGGGGACCCAACGCGAGGGTGGGGCAATGCGGCGGCAGCCAGGGAACTCCATCGTTGGGGCTTCATCCTCGGCAGGGGGGCGCGAACGGGAGGAGGGGGGGCGAGGCAGGGGGCAGCATCCATCGTTCCCGGGAGGGGGAGGGGGGGAAGCTCCATCGTTCCCGCGAGGGGGGAAGCAGCGCGGGAGTGGGAATCCGCAGGAGGGGGGAGCTGGGTTGGGTTTCGCAGGGGAGGGATCGCGGCGCCGGGGGGGAGGGGTGGCGGGGGAGGCATCGCGGCGGGGGAGGCATCGCGGGGGTGGGGTTCCGCGAAGTGGTGGCGTTGTCGCCGAAGACGCTGCTGGAGTCGGACCGGTACGTGTGCGAGATCTGCAACCAGGGGTTCCAGAGGGACCAGAACCTGCAGATGCACCGGAGGAGGCAGAAGGTGCCGTGGAAGCTGCTAAAGAGGGAGATCGCGGAGGCGCGGAAACGCGTGTTTGTGTGCCCGGAACCGACGTGCCTCCAGGCATCGCGGGGTAGGGGGTGCTGGGTTGGATGCATCCTCGACCCGGGAGAGCTTGCGGCCGCCGAGGTGGGGGGTGCTGGGTTGGATCCGTCCTCGACCTGGGGGAGCTGGCGGCTGCCGGGGGCGGGGGGAGTGCTGGGTTGGCTGCCGAGGGCAGTGGGTCGAGACGGAGGGGGGAGCAATGGAGGCTAAGCAGGGGGAGGGAGAGGGAGTGGCACTCATGGTAAATTTGATAGATAAAATAGGCATAATGTACAAGAAGATAACAGAATCTGGTTAGCTTTAACGGCTTAATGGATGATAGTTAACCACAGGGTCTGTTGGGTAAGAGTTAGCAAGATTACAGGGTCGTGGGAGGAATTACGATGTTTCAAAGGTCGTAGAGGTAATTTCGAAAGATTTCAGGGTCTGCTGGGTAAATATCCATAGAATTAAACATTTAAAACCCATTGGCATCAACGCTTTTTAAAAGTAAGGGTGTGTTTGGATATTGGGTTTAGGTGGGTTAAACTGGTTGCAGGTAACCCATTTTTAGGTTTTGGTGTTTGGATAGAGGGTTAAAATAGGGTGGGTTAGAAGTGAGTTTGGGGTGATATGATTGTATTGAAGTTTGAAAAAGTGAGTAGTTAATGTGATGTATTGTATTGAAGTTTGGAAAAGTGAGTAGAATTGGAGTAGTTTATAATTTTTATATGACATAATGGTATAATATATTATTTTTTGATGGAATTAATGATGGGGAATTGATTTATTTAATTTTTTAAAAAGATAAAAAGTGGAGTCCACATAGGAGTGAGAAAAAATGGGGTGGGGGTAAACTCCCCAAAGGGGAGGTTACCCCTTGTGCCGAACGACACCTAAGAGATATGTTCATCTCCTTTGGAATCAACATATTATTAATTGAACGAAAAAACACATGTACGTCGAATCCTTAACTATATAATACAAATATATTGCATCGCAAGTACCACTTTAATTAAAAAATTGATCCTAACTAAACTACTAATATCATAATTACGTTGAATATAAATAAATTAATTTTAATCCATATACTATTAACCAATAGATATGGATAATGCAAAGCATGCCGCTCGAATGCTTTTATAAATTTGAAAATAGCTAAATCTTTCCATTATAAAATATAGAGCATAGAAGTGCGGATAATATCTTTTAATTTCTTGACATGCACTAACTATTTTTCAAGTGTGAAAAGAAAAGAACATTATTAAACGATATATGTTAGAATTTATAAGAAGACAAATACATGTTTTGATCTTACTGGTTTGCTATATTTTAATTCTTGACTTTTTATTTATTATATGAAAATTACATCTATGACCTACAATAGTACGAATGGAGGATATATTTATGATGGTATTAAGAATTTTTCTAAGTTCTTGAGCTTCCTACTGATTCCAGTCCCACTCATTAAAGACGATTTACAAATAGCAAATATAGAAATCAATCTACAAAAGGCTCATTAAGGATTTGGCAAGCAAACTCGAACCCAATGAGTTCGAGTTCGAGTCAGCTACTCCGGAATCGAAGCTTATAGAATCCGAGTTGAAGTCCAAGTTGGATTATCAAAGCTAAGTCCACAGCGACGCAAACTCAACTTGGTTCAACTCGATATGCCCCTACACAAAAGCCGCAACTTGTCGATGCAAAAATTCACAAGGCAGCATCAGATGAACTTCTTTCAATTATTCTTAAATCAATGTCTACCGGTGCCTTTTCATCCACTGTACAGACATACATTTACCAATGGAGGGAGCCATACAATGGAAAATAGAGTTACATTCTGATTGATATGATCGATCTCCGGACCGTCAAGACCAGTATCCCTTGGCCGCAAATCGTCGAGAGAGGAACCCATGCTCGCTCACACTCCCTCTCAGTTTTGCAAAAGCATGCCTATGCCGCTTGACCCTAAGAGGGCCCGATCCATTGAGTCTCTCCAATGCATTCATTCTTGCGGCCAAAAATGGTGATGATGACGGTTGCGATCCAAGTGCTCCATCAAGTGGACCTGAACTGTAGTCCATTGTCAAACAAGGAGCAATACTGCCAACTGCACGACGAGGAGTCGTGGCTCCATCCCACCAGCTGGCTTCTGTGCCTGACTCGCCTTTGCTGCCACTGCATTCAGGAAGACAGGACTCGTTACGGCTGTCGAAATCCCTATACGCTTCATCCGTCTCTCTGCTTATCAATTTCAGCGCTTGTATGACCTCCCCCATGAATGGCCTGTGAGACACCTCTGGTTGGACACACATGGAAGCGATAGCAGCGACCTTTGCCAAACTGTCGAACTCGTACATTCCACCGAGTGAAGGATCGGCCAATTGTTCAAGCCCTTCTCTGCTAAGGAGGAGAGGGCGAGCCCAAGTCACAAGATTTTCTTGTCCCGGAGTTCGGGACATATCCACTGGTTTCCTGCCTGATAGCAGCTCCAATAACACAACACCATAGCTATAAACATCACTTTTGACAAGTAGATGGCCTGTCATTGCATATTCTGGAGCCACATATCTGTTAAAGATTTCTTCGGTTGAGTAAAAGATACATATGCATAAAGTAAAACAGCATCAGACAGATCTTGTTTTGATAATCAATGCAGAAAAGTTGTTATGAAACAAAAAAAAACAAAATAAATGTATATAATGCAGTTTGACAGATGCATATGTCAAAGGAAAGGCTGCATTCGATCGTTACTTCGGTGTCTGACCTCGTCGCTGCAAGTACTGACTTCAAGTTATATGGCAAGTCCATGGTTTCAATAATATCATGAACTGATATCGAACGTAAAATTGTGTAGAATCAGTACCCATCTATGTATTCAGTGTGGATATTTGCATGTAATTAATGGGTGACTGAATAATTAGGTATATTTACATGTGTGCTCCTGTAAAATTATATAATGATACATTAGCCGCTGTATAGTTCATATTTATGCCACGACCCCTGCAAATTACTCCATCTTATATGTAATCTTGTTGAGATATTTGTATTCCTTTATATTTGTTGAGAACAATGAAAGTGTTGGAGTATTTGTTATATGCACCTATTGAGTTGTAGATGGGTAAATGGATACCTCCAGGATCCATTTACCACATCCCAGTGTTCAGTCCCACATCTACCGGTGGTGGGACTTGGAGGCTCTGTGGAGGCTATATAAGGAGCCCCAGACCTCCTGTATCAGATGAGAAAGTCAATAGACAAACACGGCCCTTTGAAGCCTTCTCCCGTGGTTTCATCCCGCTCCTCACGGAGTAGGGTTCGACGTAAAATCCAGCGTTCTTATTTTCTTCTTTATCTTTTATCCATGTTTTCGCTTCCGCTTCCTATTTTCTAACATGGTATCAGAGCGGGTCGATTCTCGAGGATTTCATCATGTTCTTCGATTATATTTTGTGATCGATTTGAGAATAGATTTTTACATTATTCTTGAAGATTATGTATTCATATATGCTTCAAGTTTTGGTTCAAGATCTTTAGGGTTCTCTGAAACCCTAGATCCACATATCATGCCATCTGCCAAGTGGTCCGGTGATCGACGACTTGCCTCCTCACGCCTCCTCGGCAGGCTCTTCTCAGCATCAACAAGCCTCCATATCTAGAGGCAAGCATTTTGAAGCTTTAGGGTTTTCGAACCCTAAATCCAGTCTCTAGCGGTACTAGGGCTCCGCAAGCGCAACTCCAAGTCCAGACGAGATCCCAGGCGGATTCCCTTCAGCTTCAATCACCCAGGGCCACAGGCGGAGCCTCCAGGCCCCAACGTGCCGCTACCTCTCACGCAGCGGCTCTCGCGCGCAGAGACATCGACCCACTTTTCTGGTTGACCAGATCTTCGACACCCTCTTGGAGCAAATCCCGTCGCTGCCCCCTTGCAGCACCTCGCTTCCAAACAGGGCATCGCCGCGGGACACACCTCGACTCCGAATCTCCAGTCACATCTGGCGGAGCCCCTCCTCGCCAGGCAACATCAGGCGGAGAGCACGAGCAGCCCCTCGACGGGGCCTCACGCGAGGAGCAGAAAACCCCCAAGAGGGGGGCGACGGTGCTGCACAAGAAAAAAACATCGGGGGGGGGGGGGGCATTCCAAGGTTTCCACGTTGGGAAACCCTAAGGGGGGCCTGATGGCCCTTCTTATAAAAAAACATTATTGCTGCAGTTTGGGCCCATTGTGGGTCAAGATATTTTTTTTATTCAAGAAAAAATGAAAGAGCTTGTTTTATTCAAGAGGTCTAGTGGTCCTTATATAGGACAAAACCCTAGAGAGCTCAAAGGATAAAATACATAAATACTCCTTACGGGTTTACAAGAATATACATAGAATATTCTCCTAAGAATAATATACTCATAGAATATTCTCCAGCACATAGAATATTCTCCTAACACTCCCCCTCAAGTTGGAGCATATTTATCAATCATGCCCAACTTGGAAACAATCCAGGAGAGTCGCTTCTTGGGTAGTGCCTTCGTGAATATATCTGCAAGCTGGAGATCAGTGTTGATGTGAGTAATGATTCTTCCAGTTTTGATAGCATCACGAACGAAATGACAGTCAACTTCTATATGCTTGGTTCGCTCATGAAACACGGGATTCGTGGTAATATAGGCGGCATATTTGTTGTCGCAGTATAGTGGAATAGGAATATTGACAACAATACCAAGTTCTTCTAGAAACGTTAATAGCCATGTGATCTCACAAGTAGCTTGAGCCATCGCCCTGTATTCTGCTTCAGCAGTGGATCTAGATACAACCGTCTGCTTCTTGCTTCTCCAAGTAACAAGATTTCCTCCAACCATCATGGCATAACCTGTTGTGGAGCGTCGATCCTCTAGTGAACTTGCATAATCAGCATCGGCATATGCAATAACATCGTTGTACCCATTTGCCCTATAGAAGAGGCCACATCCTGGTGATTCTTTTAATTTCTACAATCTGAAGAACATCCTGCCAGTGATTGTAACAAGGTTGTTCCATGTGTTGGCTGGCTCTGCTCACTGCATAAGCAATATCTGATCTAGTGACAATAAGGTAGAGAAGTTTACCAACCAGGCTCCTGTATCTAGTAACGTCTTTGAAGATAGGATCAGAGATTGTGATGTGTTTCTTAGGATTGCAGGAATACCAACGGGCTTGCATCCAAGTAATCCGGCTTCAGTAAGAATGTCCAGACAGTATTTCCTCTATGAGAGATGAAGAACCTCCGTAGTACGTAGTACTTTTATGCCCAGAAAGTAACGAAGTGAACTAAGGTCCTTGGTAACAAATACTTTCTGGATGAAGACCATGGTCTCTAATATTGTTTTTTCATCATTACTTGTGATAACCATATCATCCACATAGACTGCAAGTATAACAGTACCAGTTGCTTGTCTTCTGACAAACACATAGTAGTCAGACGTTGTTCTCTGAAAGCCAAGGGTGTTGATTTATGTAGTAAGTCTGTCAAACCATGCCCTTGGACTCTGCTTTAGGCCATATATGGCCTTGCGAAGTCAGCATACACACTCTCCCTCGACTTCATAACCTGGAGGTTGCATTATGTACACTTCCTCGTCAAGATCGCCATATAAGAACGTATTTTCCACATCTAACTGAAAGATAGGCCAAGCCTTATTAGCTGCCACAGAAAGTATAGTCCTTATTGACCGCATGCATGCAACCGGTGAGAATGTCTCAAAATAATCCACTCCATAAATCTGTGTGAAGCCCTTTGCTACTAGACGAGCTTTCAGTCTGTAAATCGACCCATCGAGTGATTGCTTAGTCGTGAAGTCCCATTTGCACGCCACCGGTCTGGCCCCCTTAGGACATTGCACTAGATCCCATGTACCCCTGGAAAGAAGAGCATCCATCTCTTCGTCCATGGCCTTTCACCATCCTGAATCCTGCAAAGCACTATGGTGGTCTCTCGGAATAGAGATAGACATGAGAACATCTGTATAACTTCTGTCAGCGCAAGATAAACCAGCAGTAAAAGTGAAATGAGTCATTGGATGAGAAGTACATTGCCTCTTAGTTCTACGAAGAGCAATTGGTAGATCTTGGAGAGCATCCGGGACAGTATTGGAGGGGACACTTGTAGAAGGCATATCATCCTGCAGTAAAGAAACAGGTAAAGGGACATCTGGTGGTGAAGATCTACGATTGTAGACAATGGTTGGAGATGGGAGATCCAGAGGGATATCTGTAACATGTTGAATGAAGAAACTAGTCTGTTAAAACAAGGTTAAATCTGCAGAGATATAATAGCGATGTCCATTCGGATCATAACATATGTAACCTTTTTGAGTACGAGAATAACCGAGGAAGACGCACTTGATTGCACGAGGAGAAAGTTTGTCTGTAGTGTGAAAGTTATGAACAAAAGACACACATCCAAAGATCCGTAGGGGAAGAGGGAAGGGAGACTCATTTGGGTAAAGTAGAGAGAAGGGGTTGAGCCATTAAGGTTTGGAGATGGAATTCTATTGATAAGATGAACAACAGTCAGTATGGCATCACCCCAATAGATTTTGGGAACCTTCATTTGTGTAAGGAGAGAACGAGCAATATTTAGGAGATGTCCGAGTTTTCTTTCTGCTATCCCGTTTTGTTGGGACGTATATGGACATGAAATTTGATGTATGGTTCCTTGGGAGGCAAAGAAATCCATTAGGCCATGTTGGGTAAACTCCAGTGCATTATCAGAGCGAAAGTATTGTATACCACGAGAGAAGATATTCTTGACATACTGAAAGAAATTTTTGACAATTTTATTAATCTTCGAACGCTCTTTTAGAAGATAGACCCATGACGGCCTACTATAATCATCAACGAAGACAGCAAAATACTTGTGTCCACTCAGAGTACGAACCGGACAGGGTCCCTAAATATCACAATGGACTATGGAGAAAGGAACTTCACGACGACGTTCATTGCGAGCAGGAAAAGAAGCACGATGATGTTTCCCGAACTGACATGCTTCGCAGTCAAATGGCTTCAACAAAGAAAGTTCAGGGAACATCAGAGAGAGAGAGAGAGAGCTTTGACAGACGGATGACCGAGGCGGAGATGCCAAAGAAGAGGATCAACAGAGATTGACGAAGCGCCAACAAAACTAGATTCAGACGGGATATCAAGATAATTATGACCATTCTTCTCATGTCTCCCACCAAAAATCTGCCTCGTCTGGATGTCCTGAAAATAACAACAGAATTCATCAAATATAACTCGACAGTTAAGCTCAGTGCACAGCTTGTGTACAGATAATAAGCTAAGAGGGAAGTCAGAAGCACAGTGAATACCAGTAAGTCGGAATTTGGAGGAAAACTCCATGGTACCAACACTTGTAATAGGTGAATGAGCACAATTTACAACTCGAACAATCTTCACAATGGAAGATGGTCATGAGAAGGTGAGAAGACTACCTTCTCCCGTGAGATGCGTAGATGCTCCCGAGTCAATGATCCATGCAGGAGCAGATGTAGAGACAGAGTTGGCAATATTACCTGATGTAGTGGCCAAACTAGCAGTGGAGGCAGAAGTAGGAGTATCAGTAGCTGAGTTCTGTAATAGCTGCCGAAGGCGAGCATACTCAGATGCAGTAAAGGAAGTCTGACTGTCACTGGAAAGCTGACCATGAGAGGTGTCTACAGTATCATAGGTATCATCATTGGAGACAATCTCATAGGCGTTGCTAGCATTGGTAGGCATTCCAAACTTTGCCCAGCAGCGTTCTGACGGATGATTAAGGCGTCCACAATGTATGCATGCAGGATATCAAGCAGCAGTAGTATCATGCCCACGGCCACGACCAGAGTCACGCCCCCGTCCAAACTCACGGCCTCTGCCACGTCCGAAATCACGTCCACGCCCCCCTTGGTAGGTCGGGCGTCCTCTAGCGAAATGTGCCGTAGTCTCAGCAGACAGAGGAGGTGAAGGGGACTCAAGTTCCTGTAGACGTCCGGAAATAGTCTCAAGAGAGGGTAGAGCTACAACAGTCAGAAATTGATCCTTGACCGACTTTTACCGTGGATGTAGTCCTGATAAAAAATGGTACAATTGCCATTCCGCCCATTCACCTATCTGTTTGTCACAACAGGCAAGTTGAAAAATGAGAAGCTCTTCATACAGGCTTGTGAGGAGTCGGTAGTACTCGATCAAGGTTGTATCTCCTTGATTTGCAGACCAGATCCGTGTAAATACGTCCGAGAGTCCAGACTTTGTTGTCTGCTGTGAGTATGTGTTCTCAAGACTCTCGCACATCGCCTTTGTTGTTTCCTTGTAGAGAAGATTGGAGGCTATATTTGGTTCGACACTATAGGTCATCCAAGTAATCACCTGGCAGTTGTCTACCTACCATGTATCGTAGTCCTTTTCCGTCTCCTTGGGCGGATCTTTTGTAAGAACATAATTCTTTCGCTGACCACCAATAAAAACTTTGAAAGATCGAGACCACAGTACATAGTTCTCTGAACCCTTGAGCTTGATAGAAGTACTCTGGATCATCATAGAAGAAGTCGGATACAGGGGCTTTGATTCTGCAGATGCCATGGTGGCCGCAAAGGTCAAGAAAAAGTAACCTAGATAGTCCTCGTAGTGTTAGGAATCATATAGACCTAGCACAACATTGAACAGAGGTGCGGTGCGTGGGACCGCAGGAGGCAGCGACGGAGGACCGTAGTTAGCGGTGTTGGCGGCGAGAGGCCGCTGGTGTACAGCGAGAGGCTGCAGGGGGCGACGACGGGCTACAGGGCCACAGGGAGGGGTCGGAGGGGGTGGCAGGCCGCAGGAAGCGGCTGGACCGTGTCGAGAGGGGGCGACGGAAGGCGGCAGGGAAGGTCGCCGCAGAGAGGGGGGGCGGCGGGAGGCCACATGGAGGGCCGCAAGGGGGCGGGAGTGTCGCGGGAGGGAAGGAGGGGGGGCTGGCGGCGGGGTTAGGTCAGAACACCGGTCTAGGACCGCTGCTCTGATACCATGTTGAGAACAACGAAAGAATGAAAGAGCTTGTTTTATTCAAGAGGTCTAGTGGTCCTCATAGGACGAAACCCTAGAGAGCTCAAAAGATAAAATACATAAATACCCCTTACGGTTTTACAAGAATATACATAAAATATTCTCCTAAGAAGAATATACTCATAGAATATTCTCCAGCGCATAGAATATTCTCCTAACAATATTTATTTCTTATTACCCTTTCTTTCATGTACCTCTCTTGTAATTTACCCAGGGCTTTTCTCATATATAAGAGAGCCCTAGGATCTCAATAATGATAAGCTATTCTATTTTCTCCAACATGGTATCGGAGCAACAGTCCTAGACCGGCATTCTCATATCGCACCTAAACCCTAACACCCCCCCCGCCGGTCGTCGCTCCGGGATCCCGCCAACAGTAGCAGCCTCTGTGTGGCCCCCGGCACCTCCCGACAGACCGTCGTCTGTTGTCCCTGTCATTGGCTGTCACCTGCGGCTGCCTCCTTGTGGGTTGTGTGGTGTCGTAAACATGGAAGGACATATCGATATCGGTATCGATATCGGTACCATGTCGATACCGATATATCGCCGATATATCGGCGATATATCGACGCCATATCGCCGACACCGGGATTCGGCTCGCCTTTTTTGCCTGTCGATACCCGATATCGGACATATCGACGATATATCGGTGACCTGTCGATACCGATATATCGCCGATATATCGGGATACAGCCTTCCATGGTCGTAAAACCTCCAGTCGATCGCCGCTGCACCGCCATGGGCTGCCCAACCTTCATCGGGTCGCAGTCCGTTCATTGTTGCACCTGGATACGATCTGAATTCAGAAGAGAATCATGATTTCGAACATCTAAATCACATTTTCCAAGCCTAGACTACAACAAGGATTGACAAGGATGGTTGTATGAGTCTGCATACACGACCACTCCTCCATACGATTGTGTAGACTTCCTCATAATAGTCTCCCATCTTGTTCTAGATTTCGACATATTTCTTATCATGTCAGAGAACAAGGGTGATGTATTTTCGTCGTCCGGTGCCTTCAAGGACATGGATCTCATCTTTAAGATGGATGGGACCAACTACGAGTTGTGGTCCATGCAGTTTCGCACCCTTATGCAGTGTCATAACAAGGAGCACATTTTGACTGATTCTGAGCTTACAGACAAGACTGGTGCTAATGCTTCTTGGAAGCAAGATGATGCGTATGCATGGATTTGCCTCTCCGGGATGCTTATCATGGAGATTGTCAACGACATCAACAATCAACCCACAACCAAGGCTATGTGGGACATCTTAGCTGACACATATGAGCAAGCCAAAAATGAGAGCAAGATCCTCCAGTTGCAGTATGGCATATTCTCGACCAAGCAAAATGGTTGACCTCATCATGCCCACTTCTCTCATCTTCGAGGTATGTTTGAGCGACTCTATAGCTTTATGTCCATTACTACTAGCATTGAGCAGCAGTAGGCAAACCAGAATACCACTATGAGTGGAGTCTTTCTATCATCCCTTGACTTTGAGTACGATGCAGCACGTACTCAACTGCTTACTGGAGAGACGATACCACCGATAGAGGAGGTTTACAAGAGGTTGAGCAGGATCACTACTTCGTCTACTACCGTGACCCAAACTCCCTCCGCGATGGCAGCTTCTCGTGACAGAGGGGGGTTTTGAAAAAAAATAAGCAATTTGTTTAATTGGAACCCTAGGCACTCTTATATAGAGGAGAGACCTATAGGTAAATTACATAGGAGAACAAAACATAAAGAAAAATAAGGAAACGGTACAGAAATAAGAAATATTTCTACACTCCCCCTCAAGATGGGGCATAGATGTCAATCATGCTCAGCTTGGATGAACATTTCTGGAATGGGCCTTTGAGCAACGACTTGGTGAAGATATCAACAGTTTGATCTCATGAACTGACATGAGTTGTGGAAATCAATCCCTTCTGGATTATATCTCTTGTATAATGGCAGTCTACTTCAATGTGCTTCGTTCTTTCATGAAATGCAAGATTGTTTGCAATAAACAGGGCAGCTTGGTTGTCACATTGTAACTGCATAGGAAGAGGTACATCTATATGCAAATCTGCTAGCACTGCACGAACCCACATCATTTTTGTGCTTGCTTGCGCCATAACCCTATATTCAGATTCGACACTTGACCTAGCAACAACAGTTTGTTTCTTACTCTTCCAAGAAACAAGAGACCTTCCAACGAACACAACAAAGCCCGAAGTTGACTTCCTGTCTTTAGGACATCCAGCATAATCTGCGTCTGCACATGCAGAAACAGAGACTTGATCCTTTTCTGAATAGCAGTCATGTACCTGGAGAAGACTTTAGCTACCTTAATATCATATATATAGCGTCCAAGTGTACTTGTCTGGGTTGCTCCATAAACTGACTCAACCGACTTACTGCGAAGGAGATGTCAGGTCTAGTGATAGTAACATACAAGAGTTTTCCCACCAACTCTCTATATCTCCTCTTGTCAACCTCACATGTATCATCATCATATAATCTTGTTCTTGGATCTATAGGAGTGGTAGAGGGTCGACACCCACTCATGCATATCTCGACTATTATATCCGTAACATACTTCCTTTGGGTCATCACAAGACCCTGCGCATTCCTAGCAAACTCTAACCAATGTTCAGGAAGGCAGTATGCGGTAATCAGTCAGAGGGGTCACTACATAGATAGTATGCGGTATGCGAGAAAGTATGCAGTTTTATGCAGTTTGGTATTTTTTATTATAAAAAATATGAATAAATATTAGTATTATGTTACTATCCTATAAATATTATATCTCCTGATTATAATAATAAAGAAGTAAAGGTACAAGGAACAAAATTATTGGGATAAAAAGTAATTTAGAGTCCGACATTTAATAAAGAACTTCAGATATTTTATAAAATTGCACATTAAAATGACAGACTAAAAAAGGACTAAAAAAGTCCAACATTTGCATTATTCAAACTGTTCAGGACTTCATACATTTTACAAAATTTTTATGGCAGTCATTTAATTTGAATTTGTTCAAACATTTTATAAAATCAAACATTTACATAACAGATTAAAATCAGACATTTAATTTTATTGAAGTTCTAGAATCAGACATTTAATTTTATTGATATAACTTCAGACATTTTATAATATGAAACATTAACATTTAATTTTATTGACATTTAACTGATTCAGAACCTCAGACATACTATAATGTGAAATGTTAAAAATGACAAATACTAATATGAAATAATAAAATTTAACTCACAAAGGTGAAATACCAAACTGTGAAGGCGACGACGTGATCAGAGATGCCGGTGGAGGAGTTGGCGGAGGTTGTGAAGGAGCATGGGCTCGCGTGCAGTTGGCGGCAGCCACGAGCAGAGCGGTGGAGGCTATTAGCCGGAGCTGGAGGTGCTTGCGGAGAATCGAAGGCGCCGAGCGGAGCTAGGGCTCAGGGTTGGTCGTCGTGGAGGCGCTGGCGGAGGCGAGGAAAGCTTCGAGCAGAGCTGAAGAGGCAAGAGAAGTGCCAAGCAGAGCTAAGGCTCGGGTTGGGGTAGGTGGAGGTGCTGGCGGAGGCAAGGGGGGCTCGCCAGTCGGGAGTGGTTGGCCGAGCCGCTGAGGAAAGCTCCGAGCGGAGCCAGGGAGGTGAGCGAAGCGCCGAGTGGAGCTAAGGCTCGAGGTCGGGGTCAATCGTCGTTGAAATTTGGATGAGAGGGGGTGGGCGAGAGATAGGAATTTCAATTTAGGGTTTAAGTCAAGGCCCGAGGGCTAGGTGGGCCTGTTTGTATCTTTAAATATTTTATCCGAAAACTAGTCGCTTTCGGTATATTCGACCGCCTATGAGGCCTGAGCCGCCTTTAGGCCCGTTTGCTCATACTCGGAGCGCCAGGGCCTCCGAACACGAGTATACAACTGAGTATGCGGTATACTCAGTCGTTTTTTCTGAACACTGACTCTAATCCTAAGTACCTTAGGGTGCCAAGATCTTTGGTAACAGACGGACGACCCAATAATTCCTTTGCTTTCTTTATCCCTTGCACATCATCTCCTGTAACAAGTATATCATCAACATATACCATGATAACAGTTGTACCTCTGGATGTTCTGTGCACAAATAATGAATGATATCCATTTGACCTTTTAAATCCCTACTTTTCAATCAGGTTCGAGAGCTTCTGAAACCATGCCATGGGACTCTGCTTAAGACTGTATATGTCCTTGTGAAGTCTACTAGCCTGCTGACACTCACTATCAGCAGCAAACCCGGAGGCTGCTGCATGTAGACTTCCTCCTAAAGATCACCATACAGAAAGCATTTTTAACATCAAGTTTATATAAAGGCCAATAACAAACCACATCAACAAAAAGTAGAATACGTAGATTGGAGTGGCGAGCAACAGGAGAGAAATATCCAGATAATCAACACCATAAGTCTGTGTAAATCCTCGTGCCACTAGTCTTGCCTTGTAACGATCAAGGCTCCCATCTGCATGATGTTTAACAGTAAACACCCATTTGCAGCTGACAACATATGTTCCAGTAGGAGCATTTTCCAAGCTCCAGCTACCTCGTGACTGTAGAGCACCCATCTCCTACATGTCTAGACGCCAACGACTGTCCTTTAAGGCCTCTTGATAATTCCGTGGTATGTTACGACAGATAGAGCAAAAGTAAACCTTCGGAATTCCCCTGTAAAGCGGTCAAATGTAACCTGAGAGGCAAGGGGATATGAGACACAACCACGCTTCGCCTTGCGAAGCGTAATAGGAACATCCAGATCATTGGGAACTTCTTCAATCTGTAAATTATCCTGCATAGGATCCTGTCCAGAAACTTCGTCAGACCCATCATTGGAAACAATATATTCAGAACATACCTTGGTCATGCTGGATGACGGGCGTTGACTGAGAGGAGGCTGACGGGTATAAAAGCACGGTAAGGGTGGAATGACAACAGCGGGAGACGGGAGAAATGGTGAATGTGATAATGATGGTGAGTGTAGCAGAGAAGTAGGAGTCGACGGTTGAGGCATAGTAGGAGATGGTGGAGGTGGCGGTATAACTAGCGTGGGTGGAGGTGGTGGCATGTATATTTCATCAACTGAATCAGAAGAAGTCAACATGTCGCTTGTAGGGGGAAAATACATTACCGATTCAAAGAATGTAACATCTGTGCTAACATAATATTTTCTATTAAGAGGATCATAGCATCTATACCCCTTCTGCATCCTAGAATATCCAACAAAAACACTTTTGACAGCTCTAGGAGAGAGCTTGTCAAGACCTGGAGACAACTGGTGAACAAACGCCATTGATCCAAAGACATGTTAGTAAGCGAGAATAACTCTTTACCTGGAAATGTCATAAAGGAATTTTCTTACCTAGAATAGACGAAGGCATGCGATTCACAAGATATCATGTCGTAAGAACCACATCACCCCAGAATGGATGTGGGGAATGATTCTGAATAAGAAGTGTATGAGTGATTCAAGCAAATGACGACGCTTTCTCTCAACAACGCCATTATGCTAAAAGGCATAGGCACAAGAAGTCTAATGAATGATACCGCGAGAAACAAAGAATTGCGAGAGTGCACGAGTATAAAATTCCAATGCATTATCAATCCTCAAAATTTTAATGGAAGATAAAAAAATATTCTGAACTTCATTTACAAATCATGTAATGTTATTTCCAGCCTCAGATTTATTCTTCAACAAAAATACCCATGACAGATGCGAGAAATCATCAACAACTAAATAAAACATGTGTTCTTGATGATCAGGGACACGACTAGGACCTCAAATATCAACATGAAACAACTCAAAAGGGGAGCTACTACTCCGACTCTGACTATTAGGAAATACTGATGATAGTGTTTTCCCAACTGACATGCCTTACATTCAAAAAAGGAATGAGGTTAAATCTGAGGAAGAACTTGATGCATCTTTTGAAGGGGAATATGACCGAAGCGTAGATGCCACATGAAAGGTGAAACAAATCCTGTGAAATGGAAGGAAAGGCTAGCACATGGGGTTTGGACAAGGCGGTAGAGACCTCCCTGCTCACGACCACAACCAATTACCCTACCTGTAAGGATGTACTGAAAAATAAGAGACGATGGGTTAAAAATAGCTCTACAATGCAATTCATTCGTAATTTTGACTAGTGGACAATAGATTCATAGAAAAATCTGGAGCATGCAACATTCTGTAGTTGCATCGAAAGTGTCAAGTTACACTCCCCATGTCCAGTGATTGGGGAGTGAGTCCTATCAGCAATGACTATTGTCCTCCCTGGAGGGATCTGTCTGTAAGTTGTAAGCTGATCTATATCTCTATACAAATGATGTATAGCCCCAGAGTCCATAATCCAATCTATAATATCAACCCCATGACAAGATGTAAAGGCAAAAATGCAACCTGAGGTACTGACACTGGAAGAGGCAGCAACATCTGGAGCAGACGAGGAGGCAGTGGAACCTCCTGAGGGCATAATGTCTCTCAATCGAGAAACTAGGTCATCATATCACTGAAGGAGCAATAGTAGATGAGTCAACTTGCTCCGCGACGCGAGCTGATGCAGGGAAGCCATGCTTAGAGTAGCATGTATCCTCTGTATGACCTAGAGGATAACAGTAAGTGCATGGCTGATGAATGCGACCTCCTCTACCTCGAGGTCCACATCCACAGAAAAAAGAGGAGCCTCCTCTACCCTGAGAGGCTGCCATTGTCAAAGAAGTCTGGCTAGTAGTAGTGGACGGGATACCAATCCTTCTAAGTCCGCGGAAGGATTCCTCCATGGGAGGACGGTAGCATCTCAAGAATCTGGGAGCGAGCAGCATCATATTCAGGATCAAGGATGATGAACCTCGATTTCATCATGCTAAATTCCATATATTAATCCCCTAGCTTAAAAATTTGTCAATAAAAAACAGAATAAATATTGTATATATCTTGGTTTTAAAATAAATTAAAAATACAAAAAATATATAAAACAAAAATTGCAGTGTTTTTATGCCTTTAAAACGCTACAAAAAATATTTCTCCCTTTGTTTGACTTATTTTGTGTTTTTGGTCAACATGAGACTTGTAGATCTCCTCAAGATCTGCAACTTTCATGTTTTGAGTTTTTCCTAATTCATTCTTCTTCTATTTCTTTTTTATTTTTTCTTTTATTTTTGACATTTGAATAAATTCCATTGGGCCACGTGGATCCTTCTGGTTGAGCCACGCGACCCGCCTCCCTGTGCGCCACATGCCTCCCTTCTGCATCATCAGGTCGCCTTTTGGCGCCTCCATCTCAGCCACCCATCCCCTTTTCATCCTCCGCCCTTCGATCTATCTCCAGATCTCATCTGGAGCGCCCGTTCCCGCTCACTCCTCGACCATTAGATCACTAGATCCAACGACCCATCCTCTTCGCTTCTGGCCCGTCGATGCGACTTGATCGATTAGATCAGGACCACTCTATCGCACCCTCATCCCAACCGTTGGATCGCAAGATCCAACGATCAAGCCACCATCTCCTATCTCCAACCGCTCCCCTCTCTCCCATGTTCTTCATTTCGAACCACTCGCTCCCTTCCCATTTTCTCCACCTTCTCGATACCTCCCTCGTCCCTTTGACCATGTTAGGTCCAAGCCTTTACCTCCGTCATCCTGGCGAGTTGCGTGGCTCTACACGTTTCCCTCTTTCCCGCTCCATATCTCAATCGCCAACCTCGACTTCCACCACCTGCACCACTACCTGTCCTCCTTCAAATACGCCTTCTTCGCCGTCATGCCCTCCGTCCATCTTTACACGGGCCGAGGCCCAGCGCCTCTCCTCCCCTTTGTGACAGAAAGAGGATCAATCGAGGACGCGATGACGATCGCCAGCCCCGGTGATGACCCTTGGCCATTGTAGGCCATGATCCGGCCCTAAATACGTCGACGAGCTGCTCTGAATGGTCGCTAGAGTCCAGCGAAGACTAGAGCTCCCCTGGAGCTCAGCCTAGACTGCCTCGTTCGCCCTTGATCTCCAAGTAAGTCTCCTCTGCTTTTCCTCCTTGTTCTCCGATTTAATTAGGTGTACGCTCTTACTTTCACCTTCAATTCCCCATCGCACAAGCTTCGCCTCACCTCACTCATCCTCGCACTACCCCTAGCTCACCTCATCCTCTTCTCCATCACCTGACCCTATTCGCACCACCTCCTTTCCAGTTCGCCGGGGACGGAGCTCCATCCCCCCATACTTTCACCCGCACGGGGCCCCAGTTCACTTACCTCGCATGCGCGCTTCGGCTAAGACTAACACTGCAGGTACATTACTTCAATGATCGGAGCATTCGCCGGAGTTGATTTCAAAGGCTTCGTCTCCGATGGGCTCACGCCGCCACGATGATCATGACCGCCCTAGTTGTTCCCCTACGTCGGAGCTTCAACGTCAACACCTCTGGATCCTTCCCCGTGCTCCTGACGTCCAACAACGACCAGACGGAGCTTTTAGCCCATCGCCGAAGAACAACCAAGTCCGCCGCATGAGGCGGCGACGTTGACGAACACGGTGTACAGATGTCGTACGATCCTCACGATACGACGGCCCACAGGAAGCCACGTGTCCGCCCCCGAGCCTCCGCATCCAGCCTCCAGGTTTGGGGTGCCCGAGCCAAGACCGAGCATGAGCCACCATCCGAGCCTAGCCCTCACGTGCTCAGGTCACATGGGGGCTGGGTAATTTGCATCGATGCCCTGCCTACTTCTCCAATTTGCATACAGGTCCCTCCAGACACGTGTAACGCATGCATGTCTGGGGTTATTTGCATTCTAGCCCCGCTAGTTTTAATAATTGCATAATAGCCCCCGCGCGTATGGAAAAATTACAGGGAAGGCCTCGCGGTTAATTTTAATTACATTTATGCCCTTCCAAGGACCTGTTTGTAATGATTTTCTAATTATTTTGAATTTTTCTTTATGTTTATGCCCCTAGACTATTTTGTGAATATCTTGAGCATATAATCTCTGTTTAACTTGATTTCCGTTTCATTTTGAAGCTTATTTCATTATCTATCTGTTGGCATGATTTGTTCCCTGACATGACACTTAAAATTCGGATAATAAATTCTAGTTATGTATTTTCATCTATTTAATGATTTTTAATGCTATTGGTTAATTTATCAATTAAGTTTACTTCATGAATTGATCATGCACATTCATTGCTCAATGATTTTATTTATGTAGGGTATATTTGCATGTTTTTACACATGCATCATGCTACATTATAAAAACCAATAAAAATGCCTTCTGTTCATGCATCATTTGCACCATGTTTCCTTGTGTGATGACCTAATTCGTTATTCATTAATCACTTGATCCGAGCATTAAGAGTCTGAATAATCAATTAAGAGGCTCGTGTCCATGAGTTCGACCTTGGTACACTGACCAAGTAAAACAAATTCTCCACCTATTCGAAAGGGTGGTCTTTGACGGCCATCCGTTCTCGCCTCTTGTGCTACTGTTAAGACGACGATATTAGAGAGGTGAGAACGAGGTTCGTCAAAGGGATGCTAGGAATACACCAACCATGGTAGCATTCCTATATGTCTTCTGTTGCTCAGGAGAATTAGTGAGATGCATGAAGCTGTGGAGCTTCTCAAACATCCCACGCTAGGATGTATACAACAAATGAAGAGGTCGTCCGTTCTGCTTAACAGTAAATATATCATGTTGGAGTTGTAGGATCTTGGTCACATTCCTCGCCTGAGAATAAGTTGCGATGATATCCCACATCACCTTGGCAGTGGGTTGATGTAACACATCATTGACGATCTATCGTCAATGTACCTGAAAGTCAAACTTTGGCGTATGCATCACCCACCTCACGAGGCATTAACCCCAAATTTCTCCGTCAGCTCCTCCTCGGTAAGAGTATGCTTCTTACCATTAGACTTCATAAGGCTCACGAATTACATAGCCCAGAGCTCATAGTTCATCCCGTCTATCTTGACAATTGGCGCCGGACCTCTGAAGGCATCCGTGGCCGGTACATCGACTTTGTTTTCTGACATATCACCTGATGAAGATCACTAAGGGTTTGTAGACCAAAGATGGGTATCTACACAGACATGTGGATTTGAATGCATATGTAGAATTATTTAATCAAACCATCACCACGATCGAATCCCTATGCGAGGAACAAGTAGAGAAGAGCCACAAAGGGGCTCCGCGGTTGAGAGGGTTGCGCAAGCCATTGTCGAGAGGTGGCTCGCTTGTGCAAGCCACCGAGGAAGGGTGACAATGGTCGCCGCTGCTGCCGAGAAAGAGGGCGAAGGCTGGTGCCGCCGTCGAGAAGAGAAAACTAGGTGGAGGGGGATTAGGGTTAGGGTTAGGGTACGAGAGCTCCGACTTCAGACCATCGCACTAATACCATGTTGGGAAAAATAAGCAAGTTGTTTATTCCTTGGAACCCTAGGCTCAATTATATAGAGGAGAGACCTACGAGTAAATTACATAGGAGAACATGACATAAAGAAAAATAAGGAAACATTATAGAAATAAGAAATATTACTACAATAGTACTTCACAGTTTCGCGGACGAGGATCCCATGATCGAGGAGGACGCCGGCGTGGGTCATGCTCACATTGCCACTGTCCAGGACATTCATAGGAGACATGCTATCTGAAGCATGGATATCTCGCGTCTGCCCGTGTAGCTGAGCAGACAGAGACTATTCCGGCTCCTCATGATGCGAGGCTTGATGATATTCTCTCTAGATTGAGAGAGATGATTACGCATCCCACCCCAGCGGCATGATCTTCAGATGTCGCAGTTATTGCTAAAGTTTGTACGAGTTTGTCGGGTATTGCTTATGCACTTACCAGTTGTAGCCGTTCAAATTTGACTAATTGGATCATGGACTCCGGTACTTCCTACATATGTGTGGAGATCGAGCTCATTTTACTTCTTACATATCTATCCCTCCTGGTAGATCATTGGTGATTGCTAATGGAGTTCATCTACCCATTGTTGGTCAAGGGAAGATTGTTCTAGCCCCCTTGATGGGCCTGCAAAATGTCTTACATGCTCTAGCATTTCAGATGAATCTTTCGTCTATTAGTCAGATTACAAAAGATTTACATTGTTGTGCCATATTTGACTCATCTTCTCTTGTGTTTCAGGACATACTCACGAGCATGGTGATTAGATGTGGCCGTGAGCAGAGAGGACTTTATAGACTGGTTCAGCCTCCATGTGCTGGTATTGCTACCATTCCTTTTGGATTTGTTTCTTCTATCATGTGGCATCTTCTACAGAAGATGTGTCATGTTCTCCCTCAGATCTCTACTCGTACTACCTTAGAGTATAAGGCATGTCAGCTTGGGAAGCACCATCGTTCCTCTTTTCCGAATTGTCATAGTCGTCACAGAAGTCAATCGTTTGAGTTGTTTCATTTTGACATCTAGGGTCTTAGTTGTGTTCCCGATCATCAAGGACATTGGTTCTATATGGTTGCGGTGGATGATTTTTTTCTAGATTATCATGAGTTTTCTTGTTAAAGAATAAGTTTGAAGCTAGTCCTGTCATTAAATCACTTTTTACTGAAATTAAGAACATTTTTTCTGTTAATGTGAAGTTTATTCGTATTGACAATGCCTTGAAGTTTTCCACTTTACATCTGTCTGAATTTCTCGGATATCTTGGGATTGTTCATCAGACTTCTCGTGCTGGCACTTCACAGCAGAATGGTGTTGTTGAATGCAAAGACCGTCATTTTCTTGATGTCACGGGGGCTCTATTGATTCAGAGTCGAGCTCGTCATTCGTTCTGGGGTAATGCGGTCCTCATTGCATGTAACTTGATGAACCGTATGCCTTCCATTATCCTTGGAGAAAAGGTTCCTTTCTTGATTGTGTTTCCCAAGAAAGACCTATTCTCCCTTACTCCCAGGGTCTTTGGGTCTGTGGCATTTATGCACAATTTTACTCATGGTCGTGACAAGCTCTCTCCAAGAGCTATTAAATGTGTGTTCGTTGGCTATTCTTGTAACCAAAAAGGATATAGATATTTTGATCATGTAGAGAGAAAGTATTGTGTGAGTGATGATATCACATTTTTTTAGTTTATTATATATTTTTCTCCTGCAGGTGACAGATTGTCTAACGTTGACTCTGGAGAGGATGTCTTTGTTCAACCACCTCTGTTATCTCCACCAACAACACCCCATGTTGAGTCACAGTCGTCTCCACCTCCACCTCCTCCACCACCTCCACCTCAGTCTACCCTGACACAGTTCCTGTCATGGTTTTACATTCGCAGGTCCTCTACTTGCCCCTCTGCTCATGTGCCTTCCCCTTAATCTAGCACGCATCAAGTATGTAATGAATACATTATTTCTACTGATGGCACTGGTGATATACTTGTACCACATGATACGGTACAGGAAGAGATGATACCAGAGAACAAGGAGGCTGATGACATTGCTGTACCTATTACATTGAGGAAGTTGCGTCCTAACTGTACCACTTATCATCTAGCGGCTCATATGTCCTTAGACCATCTTTCATAGGAGTACATGAGGTTTGTCGTGGGACTCTCTGATGTTAATATCCCACGAACATAACAGGAGGCCATACTGATATAGGATAGTAGTTGGTGACTTGTCATGGAGGAGGAGATAGTCGCTTTGCAATCTCATGGTACATGGAGTGTTGTTTCTGCTCCTCCAGGTGCCCCTGTTGTGGGGTGCAAATGAATATTTATGGTGAAGCAACAACATATGGCATTGTGGATCGCAATAAGGCAATGCTTGTAGCACGAATATTCACCCAAACTTATGGGGTGGACTATCAGGATACCTTCTCACCAGTGGCCCAACATTCGATATTTTGCATTCTTCTATCGATTGTTGTATCTCGGGACTGGCCTTTTTACCAACTTGATGTGAAGAATGCATTTCTATATAGAGATCTACAGGAGGAGATATATATGCAACAACCACTAGGGTTAGCTGTTGAGGGGGAGTCTCAGAAGGTGTGTAGGCTCCACATGGTGATTTATGGACTGAAGCAGAGTCCGAGAGCTTGGTACCATAAGCTATCATAGTTGATAGAGCGTGGTCTTGTGATGACCCAAAGGAAGTTTGTGACTGATCTTCTACTTGAGACATGGATGACATGGTGCAAGCCTGCTACTACGCCTATGGATCCAAGCATGAGATTATATGATGATGACACTGAGGAGGTAGACAAGAGGAGATACAGGGAGTTAGCACTGAGGAGGTAGACAAGAGGAGATACAGGGAGTTAGTTGGGAAACTCCTCTATGCTATTATCACCAGGCCAGATATATCCTTTGTCGTAAATAAGGTGAGCCAGTTAGTGGAGCAATTATCACCATTCATATGGATGCTGTCTATATGATTCAAAGATATTTGAAGTCTTCACCAGGTACTGGTCTTATATTCAACAAAGGTACATCTCTTGAAGTGACAGCTTGTGCAGATGCAGATTATGCAGGATGCCCTAAAGACAGGAAGTCTACTTCTGATTTTGCTATTTTTATTGGGAGCTCACTCGTGTCATGGAAAAGCAAGAAGCAGAAAATGGTTGCTAGATCCAGTGCAGAGTTTGAGTACCGAGCCATGGCTCAGATGATCATTGAGATAATGTCGACTAGATCGATCTTGACTGATCTTGCTGTTGAGGTACCTCTTCCCATGCACCATCTATACGACAATCAAACATCTCTTTTTATTGTCAATAATCCTGTATTTCATAAACGGACCAAGCATATAGTGGTAGATTGCCACTATACAAGAGACATGATCCAGAAGGGTCTCATATCCACTCCCCATGTTTCTACCGGAGATCAGACCACTGATATTTTCACCAAGGCCATTACTAGAGGCTTTTTCAGAGATGTTGTTCTAAGCTGAGCCTGATAAGACATATATACTCCAGCTTGAGGGGAGTGTTGAGATATTTGTATCTCTTTATATTTATTTCTTATTATCCTTTCTTTCATGTACCTCTTTTGTAATTTACCCAGGGCTAGTCTCCTATATAAGAGAGCCATAGGGTCTCAATAATAAGTTATTCTATTTTCTCCAACAAATTTCATGCAGTTAATTTTTTCCACTAAACCGCTCACGAGTTAATCTCAGTCTACCATCCAATGGTATTCCTTTATATCCCTGTCTAGCTTTTTCACACACTTGTCTCTAACAAACACATTATCCAGAAGTTGTAGGAGTGGTGTTGGCGAGGTATTGAGGAGGTTGCAGTGGTAAGGTCGCTTGCTGCAAGAATCAAGACCGAAGGGGAGGTGATAAGAGGGATGACAATGGTAGCGATTGATTTTTATAGAAAGATTAAAAAAAGGGATGAATGTAATGACTTGGTAGACTTGATAATGCTGGTAGGGAAAATAATCAACTTCTTAATGGTTCTTGTTACATGTCGCGAAAATTTTGACGTAAGATGATCCTTAGGAACCATGTTGTAAGAGTTCGTGATTTTAAGGGGTTATAAAGGGTTAAAGTGTGATTACATTGTTTTTTGAGAGCATTTGGTGTAAATATAATAATTATTTATCGGAGGATATTGTGACTTAAAAAAGTTCTATAGATGAATTAGATGAACTTAAAAAACTCTCAAATGAATGAATCAAATCACAATAAACCTTAGTGAGCAGTGTGTACAGTATATATCAGTAGTATTTAGCAACATAAATAACTATGTTGTCGGTCATA
Source organism: Ottelia alismoides (assembly GCA_037367405.1). Classification (NCBI taxonomy): domain Eukaryota; kingdom Viridiplantae; phylum Streptophyta; class Magnoliopsida; order Alismatales; family Hydrocharitaceae; genus Ottelia; species Ottelia alismoides. The sequence goes on along the minus strand of JAZKJV010000813.1, from coordinate 605,837 downwards.
ATTACATCTAAGGGCATATTATTTTTTCTTCTCAAAGAGCCTGATACGCGAGTACCTAAAAGCTAGAGATTACGACCAAAATTTGGCCCAAATCAAGCGAGGAATTAGTTGTCATAAAAGAGCAAGAGACTGAACATTATTGTGGAGAAAAGAGACCGAGATGTATTCATATGGACCCCATGGCTCTCTTATATAATAGAAAGGCCCTGGGTAAATTACGGAGTAGCTACAAAGAAACTCAATAATAAGAAAAGACTCTAATGAGATACAAATATCTCAACACTCCCCCTCAAGCTGGAGCATATATATCTATCATGCTTAGCTAGGAACAACATTTTTGGAATGGACCTTGGGTGAGAGCTTTTGTGAAAATATCTGCAGTCTGATATCCAGTTGAGATATGAGTAGTGGTAATGAATCCCTTCTGGATCATGTCTCTAGTATAGTGGCAATCCACCTCTATATGCTTGGTGCGCTCATGAAATGCAGGATTATTGGCTATAAATAGAGCTGCTTGATTATCACATAGAAGTTGCATGGGAAGAGGTACTTCTACGGTAAGATCGGTCAGAACAAACCTTACCCACATCATCTCTATGCAACATTGAGCCATGACTCTGTATTCAGACTCTGCGCTGGATTTGGCAACCACAATCTGCTTCTTACTCTTCTAAGATACAAGAGAACTCCCAACAAACACCGCAAAGCATGATGTAGACTTCCTATCTGTAGGAAAACCAACATAATCTGCATCTGCCCATGCGGTCGCCTCTAGGGTTGTACCATGCTGAATATGAGGCCAGTACATGGTGAAGTCTTCAGATATCTAAGAATCATGTGAACAACATCCATGTGTTCCTGCCTGGGTTGCTCCATGAATTGACTCACTTTGCTTACAACAAAGGATATGTTTGGCATGGTGATTGTAACATACAGGAGATTCCCAACCAGCTCTGTGTACCTTCTTTTGTCTACCTCCTCACTGGTGTTATCATATAATCTCATCCCTGGATCCGTAGGAGTGGTAGCAGGCTTGCACTCATCATGCATGTCTCTAATAGTAAATCTGTCACAAACTTCTTCTGGGTCATCACAAGACCTCGCTGATTCATGACGAACTCGAATCCGAGGAAGTAACGTAGGCTGCCAAGATCCTTAGTCACAAATTCTTGACCTAAGAATTCTTTAACAAACCGGATGCCCTACTCATCATTACCAGTGATTATTATATCATCAACATACACCAGAACGACAACAGTACCTCTCTATGTCTTCTGGATAAAAAGTTAATGGTCGGTAATAGACCTCATAAAGCCATGTTGCTCTATCAATTCTGATAACTTCTGAAATCAGGCCCTCGCACTTTGTTTTAGGCCATAAATCACCTTATGGAGCCTGCAAACCTTCTGAGACTCTCCCTCAGCAGCAAAACCTGGTGGCTGTTGCATGTAGACCTCCTGAAGGTCATCATAAAGAAAAGCATTCTTCACATCAAGCTGATAAAGAGGTCAGTCCTTAGATACTGCAACAGATAGAATAATACATAGAGTACAATGTCGAGCTACCGACGAGAAGGTATCCTGGTAGTCCACCCCATATGTCTGGGTGAAACCTCGTGCTACAAGTCTTGCCTTGTAGCGATCCATGCTGCCATCAGCTTGTTGTTTGATTGTAAAAGTCCATTTGTACCCTACCATTGAGGCACCTAGAGAAGCAAAAACAATGGTCCAGGTACTACGAGACTGAAGAGATGCCATCTCTTCTTCCATGGCTAGTCACCATCTACTATCATGTATAGTCTCCTGGTATGTTCGTGGGATGGTAACAATCGAGAGTCCCACAATAAACCTCTTGTACGCCTTTGAGAGATGATCTAGGGAAACATGAGCAGCTAAAAAATAGGTAGCACACATGCGAGGTGGCTTCCGTAGAGCAATAGGGATATTAAGATCATAATCTCCCTTGTTCTCCGAAGATGATAGCTTCTCCCCCTGAAGAGTCATGTGGTACATCCATGTCACCGGTGCCATTAGTAGAAACAATATTTTCAGTACATACATGAGGCGTGCTGGATGATGGGCAAGGCACACGAGCAGCAGGAAGAGTAGGAGGCCTGTAAGAGTAAACACGTGGCAAAAACCAAGGTTGCAGAAAGCGGTAGTCGGTACTCGGTCGGCAGGGTCACCTACTAAGGATTAATCGGCAGTCGGGCGACTAATCGGAATTAGTCAGTCGGTTTTGAATTTTTTTAGTTATTTTTAAAACATAAATCATTTTTTATACATATATTTATATATATATTCATATATTTGTACATTTTATATGCCATCATAATTAAACAAAATAAGTAATTGACTTTAAATAAAACATTAAGCATATTAGAATATGTTTGCTTTAAAAAAGTGAAAAACTAAAAAAATAAAAAAGGTTGTTGTAAAAGTCGGCCGATTAGTCGGCCGACTAGTCGGGTGGACCGACTAATGGCCGACTAGGCCTAGTCGAGTCGGCTACCCCCCCCCCCGACTCGACTAGTCGGGGCGATTAGTCGGCCGACTTTTGCAAGCTTGGAAAAAACTGAATTTGTGTAGATGATGATGGGGATGGAGATGGTGAAGGTGGAGGTGGTAAAGATGGAGATGGTGGAGAAGGGGCTGATTGAGGGTCAGCTTGAGCAACTGGTGGTGGTGGAACAAAAACCTCTTCGCCAGATTCAGAGTTAGACAACCAACCGCCCGTAGGAGAAAAATATATGACAGACTCAAAGAATGTGACATCAACACTCAGATAGTATTTCCTCCTTACAGGATCAAAGCATCTATACCCCTTTTGGGTACAAGAGTAACCAACAAAAACACATTTGATGGCTCTTAGAGAGAGCTTGTAATGACCAGGGGTAAAATTATAGACAAAGGCCATAGAACCAAATACTCTGGGGGTAAGTGCGAAAAAATCCTTGTCATGAAACGCAATCGAGAAAGGAACCTTTTCACTAAGAATTATTGAGGGCATGCGATTCACCAAGTAGCAAGCAGTGAGGACCGCATCCCCCCAGAACGAATGAGGAGCCTGACGCTAAATCAAAAGGATCCTTGTGATATCAAGAAGGTGATGGTGTTTGCATTCAGCAACACCATTCTGTTGCAAGGTATATACAAAAGATGTTCGGTGAACGATACCGACAGACCTGAGAAACTCAGATAAATGCAGAGTAGAGAATTCCAAAGCATTGTCAGACCGAATGAATTTCGCATGAGCAAAAAAATGTTTTTGATTTCAATGAGAAAAGATTTGATGATAAAACTAGATTTATTCTTTAACAAAAATACCCAAGATAATCTAGAAAAATCATCCACAGCAACCAAATAGAATCCATGTCCCTGATGATCAGGAACACGACCGGGTCCCCAATTATCAAAATGTAATAACTCAAATAAATAAGTACTATAACGATGCTGACGACTCGAAAATGAAGATTGATGATGCTTCCCAAGCTGACATGCCTCACAATCTAAGGTGGTACGAGGAGATATCTGTGGTAGAACATGACACAACTTTTGCAGAGGAAGGTGACCAATTCGAAGATGCCATATGAACGGAGAGACAAATCCAATAGGAATGGTAGCAGCATCAGTGCATGGAGGTTGGACCAGTCTGTAAAGCCCTCGCTGCTCACGGCCACATCTAATTACCCTGTCCATCAGTATATCCTAAAAAACAAGAGATGAAGGGTCAAATATGGCATGACAATGTAAATGCTTTGTGATTTGACTTATTGACAATAAGCTCATCTGGAAATCTGGAGCATGCATAACATTCTGTAGTCGCGTCAAGGGTGTAATAATGATATATCTTCGGCCGATGATGGGAAGGTAACATGGCCTCAAATTTCAGCGAAATTCGGTCGAATTTCTGTCGAATATCGATATCCAGTCGAAATCGAAATTCGATCGAAATGACCAAAATATGGGGGTCCTAGAACAAGAAATGATCGAAATTTCGATCGAAATTTGACCGAAATTCCATCGAAATTCTATTTTGATCGTCACCGAAATGGTGACCGAAACCGACATTTAAGGCCTTGGAAGGTAAATCCCATTGGCAATCACAACCGACCTCCCAGGGGGTAGAGATCTGTATGAGCTAAACTGTGCTTTGTCTCCACACATATGATGAGATGCATCGAAATTCATGATTCAGTCGCTTAGGTTGGAGCTGTTATAATTTAAAAGAGCATAGGCTATACCTGAGGAGCTAGGAGAAGCTCCATCTATAGCCATTGTATCTGATGATCCTGTAATTGTGGTCGCTGTAAAGGGGGTAGTCATTATCTCCTTTAAAAGCGAGAGACAATGTCATCAAATCTCAAGTCCTGAGTAGAGGATGAAGGAGCAGCTTCTGTCTGCTCTGCTTCTCATGCATATGCCGGATAACCGTGCTTCTTGTAACATATGTCCTTTGAATGTCCTGGCCTCTAGCAGTATGTGCATGGGCCTCGTTGTCGTCCTCCACCTCTCCCTCGTGGTCCACGATCATGAGACTATAAGGTACCTCCTCTACTACGAGAAACCACGATTACAGAAGGGGTTTGTGGTATTGTAGGGGAAGAGGTGATAATCCGACTTAGCCTTTTGTAGGCTTCCTCCATACGTGGAATAGTTTCTCCTGACAGAAGTTGAGTACGTGCGGCGTCATACGCAGGGTTGAGAGATGATAGGAACATTCCTGTCATAGTGGCGTCTCTGTAAGCTAGTTGTTGCGCTATGCTCGCAGTAAGTGGCATATAGCTATGGAATCGCTCAAACATGCCTCTGAGATTCAAAAAATGAGCATGGAGTGGTTGATCATTCTGCTTGCTAGAGAAAATATCAAACTGGAGTTGAAGAATTTTGCTCTCATTCTTAGCATGTCCATATGTAGCGGCTAGATGGTCCCATATGGACTTGGCAGTGGGTTGATTGATAACAATGTTGGCAATCAATGTATTGAGTGTCCCGATGAGCCAAACTCGTGTATAAGCATCGTCTTTCTTCCAAGATGCGTTTGTCCCAATCTTGCCTTAGGTTCTGGATCAGTCAGAATATCCTCTTTATTTATATGTTGCATAAGGGTGAGAAATTGCATGGACCACAAATAATAGTTGGTCCCATCCATCTTGACAATGGGGTCGGTCCTTTGAAAGGATCAGTAGAAAATACATCACCCTTGTTTTCGGCCATGAGGCAAGATACCACTCTGAACAAGAAAAAGACTAATAATGCATCAATAGCAATGAGTCTACATTATCATATGAAGGATTGGTTGTATGTGTAGACTCACACAACCTTCTTCATCAACCAAGAATGTGTGCTTGGGTCTAGCAATGTGTTCGATAAATCTGAGAATGTGGAGTTTGCAAAAAAAAACTTACAATTGTTGAGGTCTCGAACCAGACCCTTAGCAGTCGAGGGGGTGGGGCATTGACGGAGCCGCTGGAGCCTTTGGCGGAGCCCTAGGGCCGCTGGAGGGCCCTTGGCGGACAATGGAGCCATTGGCGGAGCCCTTGGCAGTCGAGGGAGTCGTTGGCGGAGCACTAGGGCTGCTGACGGAGCCCTTGGACCGTTGGCAGCCCCGATCAGGTCTTCCAGGCGGTGAAGGAGATCCAGGCGAGGCCTCCAGCTACTTCCTCCGGCTGCGCAGGGACGTAGGACCCCTATCGAAGCCCCTTGGCGGTGCCTCCTTGGAGGAGGTACCCTGGCGAGGTCCTTGATGGCGCTACTCAGGCGGAAGAGGAACCCTGGAAAAGGGCTGGCGGCGCACAAGAAGACCCTAAGCTTTTCTTTCGTGGATGAGGCTAGGGCTGGAAGATGGAGACGAGAAAATTTGATCAGGCTCCGAACCAAGACCGTTGCTCTAATACCATGTGGAGAAAGGAGACTGAGATGTATTCATAGGGACCCACGACTCTCTTATATAAGAGAAAGGCCATGGGTAAATTACAGAGTAGATACAAACAAACTCAATAATAAGAAAAGACACTAATGAGATACAAATATCTCAACAATTATGAGCATGATTTTTTATGGACACATAATTTAAGTGCTACATTAAACACAAACTTGATTGGATTAGGGTCCATTTCAAGGTGTTTTTATTAAATGTTTTTTAGTGGGATGTAGAAAGTTAGAAACTAGAAAAAAGCAACAGTTACAAGGCATTCCAAAAATATACCTACGTATAAAATGGCAAAGCCTTCTCCCATTATAAGGAGGGTTGGCTACATGGATTCTTGCGCAAATCCATGTTGAAAGAATCGACTATTTTTTACATTGGTTGTCGACTACCTAACGCAACCCCCACAAGGGGAAATTAGAACCCTGGTCTTTTGGGTGGTAAGCACATTGCACTAGCACCAGACCACCACGCTATAAATAATTCAAATGTACATATTAAAGAGAAGGAATCCGAATAAGAGACATAAAAATCATGTATGAAATAAATGTAAGTTCAAAAGTCTTATGAATAAACGTTATAATACTATGTATGCACTTCAAAGCTAAGCAAAAAAGATGACATGCATACCCAAAAGTCCCCATGACATGTGTTGAGATATAATGATTTCCCTCTGCTGCCACGCGAGCCAATCCAAAATCAGAAACCCTCGGATTAAAGTCATCCTCCAGTAAAATGTTGCTGGCCTTAAAGTCCCGGTGTATAACACGAGGATTGGAATCTTCATGCAGATATGCCAACGCTCTGGCTGAACCCAGTGCAATCTTAATCCTAGTATCCCAATCAAGAGGTCCCCTTTCTTTGTCTGCACCTGAACCATCAAATAAAAATTAGAGTTGACGCAAGCATCACGTGTGTTTTCAGACACCCACATGTTCTATACACATACTATCCTTGATAGAAGGGCTCGGACGTTTTAAACAACACTCAACAACGGATCAAAATATTTTTGTCTAAGTGTCCAGAGAATTGATCAGGAATATCTTAACATAATTCTATTAAAGAGAATCTGCATCCATTGAAGAAATAAAATAAGAAAATTTGCTGCTCTCTCATTAAAAATCGAAGGAAAGAACAGAATACATGCAAGCGTTGTTAACTTTGTTTTCTCCCAGGCTCCTAGCTATTGCAAGATCTGAACATCTGTCCATGTCTTTATCAAATATACTCTAATCAAGAACTTACCTATACGAAAGCAAGATCTTCTCTGTATCAAAAGAAACTGTTTCAAATTGGAAGAAGATTTGGTACTAGTCGTTCCCATTTCAACTATTATACTGAGGAAATAATAGTCCAGATAATTTTTGAAATGAATGGGTGTTGTAGTACCTACTTAAATGGTCTGGTGGTAGTGCAATGTTCCTACAACCACAAAGACCAGTGTTCAAATCCGCCCCTCTTGTGGGGGTTGCGTTAGGTAGTCGACAACCAACGTAAAAAAAAGTCGAATCTTTCAACATAGATTTGAGCAAGAATCCATGTAGCCGACCCTACTTATAGTGGTGGGAGAAGGCTTTGCCATTTTTTTAATTGGTGTTGTAGTACATCATTAAGAGGAATATAAATTTGTGTCAGGGCAGCCCTCCCCACCCACCCTTCCATTAGCAACTAACTGAAACAATTATCTGTGTTTTTTATCACTTTTAAGTCATTGTGTTTCTCGGGAATTTCCTAGGCAGGCCCTTTCCATAAGTGCCAAAAGGGCATCAACGTTGGCATTTCAAAACTTGACAATCAATTATAAGGATTTTTAGCATGGATTGGAGACCTGAGCGCACCACACATCTGAACAAATCTTATGAGATAATAAAGTTGAACATCGAATTCTTGGCTGTGCAATGTGATACAATAGATCGTCTCCAGAATTTGCTCCTTGCAAAACTAAGTCATGCTTAAGCAAAAAGATGAAAAGAAGGGCACGCATTTATTACATTTACGACAAGTTTCTCCTCAAAAAAACATTTACTAAAAGTCATGGTAAATTGTGTTTGCTTTTGCAATGTAATATTTTTTCTGAGTCATTTTGTAAAAATCTCCAAGCCGGTGAATCATAGACATGTGCTGAGAATGGCAGTAGCAGAAATGAAAATGCCAAGGTGGATGTGTGGACACACACATAAAGATCGGATTCGGAATGATGCAAACAAAAGGAAAGTTGGTGTAGCTCCGATCGAGGATAAGATGCGAGAAAACCGCTTAAGGTAGTTTGACCATTTGCAAAGGAGGTCAGCTGATGTACCAGTTAAGAGATGCGAGTTTTGGGATGTTGAGCCGGCTAAGAGGGCGAGGAAGGCTCAAGAAGCGTTGGAATGAGACTCTACGAAGGGATCTTAGTTTTTGGATCTATGTCCGAGATTGACCGAAGATAGATCTGAATGGAGGCAGAGAATCCATGTAGTCAACCCTACTTAATGTTGGAAACGGCTTTGTTGTTGTGATTTTGCAATGTAATATTATATCCTATTTGGTTATGAGAACTAGTGTTGACCCATGCAATACATGGGTTTAATTTTGTATTTCTCCTTTAAAATGTAATACATCGTATTTGTAAAATTAGGAAAAAAATTACAACAGAAAACTAATATTAGCTATAACTTCTTTATAACAATTTTATCTCTCCAGGTAATATATGTGTGTATTCATAGATATACATATGCAACCTGGTAATATACTTAGAGTATGAACTGCACAAAATACACCTTTAAAGGGTGTATATACACTATGGCATATTTAGAATGTTAACCATGCAAACACTTTTTACAGGGGCATATACACTTGTTGAGTTGTTCTTTAATAGGTAAATGGATCTAAGGATGAGGGACCATTTACCCATCATTTATACATTGTACTCATCCCCCCATATTGAAAAACATCTTAGTGAAGAATGCCCTAATCTCTAGTGAGGGAGATTAGGGATTGAGAGCCCCGTGGTTTTTCCCTCTCCCGTAGGGTTTTCCACGTAAATCTGTGTCTCCATCTTTATGTGTGCATTGTGTGTTTGATTCTTACATGGTATCAGAGCCTGGTTGTTGTGATCGTATTCTTCATCAAGTGTCATCCTCTTTTGCGTGATGGTTTGGTGCAGGTAGTGCCCTAGGTGCACCTCCACCCAGGTATTTTGAATCTCTCGTATTGTTCCGCCTAAAGAATAGTTGAAATCAGAGTTGGGGATGCTATGTTTTTTGGGGCTGATTGCTGTGATTTGAGGCTATTTGTTGCTTGTCTTTGGAGACCAATTGCTGAAATTCTGGCTATTTGTTGCTGCTTTGTTTCTTGAGGTTGATTGCTGCATTTTTTGGGGCTGCATTTTTTCTCGCTCCGTCGAAGCCTGTGGTATCCTCTATCACATGGAATAGTTGTTGTGTTTTAAGTTCTTTGTTCTGAACTGCTATTCATATTGAATGCAAGGTTTATGATAAAATGTCTGTGAGAGATAGTCAAAATATAAAGGCTACAAATTTGTTGGTGAATGATCCTATGATGCTTGGAGCATTTAGAGAACATGACTTGACAAAGGAAACCATTATGGAGTTGCAGTCCTTCTTGAAGGAATCAACTACGAAAGAACATGTATTTTTGCAACCGTCAAACAATGATTCAGCTTTTTATACGAGAACTAGCAATGCTTTCTCTGCCAAATCTGAGTGGATTATTGACAGTGGTGCTTTCGATCACATGACGGGTGATCCAGAATATTTCGTGATTATAGGTTATCATCTGGAAGAGAGAAAGTTATTGTTGTAGATGGATCTCCTGCTACCTTCGCTGGGAAAGGGACCATATTTGTTGTAGATCGGTTCCTTCTTCATGATGCTCTTCATGTGCCTGATTTTTCTATAAATCTTCTGTCTGTTAGCAAGATCACAAAAGAATTGAACTGCAAGTTAGTTTTGATCAGAGGTCGTGTATTCTCGAATTGGAGACGGGAAAGAAGATTGGAATTGGTCAAGTTGAAGATGGATTATATCGTCTTCCTACTCGGGTTGGTCAAGCTCTTACTTCTGCAATGAAGGTTCGACTTAAGAAGGATTGTTCGATGACAGTGAAACGATGGCATGAGCGTCTTGGTCATATCAATTTCTTTTCTCTGCGAGAGGTGATGCCCGATATATTTTCAAGAGTATCTGAAGGTGATTTGCAATGTGATGTATGCCAATTTGCAAAACAAACTCGTAACACTTATCCTATTTCTACCATCAAATCTACTCATGCCTTTGAGCTTGTTCATTCTGATGTGTGGGGACCTTCAAATATAGGAGTGTTGGTGGTCATCTCTACTATATTACTGTTGTTGATGATTTTTCACGGAGTACCTTTGTATACCTTTTGAAAAGCAGGAGTGAAGTCCTTAAAGCAATCAAAAATTTCACAAATATGGTTTGAACGTCTACGCATGGTCATGATTAGGGATGGATATATCCAAGTGAATAGAGACCACACTCTCTTTGTTAGAAGGACGATGACAAAAGATGTATTCTTTTAGTGTATGTGGATGACATGATTCTTACAGGTGATGACGAGGTGGAACTTCTTAAGATAAAGAAAATACTTGCAACTGAATTTGAATTGAAAGATTTGGGGAAGCTAAAATACTTCTAGGTGTTGAGATGGCTCAACCTCCAGTGGGTATGTATCTACGTCAAAGAAAATACACTCTGGATTTGCTAAAGGAATGTGACATGTTGGGATGTAAACCTACTACTATCCCTATTGAGGCAAATCATAAACTCGCTAAAGAAGATGGCGAGCTCCTTGATGATATAGGAAAAGGAAGATATCAAAGATTGGTGGGAAAGTTGATTTATCTTACCCTCACGAGACCAGATATTACCTACGCAGTAAACGTGATGAGTCAATCATGCATGCTCCAACCACTTCTCATGTTAATGCGGTGAATAGAATTCTAAGCTACATAAAAGGATCACCAAGAAAAGGACTTATGTTCAAGAAAAATCCTGAAGTTACAATTGAAGGATACACTGATGTTGACTGGGTTGGTTCCGTGGATGAAAGACGATCCACGTCAGGTATGCGATATATTTGTATGGAAATTTGGTTATTTGGAGAAGTAAAAAGCAGAATGTGGTTGCAAGATCGAGTGCTAAAGCTGAATATCGTGCTCTTGCCAATGGTGTCACTGAAATTCTATGGCTAAAAATTTTGTTAAATAATTTGAGCATCAAAGTGAGTATGCCGATGAAGATGTTTTGTGACAACAAAGCTGCAATAAACTTGGCCAACAATCCTGTAATGCATGATAAAACAAAGCATGTGGAAATAGATAGACATTTCAATCCGTGAGAAGATTGATGCTGGACTGTTGTACCTTCCTTACTTGAAGTCTACCGATCAGGTTGCTAATCTTTTTACAAAGGGACTGCCTACTGTGCAATTTGAGATGAATATAGGCAAGTTGGGCATGGGAAACATGTATGCCCAACTTGAGGGGAAGTGTTTGAGTGGTTCTTTAATGGGTAAATGGATCTAAGGATGAGGGACCCATCATTTATATATTGTACTCATCCCCCCTTATTGAAAAACATCTTAGTGAAGAGTGCCCTAATCTCTAGCGAGGGAGATTAGGGATTGAGAGCCCCCATGATTTTTCCCTCTCCGTAGGATTTTCCACGTAAATCCGTGTCTCCATCTTTATGTGTGCTTTGTGTGTTTGACTCTTACATACACTATGGCATAATTAGAATGCTAACCATGCAAACACTTTTTACAGGGGCATATACATGTCCAATAACATTAATATGACATCAAAAGGGTTAGTTATGGAAGAACAATCTCTAGAGAGCATAGAATGCACCATAGAATGTAGGGTCAACTACAGAAAAACTGTCTACATGGTCATACACACAAGATATAATATTTACAGGATTACATGATTCATTGTATGGAAAAATTGAATACAGAGGGGCATATATATAATATAGAATGTCTGCAACGGCCATCTAAACAAGAAAAGTCCCATATAGAATCTGTATAAAGAATAGTTACATGTCAACTATGAAAAAAACCTCAAAAGACAAATATATACAATATGGAATATTTACATTCACGTAGCCAAGAGATCCCATATAGAGACGCATACAGAGTGTATAGTGTTGAAGTGTGAAAATGATTATTCATCGTAGCCCTAGAGCTCTCTTATATAGGAGAAAAGCTCTATGGAAAAATTATATAGATAGTCGAAAGAAATAGAAAATTACAGGATAATAAATAAAGAGATATAAATATCTCAACACCTCCCCTCAAGCTGGAGCATAAATATCTATCATGCTCAGCTTGGAACAACAACGGTGAAACGGTCCCTTTGCAAGCACTTTGGTGAGCATGCCAGCAATCTGATCACCTGAAGCAACATGAGAAGTGAATATAAACCTCTTTTGAATCAAATCACGGGTGTAGTTGCAGTCAACCTCAATGTGCTTTGTTCTTTCATGAAATGCATGATTATTAGCTATAAATAGCGCAGCTTGATTATCACATTTTAGATGCATAGGAAGAGGCACCTCCATAGTTAGGTCAGTCAGAGCAGACTTGACCCACATCATTTATGTGCTTCCTTGGCCATTGCCCTATACTCTGATTCAGCACTAGATCTTGCCACAACTGTTTGTTTCTTGCTCTTCTATGAAACCATCGAGCTGCCTATAAATATAGCGAACCCTGAAGTTGACTTCCTATCCTTGGGACACCCAGCATAGTCTGCATCCGCACATCCTGATACTGCCAGGGTTGTGTCTCTCCTGAATAGAAGTCCTGCACCTGGAGAAAACTTGAGATACCTCAAGATCATGTTGATTGAATCCATGTGAGCATGCCTAGGTTGCTCCATAAATTGGCTAACCCTGCTGACAGCAAACAATATATTAGTATAGGTAATAGTGATATACAATAGCTTCCCTACTAGCTCTCTGTACTGTCTCTTATCCACCTCTGCAGAGTCATCATCATATAGCCGAGCATTTGGATCCATTGGAGTAGTAGCAAGTCTACATCCTATCATATTTGTCTCAGATAGAAGATCAATGACGTATTTCCATTGCGTCATTACCATTCCCTGTTGGTTTCTTGCAAATTCCAGTCCAAGAAAATACCTCAGCTTACCAAGACCCTTGGTCATGAACTGTTGTCCAAGAAAATCTTGGGCTGCCTGAATTCCTTCAGTACACTGCCTGTGACAACAATATCATCCACATAAACCAAAATAGTAACAGTACCTTTCTGGGTTCTCTTGACAAAAAGAGAATGATATGCAGTAGATCTGGCAAAGCACTGTAGTTCAATCAACACTGAGAGCTTCTGAAATCAAGCCCTCGGACTCTGCTTAAGGCCATATATGGCCTTATGAAGTTTACACACTATACTAGACTCTCCCTCAACAGTAAACCCTACTGGTTGCTGCATATACACTTCTTCTTGTAGGTCACTATACAAGAGAGCATTCTTGACATCTTATTGGAAAAGTGACCAGTCCTTCACCACTAAGGTTCAGGAAAGCGTTATGCGTATACGTTCGAACAGGTCATTAGATAGCGATTAAGCGGTATGCGGGGTATATGCGGTTCTACGCGGTTTCCTAATTTTTTTATTTAGGAATAAATATATATATATACAAAAGTGACTACAACAAAAATAAATTTATATATAATTGTGGTCAAACAGAATATCTAAGAAAAATAACTTTCATATAGAGTTCAAAACAATCTCTATCAATCAAATATCAATACTTCAATAGAACGGTTAGTATACAAAATAGTTGACAACAATCAACAAAATAGGAAAGTTAGCACACAAAATGCCTCTATTGTTGAATATAATGTCATTTATCTCTATCGTTATATTTATAACTGATCCTACATTAAAAGTACTAAACTTTACATATAATATATTGCATTCATAATAACTATTAGTTAACTAAATTAGTTTTCTAAATTATTAGTACATTATTCTTTTTCTTCCTTGCGTGTTTACTCCAATCTCGCAGTATAACTACTTTGACGATGGATTTAAATGGTCATGGAATGCTTGGTTAGCATACATGCAAAAGCAAGGAAACATGGCACAAATTAAAAAAATAGAAAATAAATAAAAAAAATGTGTATGCGGCCGCACAGACCGCATATGCGACCGCACAACCCGCATATGCGGCCTGCATAAGCGCACATGACGCATAATGGGGGGCTTCATGAAAGCGGTGCGCTGAGGGCACCTCATACGCATATGCGGCCGCACAGGCCGCTTTTGTGAACACTGTTCACCACAGCAACGGCAATAAGAATGCGGAGCGTAGAGTAACATGCAACTGGAGAAAAAGTGTCTTGATAGTCCACCCCATAAGTTTGGGTGAATCTACGAGCAACCAACCTGGCCTTGTATCTGTCCATGGAACCGTCTGCACGGTGTTTAATGGTAAACACCCATTTACTGCTAGCAATAGATGTACTTGGAGGAGTAGAGAAGACAATCCACGTACCACGAGACTGTAATGCAGCCATCTCCTCTTCCATAGTAAGACGCCAATGACCACTCTGTAAGGCCTCCTGATAGGACCTTGGTATTTGTACTGCTGATAAGGCAACAACAAACCTCGGAAGGTCTTCAGATAGCCGCGACAGAGAGACATGAGAGGAAAGAGGGTGCATCGTACATGCACGCCGCTTCCGTCGTAGAGCAAAAGGCACATCCAGGTCCACTGTATCCTCAGAAGGACTATCATCTATACTATCATGCACACTCAAATGCTCAGGACATACCTTGGGCGTGATGGATGGTAGTGGAGGCACATGAGCACAAGGTCGGCGCTGGTAAACCTGTGGAAAGAAAGACTGGCAGGAGGTGTAGGAGGTGGTGGAGGAGGTGGAGGTAGTGGTGGTGGAGGTGGTGGCGGCGGTGGTGGTGGTGGAGTGAGAGACGGAGGCAGTGGCATGTAAACCTCTTCTCCACGCTTTGACGGAATGAGCTTGTCACCTATAGGAGAGAAATACATGATGGATTCAAAGAATGTGACATCAACACTAACATAATACCAAATACATGATGGATTCAAAGAAGGTTACATCAACACTAACATAATACCTTCGTCGAGCAGTGTCAAAGCAACGATACCCCTTTTGGGTCTTGGAATACCCAACAAACACACACTTGACTACTCTATGAGAGAGCTTATCAAGACCTGGCGACATCTAATGAACAAATGCAATGCACCCAAAAACACGAGGTGTGAGAGAAAAAAGGTCCTTCTCGGGAAATGCAGTCGAGAATGAAATCTTCTCCCCCAGAATCGATGAAGGCATACGATTCACCAAATAACACGCAGTGAGAACAGCGTCCCCCTCCTGTACGAGTTGGGAGCACAACTCTGAATCAGAAGAGTCCTGGTGAGATCCGAGAGATGGCGGTGTTTCCTCTCAACCACCCCGTTCTGTTGGGATGTATATGCATAAGATGTCTGATGCGCAATACTAAGGGACCTAAGAAATTGAGAAAGTTGTGTACTGCAGAATTCGAGTGCATTATCAGAACGTATATACTTGACATTGCAGAAAAGACATTCCTTATTTCATTAATAAAAGACAGAATGATAGGACTAGTGTAACATCCGGGATCCGCATAAACCCGAACTCGATCCGAATAAGGTCCGATTAACCCAATAAAGTTATCGGTCAATACCAAACAACCTAAAACGATTTATTAATCATGAATCAAAAGTTGTTCGGGCAAAATCGACCAAAAATCGGTCGCTTCGTAATGCGCGCCGCGAAAAAGCCGCGACACAAATTCGGGAAAACGAACCGAGACCGTCATTAGATCCAATTCGATGATACAAGACCACCGGAATCGATCGTTCATCAATCGGAGGTCGTTTAATATTTTTAAATCACAAAATTTAATCTTAAACAAAGACCGTATCCGAAAAATTCAGGTATTCAAAACCCGACCGGAAGTATATCAATATTATACTCATATTGACCGTCAATTGGAGACGATCAAAATGAGATGTTGTGTGTCGAAATCCGACACTCGAGGTGCATATACGGTCGACTTTTGCGTATGCCAAATAAAAGTAAATTTTGGGTTAAAAATAATAGCAGCTACAGTAACAACAGCCCATAGCAGCAGGCAGTGCTCAGGCTGTACTCGGTGGTTAAAAAAATGCTAGAATGTATTTCTTCTAGAAAAGCCACTTGGCTTTCCATCCTCACCACTTGGTTGAATCTAAAGCCTCTCTTTTGGCTATAAATACCACACACCCCTCCACCTCTTTCTTCCTAATTTCAGCCGTTGGAGCCATTCTTCCTCCCAACTCTTGGCTGGAAACATTCAGCATCTCCAGTTTTTCTTTTCCAACTGCTGCAGTTCTTCATAGAGCAGCTACAACTCCCATTTTTAGCAAGCTACTGCAGCTGCAATTACAGTTGAAGGATCCCAGGAATCCCTGCAGTTGGCATTTTAAATCAATTGTAGCTACTAGAGCCTCTCCAAAGACCCAATGCATGCAACTCTTCTCCTTTCAACTTGAGGATTTTGAGAGGTACCATCCTATTACCCCTCTTTGCTGCCATGCATGTTCCAGCCAACCTCTTCTTTTTACTGCCATCTATATGATTTTTCTTCACACTAATCAGTTCATTATGACCCTAAGGATCTGTTTCTATGTGATTCCAATATGAACAAATATGTGCCTTCTTAGTTTTTTTCCAGAAAATCAAAGCCAAAATCTGTGTGGTGACAAATGGGATATTTTTAATCCTTTACTGCACCTTGACTCTATTTCTTGGTAAAGTCTGTAGAAGCATATAAGGTTAAAGTTGTAGAGTGCACGCCCATTTTTCTTGATTTAGCCTTGAACCTCTTTCGAACACACCTAAAACACATGATTTATACTTGAAAATATATACATACATATATATATAATATGAGGTAGTTAATTAACAAATGAACAATAGGCATACAGAATTTACTATTAGTAGAATTTCACAGGATGAACATGGGATCTCTCATCAATAATAACTTTAGTCATGGTGACAATGTTTTCTTTTGGTGGTTTCTCTTTGCTCTTTATATATATATGGAAAATGAATAAGTTAGTATTAGATGGTCTAAAGAAATGGTTGAGTGTCTCATCTATTCAATTTTCTTTTGAGGGTGGAAATGAATACGAGTTCCTTTAAAAAAAATCATACAGTGATGAGCTTTTATGTATGAGTACAAGTTGCTAATCTTTATCTATTAACTCTTGCTCTATTACCGGAAGCAATCCAACATATGGGGTCCTCTTTAGGCACCTGCTTACCTCCACTATATTGAGTAGGATCCCTTCTTTCTTAAATCATTTTGAGAGATGGGAAATGCACATCTTATTAGATCACTGCTTTCAATCTTGACTGATCACTTCAAGATGATACCGAATTGGTCAGAACAGATCGTTCGTGAATAAGCATATGGTTAGTAACAGTAATATCTTGTAAATTTTGGGCACTTTTCCAAACAGTTAAATGGAACTAAATATATGACATATATAGAATGAAATGTCTGATTATTTAATACTTTATCCAGACCATATATCGAGTAGATGAACTATTTTGCCCTATAGGAATTTGAAACAACCGGT
Organism: Ottelia alismoides; assembly: GCA_037367405.1. Lineage (NCBI taxonomy): Eukaryota > Viridiplantae > Streptophyta > Magnoliopsida > Alismatales > Hydrocharitaceae > Ottelia > Ottelia alismoides. The sequence goes on along the minus strand of JAZKJV010000813.1, from coordinate 588,226 downwards.
TGGACTCAATTAAGTACATAATAAAGTTTTTAAGTAAAGTTGATATTGACTGTTTGTTGATGTCCAGGTATCAAGATCGTATCGTTACTTGATCCATTTTGAACTTCTTATATACAAAATTATGGAAGCTTATGTCGACGTTACTCTATTTAAAAAAAATGAAATCGTCAATTTAAAATAGACACATAATCGTGGCCATTTTGTAATTTACTCGTAAGATAATTGATCTTCATTCAATTACATTGATCCCTTGGTTAATTAAACAAAGATGATTGAATACCTACGTAGTGGAGGAACCATTGATTAACTCACACAATTAGTGTTAAAACCGATAAACCTGCAGTTTTTAGTATCATGTAAAAGAATCTTATACCTCTACCAAAAATCAATTATGACACTGCAAGTTTATGTGATTGCTTATCCTTAAGATGTATATATAGTGGTCTTGGCATCATGACTTGAACGAAATAATCCTTTAAGCATACTTCACTGATCATTAATAAAATTGTAGACAAGATATATATATGTTTGAAAAGTTGATTACAAAAGATATTGAGAAAGGAAGGTGTAATCAAGCAAACATAATGGTAAATCTGTGATGTCAATTTATAATGCCGGTCATTGTGACTCTTACACCTAGCCGTGCGAGGGCGCGGTGACCCTCAACTGGGCGGAGGAAAGGAAGCCCAGTTAGGGCAGCGGCCGCTTAATGCGCGGGTCATGTAAAAGAATCTTATACCTCTACCAAAAATCAATTATGACACTGCAAGTTTATGTGATTGCTTATCCTTAAGATGTATATATAGTGGTCTTGGCATCATGACTTGAACGAAATAATCCTTTAAGCATACTTCACTGATCATTAATAAAATTGTAGACAAGATATATATATGTTTGAAAAGTTGATTACAAAAGATATTGAGAAAGGAAGGTGTAATCAAGCAAACATAATGGTAAATCTGTGATGTCAATTTATAATGCCGGTCATTGTGACTCTTACACCTAGCCGTGCGAGGGCGCGGTGACCCTCAACTGGGCGGAGGAAAGGAAGCCCAGTTAGGGCAGCGGCCGCTTAATGCGCGGGTCTAGGATCCCAGTCCCTTTTCGGTTTTTACGCGAGCTCGCAGTGTTTTTACACCTCGTTGGGATCCCGACTTTAGACCGATTCCGCTGACCCTCTGTTTTAGGATACCCAGGCGGGGGATCCTCGATTTTCAGTTTTCGTACGAGCTCGGTTGCCCGTTACCGGTCGGGCTGTTTTTCTAGAGTGACTTTTCCGGGAAGTCTCTCTCACCTGTCTCAGTGGCGTAGTTGGGGAGTAGACATATCCCTCTATTGGACCGTCCTTCCAACTAGAGGGCGAGACGGAAGAGCCATTTGTAGGCTTCTTCACCGCTTGAGTTTTCTTTCGCCAACAGACTTGGCGATTCTACATCCAGATCATCCATATCTACATCTATATCTACATCATTGAGAGTACATCTGAGTGAGTTATTATAAGGGTTTGGAGAAATTACAATTGAAAATTTAGATGATTGGGAGTGACTATAATCTGTTTTGAAATCCCTATAAAGATCACAGTTTAAGATAAGTAAATGGAAGTGACTATAATCTGAATTCGAAATCTTAATAAGCTAGTGGACGTGTTGAGAACTTAGTTAGGATGCATTATACTACACCGCATGCCTGCGGAGGCACCCCAACCCTAAGACTTTCCTCAAGTCTTAGAGTCATAGTGTGAGGTTTCACACGAACCAAGACCACAGACTATCCACTAGACTTAAGAATTTAATAAATCATTATATCTTTTTATCTCATCTTTCCCATCATCAAAATCCCCAAATATGATCTCTAAGTAATATGAGAATTAAATATACTTACTTATGATCAATTTGTTACAATATAAATATGCTTATGTGGGAAATGTTGGGTTAATGGCTAATCATGAGAGGTGCTTACTAGAAATTTGGAAACCTTTTACATTTGCAAGTAGAAATAAAATTAAATTGAGTTGTTCCACCTTTCTACTTGTTACTTTTGAACATATTAAATCCTTGTTTATGTTTATAAGTTTTTGGGAGGTACCGGCGCCTGCTGATGCCTCTTCTTTCCTAACATGTTTGGCAGGCAAACAGTGTGTTGTTCAGTAGCTATACATGGTTCCAGGAGACAAGGTCTATACCAGACGGTATGTGGTTTTTGTTACAGTTTTTAGTTCAATTGATATTGTAAAATGCTTCTTCTCTTCAGTCAAATTTTTGGGATGTTGTATGTACTGTCAGACATTGTACATGTTGTAAAATCATATGGAAATTAATGAAATAAGATTTTGGTGCCATTTTTTCTCTATTAACTTGTGGATGTGAATGTCATGTGGAAAATTAGCCGCGCGAAAAATTTCCCCATAAATTTATGCTTTTAATGCGATGTCAATAAATGGAATATTGCGAATTGTGTCGTAAACGGGTACCCGGATCCTCGGGGGTTCACAGTTTGGTATTAGAGCAGTGGTACCCCGATACGCACATTCGCGATATTACAATTCCGTTCGCATTAAGTTCTCGGATAGCGACAGTCTCCCGACTTACCGTGAGTCCGAGAAGGGAAATATGACATTCGAATTAAATAACCACAGATGTCACCAATTTCATTAATTTTCATACTATATCCCAAGAAGAGAAAAAGCATTTATGATAAGTATCTCCAAATGGTACTTTTACGACTAATTATGGTTCTCATGCAGAACCATGGCATCCCGACCAGGCCAGGAGACAACTGACCAGCTAGCACACATACTGATTAGCGGTCACGAGATGATCGCAGATTGTCTACTTCTGCAGCTTGATGAGTTCGACTTGATTTTGGGCATGGATTGGTTATCCGCTCATCATGCACTGGTTGATTGCTTTAGGAAGACAGTTATCTTCAGGATTCCTGATCTACCCGAGTTCACTTTTGAGGGTACTTTGCATGACTCCACCATGGAGTACATTTCAGTGTTGCGGGCTCAGCGACTTGTTGATCAGGGTTGTAATTCATATCTTGCATTTGTTCGGGAGGTATCTGATCAGGAGCTGATGACTCAGGACATCCGAGTAGTATCAGAATACCCTGACATATTTCCTGATGAGCTACCGAGATTACCGCCCGAGAGAGAGATCGAGTTCGAGATCACATTGCTGCTTGATACTAACCGATCTCTATGGCACCATATCGTATGGCACCAGCTGAGTTGAGGGAGTTAAAGGTGCAGTTGCAGGAATTACTTGACTTGGGATTCGTAAGGCCGAGCACTTCACCTTGGGGTGCTCCGGTTCTATTTGTCAAAAAAAAGGATGGATCCATGAGACTGTGCATCGATTACAGGCAGCTGAACAAGAGAACGGTGAAGAACCGTTATCCTTTGTCGCGCATCGATGATTTATTAGATCAGTTCCAGGGATCTTCGGTTTTCTCGAAGATCGATCTTCGCTCAGGCTACCATCAGCTGAGTATTCGCGAGTCAGATATTCCGAAGACAGCCTTCAGGACTCGCTATGGACACTACGAGTTTGTGGTGATGCCGTTTGGGCTCACCAATGCACCTGCGGCTTTCATGGATATGATGAACCGTATCTTCCGTCCATACTTGGGCAAGTTTGTAGTGGTGTTCATCGATGATGTGCTCATTTACTCACGGAATGAATGGGATCATGCGAATGATCTACGAATTGTTTTGGACACATTGCGAGAGTACAAGATATATGCCAAGTTGAGCAAGTATGAGTTCTGGTTATCCCATATCTGATTTCTCGGGCATATCATTTCTGGAGCAGGCATTGTAGTTGATCCTGCGAAGATAGATGCAGTTATGTCTTGGGAGCAGCCCAAGACAGTCACTCAGATTTGGAGCTTCCTAGGATTAGCGAGCTATTACAGACGCTTTGTCAGCGGATTTTCACGCATTGTTCGCCCTCTGACACGATTGACACAGAAGGAAGTTCCATTTATTTGGGACGATTCATGTGAGCAGGCCTTCCATACACTGAAGGAGAGGTTGACTACAACGCCTATTCTCGCTTATCCTTCAGGCACTCAGGACTATGCAGTCTACACAGATGCATCTGGAGAAGGTCTAGGAGCAGTGTTGATGCAGAGAGGACAGGTGATTTGCTTACGCATCACGGCAGTTGAGGCCGCACGAGCGGAACTACCCCACACATGATTTGGAGTTGGCGGCAGTTGTCTTCGCCTTGAAGATCTGGCGCCACTATCTTTATGGGGTGAATTTCGAGATCTTTACAAACCACAAGAGTCTGAAGTACATCTTTGATCAGAAGGAGCTGAACATGAGGCAGCGCAGATGGCTCGAGCTGCTGAAGGATTATAATTGTACGATCTCTTACCATCCCGGTAAGGGAAACGTGGTGGCTGATGCACTCAGTAGGAGAGCACATGCTGATGGTACGACGAACTGGCTATATACATGGGATACGCTTGCCGCTTTAACCGATTGGAATCCTCAGAAAAGTGCATCTATTTCTACCGCCGTGCCTCCACGATACAATAGTCTTTGGGATCGTATTGTAGAGGGCCAGAAGACAGATCCTTGGATCCGAGATAGATACATGCGCGTCGTCAAGGACGAGGTCGATGATTTTGTTGTGGCGGAGTCTATTTTATGGAAGGCAGGACGGGTCGTTGTACCCAATGACGAGCAGCTTCGCAGAGACATTCTGGATGAAGCACACAGTTCACGGTTATCTGTCCATCCAAGCAGTACGAAGATATACCGTGATCTGCGTCGACATTTCTGGTAGGATGGAATGAAGCGCGATGTGGCGCAGCATGTCAGCAGATGCATGACTTGTCAAATGGTCAAGGCCGAGCACCGGAGACCATCAGGATTACTGCAGTCTCTCCCCATTCTTGAATGGAAGTGGGAGAGCATTTCTATGGATTTTGTCACAGGTCTGCCGAAGACACCAGGTAGCCATGATTCCATATGGGTCGTTGTTGATAGGTTGACCAAGTCAGCACATTTCATACCTGTCAACACGACTTACACTCCATCCAGATTGGCCAAGTTGTATGTGCAGAACATCATCAGATTACATGGTATACCACGAGAGGTGGTGTCTGACAGGGATTTGAGGTTTACTTCACATTATTGGCACCAGTTCATGTCAGCACTACAGACAGAGCTGAAGATGAGTTCTGCTTATCATCCGCAGACAGACGGGCAGAGTAAGCGCACCATACAGACATTGGAGGATTTGCTCCGCGCTTGCACTTTGGAATGAAAAGGGTCCTGGAAGGACCATCTGCCATTAGTGGAATTTACGTTCAACAACAGCTATCACTCCATTATTGGCATGGCACCATTTGAAGCCCTATACGGGCGGAGATGCCTCACACCTCTCAGTTGGTGTGAGGTAGGTGATCATGCTTTATATTCCGTAGATCTCTTAGAGGAGACTGCGAGAGCTATTAATCTTGTGAGACGAAGGCTTCTGACGGCACAGAGTCGCCAGAAGAGCTATGCGGATCGTCACATAGAGTTTCAGGTAATCTAATTATTTCCTCTTCACTTATTCAATTATAACTCATATATAATCAACTTAATCACATACTAAGGACATTCCTGTAAATTATAGGTGGCAGATTGGGTATTTCTCCGTGTATCTCCCATGAAGGGAGTACAGAGATTTGGTGTTCGTGGCAAACTGGCGCCGCGATATGTTGGACCTTTTGAGATTCTGGCTAGAGTGGGGAAGGTGGCATATCGAGTAGCCCTTCCTCCACATCTTTCAGCTATCCATGATGTTTTCCACATATCCAACTAGAGGAAGTATGTGCATGATCCACGACACATCATCAGTTACGAGAATCTCGACGTAGAGCCAGATTTGACTTACGAAGAGAAGCCAGTACAGATACTTGACAGTGCTGTGAAGAAGCTTCGCAGCAAAGAGATTCCATTAGTCAAGGTATTGTGGCACCGACACGGCGTCGAGGAGGCGACGTGGGAAACCGAAGCTGACATGCGGGCACGATACCCGCAGCTTTTCTGAGGTAAAATTAAAATAAGCTTTTATAATTGAATATATGTTAAAATATATGGCTTGTTCTCTTTGAGGTTTTTATGGGTTCAAAACCCTTTGAGGTTTTTATGGACATATAAAATCCCAACAAGATACTTAATGACCTTGACCCGAGTCTCGAGGACGAGACTCCCTTTGAGGTTTTTATAATTGTAACATCCGGGATCCGCATAAACCCAAACTCGATCTGAATAAGGTCCGATTAACCCAATAAAGTTATCGTCAATACCAAACAACCTAAAACGATCTATTAATCATGTATCAAAAGTTGTTCGGTAAAAATCGACCAAAAATCGGTCGCTTCGTAATGCGCGCCGCGAAAAAGCCGCGACGCAAATTCGGGAACCGCAAAACGAACCGAGACCGTCATTAGATCCAATTCGATGATACAAGACCACCGGAATCGATCGTTCATCAATCGGAGGTAGTTTGATATTTTTAAATCACAAAATTTAATCTTAAACAAAGACCGTATCTGAAAATTTCAGTTATTCAAAACCCGACCGGAAGTATATCAATATTATACTCATATTGACCGTCAATTGGAGACGATCAAAATGAGATGTTGTGTGTCGAAATCCGACACTCGAGGTGCATATACGGTCGACTTTTGTGTATGCCAAATAAAAGAACTTTTTGGGTTAAAAATAATAGCAGCTACAATATCAACAACCCATAGCAGCAGGCAGTGCTCAGGCTGTACTCGGTGGTTAAAAAAATGCTAGAATGTATTTCTTCTAGAAAAGCCACTTGGCTTTCCATCCTCACCACTAGGCTGAATCTAAAGCCTCTCTTTTGGCTATAAATACCACACACCCCTCCACCTCTTTCTTCCTAATTTCAGTCGTTGGAGCCATTCTTCCTCCCAACTCTTGGCTGGAAACATTCAGCATCTCCAGTTTTTCTTTTCCAACTGCTGCAGTTCTTTATAGAGCAGCTACAACTCCCATTTTTAGCAAGCTACTGCAGCTGCAATTACAGTTGAAGGATCCCAGGAATCCCTGCAGTTGGCATTTTAAATCAATTGCAGCTACTAGAGCCTCTCCAAAGACCCAATGCATGCAACTCTTCTCCTTTCAACTTGAGGATTTTGAGAGGTACCATCCTATTACCCCTCTTTGTTGCCATGCATGTTCCAGCCAACCTCCTCTTTTTACTGCCATCTATATGATTTTTCTTCACACTAATCAGTTCATTATGACCCTAAGGATCTGTTTCTATGTGATTCCAATATGAACAAATATGTGCCTTCTTAGTTTTTCTCCAGAAAATCAAAGCCAAAATCTGTGTGGTGACAAATGGGATATTGTTAATCCTTTACTGCACCTTGACTCTATTTCTTGGTAAAGTCTGTAGAAGCATATAAGGTTAAAGTTGTAGAGTGCACGCCCATTTTTCTTGATTTAGCCTTGAACCTCTTTCGAACACACCTAAAACACATGATTTATACTTGAAAATATATATACATATATATATATAATATGAGGTAGTTAATTAACAAATGAACAATAGGCATACAGAATTTACTATTAGTAGAATTTCACAGGATGAACATGGGATCTCTCATCAATAATAACTTTAGTCGTGGTGACAATGTTTTCTTTTGGTGGTTTCTCTTTGCTCTTTATATATATATATATATATATATGGAAAATGAATAAGTTAGTATTAGATGGTCTAAAGAAATGGTTGAGTGTCTCATCTATTCAATTTTCTTTTGAGGGTGGAAATGAATACGAGTCCCTTAAAAAAATCATACAGTGATGAGCTTTTATGTATGAGTACAAGTTGCTAATCTTTATCTATTAACTCTTGCTCTATTACCGGAAGCAATCCAACATATGGGGTCATCTTTAGGCACCTGCTTACCTCCATTATATTGAGTAGGATCCCTTCTTTCTTAAATCATTTTGAGAGATGGGAAATGCACATCTTATTAGATCACTGCTTTCAATCTTGACTGATCACTTCAAGATGATACCGAATTGGTCAGAACAGATCGTTCGTGAATAAGCATATGGTTACTAACAGTAATGTCTTGTAAATTTTGGGCACTTTTCCAAACAGTTAAATGGAACTAAATATATGACATATATAGAATGAAATGTTTGATTGTTTAATACTTTATCCAGACCATATATCGAGTAGATGAATTATTTTGCCCTATAGGAATTTGAAACAACCGGCTGGACTCAATTAAGTACATAATAAAGTTTTTAAGTAAAGTTGGTATTGACTGTTTGCTGATGTCCAGGTATCAAGATCGTATCGTTACTTGATCCATTTTGAACTTCTTATATACAAAATTATGGAAGCTTATGTCGACGTCACTCTATCTTAAAAAAATGAAATTGTCAATTTAGAATAGACACATAATCGTGGCCATTTTGTAATTTACTCGTAAGATAATTAATCTTCATCCAACTACATTGATCCCTTGGTTAATTAAACAAAGATGATGGAATACCTACGTAGTGGAGGAACCATTGATTAACTCACACAATTAGTGTTAAAACCGATGAACCTGCAGTTTTTAGTATCATGTAAAAGAATCTTATACCTCTACCAAAAATCAATTATGACACTGCAAGTTTATGTGATTGCTTATCCTTAAGATGTATATATAGTGGTCTTGGCATCATGACTTGAACGAAATAATCCTTTAAGCATACTTCACTGATCATTAATAAAATTGTAGACAAGATATATATATGTTTGAAAAGTTGATTACAAAAGATATTGAGAAAGGAAGGTGTAATCAAGCAAACATAATGGTAAATCTGTGATGTCAATTTATAATGCCGGTCATTGTGACTCTTACACCTAGCCGTGCGAGGGCGCGGTGACCCTCAACTGGGCGGAGGAAAGGAAGCCCAGTTAGGGCAGCGGCCGCTTAATGCGCGGGTCTAGGATCCCAGTCCCTTTTCGGTTTTTACGCGAGCTCGCAGTGTTTTTACACCTCGTTGGGATCCCGACTTTAGACCGATTCCGCTGACCCTCTGTTTTAGGATACCCAGGCGGGGGATCCTCGATTTTCAGTTTTCGTACGATCTCGGTTGCCCGTTACCGGTCGGGCTGTTTTTCTAGAGTGACTTTTCCGGGAAGTCTCTCTCACCTGTCTCAGTGGCGTAGTTGGGGAGTAGACCTATCCCTCTATTGGACCGTCCTTCCAACTAGAGGGCGAGACGGAAGAGCCATTTGTAGGCTTCTTCACCGCTTGAGTTTTCTTTCGCCAACAGACTTGGCGATTCTACATCCATATCTACATCTATATCTACATCATTGAGAGTACATCTGAGAGAGTTACTGTAAAGATTTGGAGAAATTACAATTGAAAATTTAGATGATTGGGAGTGACTATAATCTGTTTCGAGATCCCTATAAAGATCACAGTTTAAGTTAAGTAAATGGAAGTGACTATAATCTGAATTCGAAATCTTAATAAGCTAGTGGACGTGTTGAGAACTTAGTTAGGATGCATTATACTACACCGCATGCCTACGGAGGCACCCCAACCCTAAGACTTTCCTCATGTCTTAGAGTCATAGTGTGAGGTTTCACACGAACCAAGACCACAAACTATCCACTAGACTTAAGAATTTAATAAATCATTATATCTTTTTATCTCATCTTTCCCATCATCAAAATCCCCAAATATGATCTCTAAGTAATATGAGAATTAAATATACTTACTTATGATCAATTAGTTACAATATAAATATGCTTATGTGGGAAATGTTGGGTTAATGGCTAATCATGAGAGGTGCTTACTAGAAATTTGGAAACCTTTTACATTTGCAAGTAGAAATAAAATTAAATTGAGTTGTTCCACCTTTCTACTTGTTACTTTTGAACATATTAAATCCGTGTTTATGTTTATAAGTTTTTGGGAGGTACCGACGCCTGCTGATGCCTCTTCTTTCCTAACATGTTTGGCAGGCAAACAGTCTGCTGTTTAGTAGCTATACATGGTCCAGGAGACAAGGTCTATACCAGACGGTATGTGATTTTTGTTACAGTTTTTAGTTCAATTGATATTGTAAAATGCTTCTTCTCTTCAGTCAAATTTTTGGGATGTTGTATGTACTGTCAGACATTGTACATGTTGTAAAATCATATGGAAATTAATGAAATAAGATTTTGGTGCCATTTTTTCTCTATTAACTTGTGGATGTGAATGTCATGTGGAAAATTAGCCGCGCGAAAAATTTCCCCATAAATTTATGCTTTTAATGCGATGTCAATAAATGGAATATTGTGAATTGTGTCGTAAACGGGTACAAGGATCCTCGGAGGTTCACAACTAGCATCGGACTTGTTCTTAAGCGGAAAAACCCATGACAATCTAAAAAACTCATCAACAGCAACAAGATAAAAATGGTGTCCCTGAAGATCAGGAACACGACTGGGACCCCAAATATCCAAATGAATCAACTCAAAAAGACCATGACTACTTTGACCCTGACAACTCTGGAATGTGGACCTATGATGCTTCCCAAGCTGGTAGACCTCGCACTGAAAAGTAGAGCGAGGAGAGATCTGAGGAAGAACATGACGCAACTTTTGCAGAGGAAGATAACCAAAACGGAGATGCTCTATATACAGAGAGACAAATCCAGTGCAAAGAGAGGAGACACCGGCATGGCCTCAAATTTCAGCAAAATTCGGTCGAATTTCTGTCGAATATCGATATCCCGTTGAAATCAAAATTCGTCCGAAATGACCGAAATATGAGGGCTCTAGTACAAAAAATGACTGAAATGACCGAAATTTCAGTCGAATTTCGACCGAAATTCCACCGAAATTCCGTTTCGACCAGTCACCGAAATGGTGATCGAAATCGACATTTAGGGCCTTGGACACCAACATATGGAGATTGCAACAGTCTGTATAGGCCTCCTTGCTCACGGCCAGTACCAATCACCCTGCCTGTTAGAATGTCCTGAAACACAAGAGCAGAGGGGTCAAATATGACACGACAATGCAAATCCTTGGTGATTTGACTAATAGATAATAAATTCATAGAGAATTCAGGAGCGTAAAGAACATTTTGAAGCCTCATTTCAGAGGTTAATTGCACCTTCCCCTGACCATTGATGGGAGACTGTGTCTCATCAGCTATCACAACAGATCTACCTGACTGAGTTGGGCTATAGGTACAAAACTGACCTCTGTCACCACAGAGATGATGGGATGCTCCTGAATCCATGATCCACTCTGACAAGTCTGCCCTTTAACAGCTAGTAAAAGCATATGGTGTACCTGATGTAGATGTAGAGGATGAGGCTACTACCTCCGAAGATCCTGATGGAAAGCTAGTTGATCCAGGAGAGGGCATAATCTCCTTGAGCTGTGCAACTAACTCATCAAACCTCGGGTCAGATGCGACAGAAGGACTGCTGCCCTACTGGATCTGTTCTGCCACACGTGTTGAAGCAGGAAACCCATGCTTATAATAGTATGTTTCCTCTGAATGACTTGGCATGTGGCAGTAAGTGCAAGGCCAACGAGGAGGTCTATTGCTTCGTCCTCTCCCACGGTCTCCTCGGCCATGGAACTGCGTAGGGCTTCCCCTACTACGAGATGTTGCCATGCTTGAAGAGGTCTGAGACACGGAAGTACCACCAGAAGATATGGAGAGTTTGCTCAGCCGACGATATGCCTGCTCCATAGGAGGTATGGTGGCGTCTGTAAGAATCTGTGCTCTGGCAACATCATATTCGGGGTCAAGTGACGCTAGGAAAACTCCACTCATCACGAAATCCCTATATGCCTTGAGCTGCTCCGGTGTAGCAGTCAAGGGAATGTGGTCATGTAACTTCTCAAACATACCCCTTAAAGAAGTTTAAAGGGTATGGAGAGGTCGACCATTCTGCTTGGAAGTGATGATGTCATGCTGAAGTTGCAGAATCTTTGACTCGTTCTTCGTCGGAGAATATGTAGCGGCGAGAATGTCCCATATAGCCTTTGCCATGTGCTGACTCAAAATGTCATTGGCTATCTCCATGGATACAGTGCCAGAAAGCCATACACATGCATACGCATCGTCTGCCACCCATGAGGCGTTAACCCCAGTCTTGTCGACAGGCTCCTCCTGTGTGAGGATATGCTTCTTGCCATTACATTGCATTAGACTCATGAAATGCATGGCCCACAGTTCATAGTTTGTTCCATCCATCTTCACAGTAGGTGTTGGACCTTTGAAGGCACCTAGGGATGGAATATCTGCTTTGTTGTCTGACATGATGACAACAATCTCTCAAAACTGGGGTTGCAAACTAGACAAAGAATGTCTACACAGACATATAGGAAGATGGTTGTGGGTGTAGACTCATACCACAACCACTTCTATTCATTGAAGGCTCCTTTGGAAGGCTAGGGTGTTTTAGATATTCAAGTCACACCCTAGAAAACCAAAAACGTAGCCAAACTAGGAGCCCGTAGTGATGCACAAGGGCACGATGGGGATGCATGAGCACCGCTGAGGTGGCACACAGGGGCGAGCCGCCAATCTTCTAGGGTTGTGTGTAAGGGTGAGCAGCGCTAAGGGCCCGAGCGCAGGGGCGAGCAGCGCAGGGGTGGTGCGTGAAGGAGCGAGCACTGTTAGGGTTGTGCGTAGGGGCACGAGATGCGAGCAGCGCTGGGACCCGAGCGCGCGGAGACTGAAGCACTGCTGGAAGCAGCGTGCGGGGATGCGAGCCGCGGAGATGCGCGGCTAAGGCGCTGCAGCAGCGCGTGGAGCGAGGAGGAGCACGCGGCGACGGAGCGTGGGGTTATGGTGGGGACGGGATTTAGGGCACATGCTCTGGTCTAGGACCGTCGCTCTGATACCATGTTGAAGTGTGAAAATGAAAAGTGTTGTTCACCGTAGCCCTAGAACTCTTTTATATAGGAGAAAAGCTCTATGGGAAAATTACATAGATAGCCGAAAGAAAGAGAAAATTACAGGATAATAAATAAAGATATATAAATATCTCAACATATAGGAGCATACAAAGTAGATAACATTCATGGGTGATGTTGAAAATCCCATTTTAGAAAGGCATTTATTTAACATGGAACATTTAAAACGGTCATCTTTAAAAAAAACCCATTTGAAGGGATATATATGCAATATAGAAGGATTGAATTCTCCAATAAGAAAAATATATGGAGGGGCATACATGTAATACGGATTATTTAGATGATTGTTTAAGTGAAAACCCTGGTAGATGAATACATGGTAATGACACTATCCCGTATAAAATGACATATATCTATATATGAATATTATTATTGTTAAATGTCATGTTAAATGGGTAAATGGGTCTTGGGAGTGGACCCATCTCCATGTATGGTACTATATATGTAACTCTCCCTCTCTCTTTCAAAGTAAAAAAACAAAACCTAGCCATCAAGGACGAATAGGACTTGACCCTGTGCTGCTAGATGGATTTCCATGTAAACATTGGTGCACCTGTAGTAGTTGTTGTTGTCAAGAATTATAACTTCATGTATGCGAAGACTATATAGAGGGTCCCACATGTAACATACTAACATAAAACATTTACATCTTGTTTATGCAAAAATAACATAAAAAGTTGTGTCAATATGTAAAAAAATCTCATATTGATGGTGTTGGGAGAAAAACTAAGATTAATTATTCAGAGAAACCCTAGGCTCTCTTATATAGGGAGAGACCTTAAGGCTAAAGTACAAAGTAGTCCAGAGAAAACAAAGAAATAACAAACAGGTACATAGCATAATAATAATATCTATCTCTACACTCCCCCTCAAAGTGGAGCATAGATGTCTATCATGCTCAGCTTGGATGAACATCTCTGGAAATGTCCTCTGAGCAACGGCTTGGTGAATACATCCGCGGTCTGATCCCCTGAGCTCACGTGAGTTGTAGATATCAATCCTTTCTGGATCAAGTCTCTAGTGTAATGGCAGTCAACTTCTATATGCTTGGTTCTTTCATGAAAAGCTGGATTGTTGGCAATGAACAAGGCTGCCTGATTGTCACACTGAAGCTGCATGAGTAGAGGTACGGCTATATGTAGATCCCCTAGTACAGATCGAACCCACATCATCTCCGTGCTGGCTTGCGCCATGGCCCTATATTCGTATTCGGCACTGGACATTGCCACAACAGTTTGTTTCTTGCTTTTCCAATAAACCAGAGAGCTTCCAACAAACACTGCGAATCCTAAGGTTGATTTTCGATCCTTAGGGCATCCTGCATAATCGACGTCTGCACATGCTGAGATAGACAAATCTGTGCCCTTCCAAAACAGCAACCCTGAACCTGGAGAAGACTTCAGATACCTCAGTATCATGTGTATAGCATCCATATGAACTTGTCTTGGCTGCTCCAAAAATTGACTCACCTTGCTTACTGCAAAGGCAATATCAGATCGAGTTATGGTAATATAAAGGAGCTTACCCACCATTTCTCTATATCTCCTTTTATCCACTTCAACAGTATCACCATCATACAACTTCATGCTTGGATCCATGGGAATACTTGATGGTTTGCATCCAGCCATGCCTGTTTCAATCAAGAAGTCTATAATGTACTTCCGTTGGGTCATCACCAAACCATGTGCATTCCTGGCGAATTCCAACCCAAGAAAATATCTTAGGGTTCCAAGATCCTTCGTAACGAACTGACGGCCTAGGAACGCCTTCGCCCTTTATATGCCCTGAATATCATCTCCTGTAACTAGAATATCATCAACATAGACCATGATAACAACCGTACCTTCCGATGACTTCTGAACAAACAATGAGTGGTCTGCATTTGACCTCTTGAATCCATGTTATTCAATAAGATCGGAAAGCTTCTGGAACCACGCTCTTGGACTCTGTTTGAGGCCATAAATTGCCTTGTGAAGTCTACACACCATATGCTTCTCCCCCTCAGCAGTAAACCCTGGTGGCTGCTGCATGTAGACTTCCTCCTACAGATCTCCATACAAGAAGGCATTCTTGACATCCAGTTGAGATATACTCCAGTCACGGACCACGGCCACAGATAAGAGAATGTGAAGGGTAGAATGTCGAGCCACTGGAGAGAAAGTGTACATATAGTCCACGCCATAGGTTTGTATAAACCCACGCGCGACCAAACGTGCTTTGTACCGATCTAGACTGCCATTTGCATGATATTTAACTGTGAAGACCCACTTAAAGCTCACAATAGATGCATCAGGAGGAGCAATAATCAAAGACCATGTGCCACGAGACTGCAATGCACGCATCTCTTCTTCCATAGCCAATCTCCAGCAATCAATCTTCATAGCTTCCTGGTAGGTCCGTGGTATATCCACGGAAGACAAGGTTGCAGCAAATCTCTGAAAGTCGCCAGTGAGACGGTGAAACAACACCTGTGAAGCAAAGGGATAATAGGCACACATCCGCTTCTGCTTCCGGATAGCAATAGGAATATGAAGATCATCTTCTGTTGTACTGGATGGTGTAGTTTCCTCCTATAATGAAGAATCCTGCACATGTACCATATCTGACCCGTCAGTAGCAATGCCATTTGAACATACCTGAGGCGTGATGGGTGGCTGACGTGTAGCCTGAGCAGGACCTGACCGACGCGTATAGAATTTTGATAGAGGTGGAATGGGAGGTCGTGGAAGAGGTGGAGGTGGAGGTGGTGGTGGTGAAGTTGGTGTAGGGGCAGGAACAGGAGGAGACTCAGGTGAACTCCAAGTAGCAGGTGGAGGAACATAGACATCATCATTGGTAGTGGATGGTATCAGTCTGTCACGTGCAGGAGAAAAATACATAACAGACTCAAAGAATGTGACATCAGCACTAACGAAGTATTTCTTGTTTATGGGATCATAACACCGATAGCCCTTCTGAGTCCGAGAATAACCAACAAAGACACACTTGATAGCTCTAGGAGAGAGTTTGTCAAGTCCTGGAGACAGAAGATGAACAAATGCCACAATACCAAAGACACGTGGAGTAAGTGAGAATAATTCCTTGTCAGGAAAAATGATAGAGAGGTATTTTCTCACCAAGAACAGAGGATGGCATATGATTGACCAGATAGCATGCGGTAAGAACAGCATCCCCCCAGAAAGAAATAGGAGCACAACTCTGAATCAGTAGGGTTCGAGTAATGTCAAGGAGATGGCGATGCTTTCTTTCCGCCACACCATTCTGCTAAGATGTGTACGCACAAGTGGTTTGGTGAATAATGCCTTTTGATAAAAGAAATTGAGAAAGGGACCGTGTGCAAAATTCTAGGGCATTATCTGTACGAACATATTTGACAATAGAAGAGAACATATTTTGCACTTCATTAACTAAATTCTTGATCACATCTCCTGCTTCAGATTTATTCTTTAAAAGAAAGACCCAAGATACACGAGAGAAATCATCCACTACCACTAGATAAAATCTATGCCCTTGATGATCGGGTACACGACTTGGACCCCATATATCTATATGAAACAACTCGAACGGGGAGCTACTGCTCCGACTCTGACGACTAGGAAAGCTCGACCGATGATGCTTTCCCAACTGACATGCTTCACAGCGAAAGGACGAACTGGTAGAGATCTGAGGTAGAAGATGGCGCATTTTCTGGAGCGGGAGGTGACCAAAATTTAGATGCCAGATGTACGGAGAAACTGGTCCGGCAGAATGAGAGGAGACGCCAGCATAAGAATTCCGAACCAGCCGATATAGACCATTCTGCTCAGAGCCACAACCAATCACCCTGCCCGTTAGTATGTCCTGAAAAATAAGAGAAGACGGGTCAAATATAGCACGACAATGCAAATCCTTCATAATCTGACTAATAGATAACAGATTCATCGAGAACTCAGGAGCATGTAGGACATTCTGTAGATGCATAGCAGAGGATAGGAAGACCTCCCCCTGTCCAACAAGGGGGGAATGAGTACCGTCTGCGATCTGCACTGAGCGACCGTGAGGAATGTCCCTATAGGACTCAAGTCTATCTCGATCTCGGCAGAGATGATGTGTGGCACCAGAATCTATAATCCAATCAGAGATATCATGAGACGGTGTAAATGCAGTAGATCTACCTGAGGTACTAGTAGCAACAGATGAACTGACGGAGGATGTAGCAGCAACATCTGAAGGTCCACCAGAAGAATCACCAGATGATTGTGGCATAATATCGCGGAGATGTGCCACAAGTTCCTCAAAACGGTTGTCTGCAGTAGATGCCAACTGGGACTGAGAGTGCTCTGCAACACGTGCCGACGCTGGGAACCCAGGCTTAGAATATCATGTCTCCTCCGAGTGTCCTGTGCGGTGACAATAGGAACATGGCTGACTAAAGCGACCACCCCTTCCCTGGGGTTCACGTCCATGTCCACGTCCACGACCAGAAGACGGGCCACCTCTCCCACGCGAAACTGCCATCGCCGATGGGGGTGGAGTAGAAGAACTGGAAGAAACTGTAATGCGACTGAGTCTCCTGTAAACATCCTCCATTGGAGGAATAACCGCATCGGCTAAGATCTGAGAACGGGCGGCGTCATATTCAGGATCAAGGGCCGCAAGTAGGATGCCCACCATGGTGGCATTCCGAAATGTCTTCTGCTGTTCAGGAGTCGCTGTGAGTGGGATAGTACTGTATAACTTCTCAAGCATCCCCCTCAGGGATGTGTATAAGGAGTGAAGAGATCTGTCGCTCTGCTTCATCGTGAATATGTCATGCTGAAGCTGTAACATCTTGGTCTCATTTCGCACCTGCGAATATGTAGCAGCTAGGATATCCCACATCGCCTTGGCAGTGGGCTGATGGAGGACATCGTTGGCAATCTCCATCGTCAATGTACCTGACAATCAGACCTTTGCATAGGAGTCATCAGCCTCCCACGAGGCATATATCCCTGTCTTCTCTGCTGGCTCATCCTCGGTAAGAATGTGCTTCTTACCATTCGACTTCATGAGGCTCATGAACTGCATCACCCAGAGCTCATAATTCGACCCGTCCATCTTGACTATTGGCGCAGGACCTTTGAATGCGCCTATGGAGGGCATATCAACCTTCGATTCTGACATATTGCCGCTAAAGAAGAACTAGGGTTTGTAGACAAAGTGATAGATGTCTACACAAACTGCATAGGATTCGAGTGCGTATGTAGACGTTACGTACTCAAATCCATCTATCCGGAGGAAGAGACGAGTGCAGGCACGCCGGGAATCGCCGAGGATGGGCTAGGGCACGTCGAAAGAGCGACTAGGGCCGCCGGGGGGGTGGGGACGTTACTGGGAGCCGCCGGAGGGGGGGGGGGGTTGGCAGCAGGGCTGGGAACCACCGGGAGGGGGTTGGCGGCGGGGCTGGGAACCACTGGGGATCGGGGACCACCGGGGGGTTGGTTGGCGGGGATCCGAGCCGGCGGCGCCGGCGGGATGAGCAAGAGGAGAGAGGGCGGCGGGTGGGGAGAGGGAGAGAGCCCTAAGGCTTGGGCTCTGATACCATGTTGGGAGAAAAACTGAGATTGATTATTCAGAGAAACCCTAGGCTCTCTTATATAGGGAGAGACCTTAAGGGTAAAGTACAAAGTAGTCCAGAGAAAACAAAGAAATAACAAACAGGTACATAACATAATAATAATATCTATCTCTACAGATGGCGCCATATATTTACAGGATCATCTATCAGAAAATCCCAAGTAGAGGGCCACTAATATACCATGAATATTTAAATAATTATGTTTGAAAAAATATGACAGAACATTAAGATAATATGTGGTAGGGGAATATTCACGTAATCAATGATAAGAAAAATCCTATTTGCATGTGCTTATGATAAAATATTTCGAGGATTACTATACAAAAGTATCCGATAGAAGGATATATATGTGATATGAATTATATAGTAACTTGGCTATACGTAATCCGCTTACAGGATGTCTATAATATGTTTCTTTAACAAGAGATTGGCACTCCAGGATATCTATTAATATTACTATTGCTGAGTTTCTCCCAGCCTTGATGCCACGTGGATGGTCTCCCGCTTCAAAATAGGGATCGTCCCCGTTATCTTTTACGGGCTTCCTCCGAGACTTGGTTCCACCTGGATATTTTCTTCACTTTGATGGTCTGTGTGTTTTGTGTGGAGTTCAATGGGTTTCTCCCATTTTTATGCCACGTCACTATTGGTGGGGGCGAGATGTGTTGCTATCTAGATGCATGTTTCCCCTGCGGGGTTTCTGTAAAAGCAGTAAATTCAACCTTTTCGATTATATTGTTCCTCTATTGCATGTGTTACTCGCTCAATCTCCCCATTTTCATTTCGATGGAAAGCCTAATTTTCGGATCGCTTTCTGATATTCCCGTTCTCCAGAATATCAGTTTTGCCTTTACAATTCTCCTGCGTGCAATATCTCATCTGATTGAAAATGATTTTTTTTATTTCATAAACATGTTTTGTTTTTTTCGTTTTTGGATGTTAATCATTTTTTTTGGTATTTTTTATCTTCTGTTTGCTTTGATTTCATACCCTCCTCCATCTCTAGCATTTGAGAAGGTATGGATGTTCTTGTCTATACTAAAGTTGAGTTATTCTCAACCTTTCTCAACTATCTACAAGTGGCTTTCTCCTCCCTCAGCGTCACCCCTCTATCTCTCCGAGCATTCTCCATTTCCCAAACATCTACATGCGGCACTCCATTTCCCTCAATCCCCCCTCTCTGCTATCCACTCTCTCTCTCTCTCTCCTCCGTTCCATCTCTTCCTCTCTCTCCACTTTCTACACAACCTTATCTCTTTTTCTCAAGCACTCTCTATGCAACATATCTATCTCTCATTGGTGCCCTCTTTCTTCCATTTTCTCTATCGTCATGGCACTTTGCCCCTAATATCTCCCCAATTAATATTATAAAATTTTAAATTTATATACCATATTTTCATATTTACTATGCATCAACTATACAACAAAACATCATGTTGATTTTCACAAAAATACAAATTAATTATATAATATAACTTCTATTAACAATACTAAAACCTTATTACAATATTTTTATTAGAAAACTTGTATTGACATTGTAATTGAAGGACCTAGATGAATTCAGGGGTGAAATATTTTATTTATTTAAGGATTTTTCAATGTTGCGCATAAATATACATTTCTATCTCTCAACAACTATATGTTTGATGTGGATTAATGTCATTAAATGCATTTAAAGAAATTTCTTAAATAAAAAGATAATAATATTGTTGTCTAATAACTTTACGTAATTGCATCATCTCGCCATGGTAGAGCGCAGGTACAACCACAATCCTCCAGTTAAGATTATAATATGAGTAATTTAAAAAATCCAAAAATGAAATAGCTTATATAAAAACGGATCCTTTTACTAATTTAATTTTTCACAATTTGTACTATTTATGATGGTGTCGTATAAAATGGAGATGTGTTATCTTGATTTGCTAAATAGGTGATGCTCACTACATGTTTTTCTTAAAAAAAATAATTCGGTTAGTTATTTTGTGAATCATCTTTAGATGTCGTGCATGTGACGACTAGATTCCGTGATTAGTTTAGTGGTTCTAGACAAAAGCCTATCGATTCAGCTTACATAAAATTTTTATTGCTATATTTTGCATAGGTAAATTTTCATTTTCATAATCATTAAATGAATATTGAATAGACACATCTGAATTTATCTACAATAGTATTTTGTAATATATTTATATTAGTAATTTTAAACAATGAAAGAAACAATAAAATTAACATTATATTGACACATGGAAAGCAATTGATCCTCACATCTTCAAGCAATATTCATCCTATTAACCTTCACCTATTCTCAAATAATTGACATTCTCCGAAATTAGTACCCCATCTCTTAATTAATTTATCTACAAGAGACGATATCAATATGACAGACAGTGATGAAAAAATAGATACAACAGACCCTAAGTAATCCTCCGAAGCATTACTCATTTCTATATGAGCTAATTACTTTGATTTATTTATTTGATGATTTTTTAATCATGTTATGCAATAGTATTTGTAAGTACCTCATGCATATACACTTCATTGTAATAAATTTAAATATAAAAAACTTAAATGAAATTATATTTATTTATTAGCCGTGTAAAGTGGGATATAATTCCATGATTGATGCAGATTATACAAGTATAAGGTAAGCATTAACTATCCTCATATTAAGCTTTGATTCACATGTTAATTCAAAGCCTAACATATATAATTTTGTTGATTTTTCTTTAATTATGACAACTAATCGGAATTCATAGTCTTTCTTCCATTACAATCTCATGGTAACACATTTTTCGAAAAATATAACAAAATCAGTAACCTCCATGTTTAAAATAGGAAAGGTATGCTAGAGAAGAGAGATAAATACCTTTATACAAGGCTTTAAATACTGAAGAGGGAACTTGCTATGAAAGAGGGAACCTCCATGTTTAAAAATACCTTTAGATGTTAGTCCTAATTGCTATGGAAGAGGGTACTTGTATTTATTAAAATTATTTTAACATTGTATTATACAAAGCTTTACTAAAGATAGAGAATGGTAAATATACAAAGCTTCACTAAAGATAGAGGATGGTAAATACTGATACATACTAAAGTTTTCACACCACCATCATCGTATATTGAATTTTGAAGTTGTTTGCATGGTCATGGTAGATCGATAATAAAAGTATTAACAATAAATATTTTATAGAACTATGTCGTAGTTTACCCTCATGTATCTATTAATATATACAATGATAACAATAGTGAAGTTAAACACATCATTATATATGAATCAATAATGTTCTGATTATTTAATTTTATGTGCAATATTCTCTTTTATATTTAGATTAGTCTTGTATAAAAAGATAAATTATTAATTGCTTCTTCACATATTTTATCAGTATTATTATGAATTTAAATAACCCACTGCGATGCGCGGGTATGCTACCTAGTGTCCATAATTAATGACAAAAAAGCCATTGCTTGTGCTATTATGCAGAACTAAAGGAAATATGTAGCAAATTTATTGTGAATGGGAGAATCGATAGGAGAATCGTGTTCTTCCAAGGCAGAGCTAAGCCAATTAAGCTCACAGGTGGATTGGACTATAGGTCCATAGCCATGTGCTCTAATTCAACACTAGATTGGACATCAATAGTCTACTTCTCACGTCGTTAGGTAATTAGATTACCCCTAACAATTGTGCCATACCAATAGTAGAGTGTAGGTCACTGGGAGAGCTAGCATAGCATGCATCAGAATAAGAATAAGCATCTAAATGACCATGCAACCATAGGGGAGGCCTTTCCCAAGTAAGCTCTTCAAGTAGCGAAAAATAACTATTACCTCATGCCAATAATTGTATCGTTGACTTTGAATGTGTTAACTCTCCTAACTAAGAGTAAGAAATATCTGGATGGGTAACAATGAGGTATAGAAACTTACACACCAAACTCCTATATCTTATGAACTACTCAAATAGCTTGCAACCAAGCAGATTAACATCCACCGAAATATCAAGACAACATTTCCATCCAGGTAGCAAGAGGCCGCCTAAATGACTAGTAAATTTAAAGTTAAAAAGATATCACAAATGATCAAGCTATATTGTGAAAGTGACCTTCTGCATAATGCTTAATTTCCCAGAAACATGCCAATATCATAACATGTAAGAACTGTGCAACCCGCATAAACTATGAAAAAAAGCATGCCATATGCCTCTTATATAACAAAAAATGAGTGATCAGATGCTCCTGGAAAATCCCAGCATAACAATATCTATGTTAAAGATCACGATGCATCTTAGAATCCGTATGCATATAAAAAAATCATTGCCATATGCCTCTTATATAACAAAAATGAGCGATCAGATGCTCCTGGAAAATCCAAGCATAACAATATCTATGTTAAAGACCACGATGGCCACTTAGAATCTGTATGCATATTCCCTTTATATAGCATGCACTCATCCGCAAGCACGCAAGTCCAATCGACATCAGTGTGTATATTCCATTCATATTCCCTTAGATATGTAATGCACTTCCTCTGGGTCATCACAAGACCTTGTTGGTTCCTGGCGAACTCAAATCCAAGGAAGTACCGTAGACTGCCAAGGTTCTATGTTACAAACTGATGACTAAGGAAATCCTTAGCTGCTTGAATGCCCTGCACATCATCCCCTGTAACAATGATATCATCATACCTCTCTGAGAACTCTGAACAAACAATGAATGATCTGTTGTCGGTCTCACGAACCCTTGCAAGTCCAGCTTCAGAAACCAACCTCTTGTAATCTACTTAAGGCCATAGATAGCCTTCTGAAGTATGCAAACCATATGACACTCCCCCTCAGGTGCAAACCCTGACGACCGTTGCATGTAGGCTTCCTCCTGCAGGTCACCATACAGAAAAGCATTCTTCACATCAAGTTGATATAAGGGTCAATCCCGTATCACAGCAACAGAGAGAAGGATCAACAAAGTAGAATACCGAGTCACCAGAGAGAAAGTATCTTGATAGAACACACCCATATGTCTTGGTGAACCCACGAGCCACAAGCCTCGCCTGGTAGCGATCCATGCTGCCATCTGCTTGGTTCTTTACAATGAATACCCACTTGCATCCCATGACAGATGCTCATGTAGGAGCTATAACAATGCTCCGCGTGCCACATGACCGTAATGTGGCCATCTCCTCCATGGCAAGACGCCGTTGACTGTCATGTATCGCCTCTTGATATGTTCATAGTATCTCCACGATTGACAGTCCCACGACAAACCTCTTGAAATCCTCCGAGAGTTGCCGCAAAGAAACATCGTTGCAAAAGGATAAGTAGCATAAGTACATCTCCGCTTCCATACAACAATAGGCACAATGGCACATCAAGATCACATCCTCAACCTATAAACTACTCTCCTGAGAGGGCACCTGCTCATCCTACGAAGTAGTATGTTGCATGGACAAATCCCTGGTGTCATCAGTAGAAACAATGTGCTCAGTACATACCTGGGACGTGCTTAAGGTTCAAGAAAGCGGTATACGTATGCATTCGAACATGTCACTGAATAGTGATTAAGCAGCATGCGGGGGCATAGGCAGGGTATATGCGGTTCTATAAGATTTCCTAATTTGTTATTTAAAAATAAAATATATCTACAAAAACGACTACGACTGAGCTGATTTTCCTGCGAAATAAGAGATCATGTACAACTAAGTGTCATTGTCATTATCCATCTACATCCAGATGTGGTTTAAGGATGCAAATACACTATGAACATCAATATATATAATTCCATATTTACTGTTAGTTATTTAAAACTTAACTATTCCCACTAAAATCTTCATATTAACATAAAACCTTCTTCATGTCATTATAAAGAGGACTAGGCATGCAACATAAAAGAGAAAAAATCCAAAGCAAGTAGTAAGAAAGACAGAGAAACAAGCACAAGGAATTGACAAATTGGTGGATATTGGTTTCCGAGTTCTTTTCAGTGGCCCCTTGCAATTCTAGAAGAACATACTATTAACATTTTATCGAGTGATAAGGACTACTAATGTACAGTTTAGTTGTACAATAGGGAACAACAATATATTTACTGAGCACTAAATATAAGAAAAGTATAAAAAATACAATAGATTTCTTGTTGTAGACTATATTTACTGAGCAGTAAATACTTACTGTGTGTTCTTTGCAACCAACTGAATGGCTAAAAAACATCAAAAGCACTAAACAATCAAATTAACAACACAATAACAAACAATTGAATGGCTAAAAAAATCAAACATAAAAACCGGGGATCTAAAACATAAAAAAACATACTTAAGTTGGCTTAAGCGGCAGAGGTGCTTCACACGGTTGGAGGTAGAGGCGGAGGAGCATCACACAGTTGGCGGAGGTAGAGGTGGTTCAGGGCAGTGGTGGAGATGGAAATTGGAAGATGCGAGGCTGGAGGAAGCAGTAGAGACGGGAATCAGGGGCTCGAGGGTTTGGCTAAACCCTATCAAGGGGTTCTGGAAGATAATTGGGGGTTTCGCCTGACCCTATCAAGCTCCCCTAACCCAATCGTGTTCGGATGTTAAGGTCTGGATCCGATTACCCAATTATGAAAGCCATCTCTCCAAGCGGTTGCACATTGTGCATATGCCGCCGTACGGCCCACATATATGCGTTAATAGTGCATAGAATAGAGCTTCATGTGTGTGGTGCACTGAAGAGGCCGTACACGCATATGTAGTCGCACGAACCACTTTGGTGAACACTGGTCGTGTTGGATGATGGGGAAGGTCCATAAGCAGGGGGAACCGTGAGAGGCTTGGGAATACAAAAATGTAACAACATTTAGTCCAAGGTACTGGGTAGTGGTGTAGGAGTAGCCACAAGAGCAGGTGGTGGTAGAGGCGGTTGTGGTGGAGGAGGTGGCGGAGGTACATCATGTGGTGGTACCATAAAAGGAGACACATATAACTCCTCTCCAGAGTCAGTCAAAGTCAACATATCACTTGTAAGAGAGAAATACATAGCATATTCAAAGAAGTTTACATCAACAGTAACATAATACATAATACTTCCGTCGAACTGGACCGAAGAAATGGCACCCCTTCTATGTACAAGAGTAGACTACAAAGACACACTTGACAGCTCTAGGGGAGCTTGTCACGACCGGGCATCAGGTGGTGAACAAAAGCAAGAGAGGCAAACACTCATGGTGTAAGGGAGAACGGGTCCCTCTCGGGAAATGCAATCGAGAAAGGGACCTCTCCTAAGACAGAAGATGGCATGCGGTTCACCAAATAGCAAGCAATGAGAACCGCAACACCCTAGAAAAAGTGAGGAACACGACTCTGGATCAAAAGTGTCATGGTCACATCAAGTAAGAGACGGTTTTTGCATTCGGCAACACCATTCTGATGAGAAGTGTAAGCACATAAGGTCTAGTATATGATGCCAAAAGACCTAAAGAACTCAGAAAGCTGTAATGTGCATAACTAAGGCATTGTCAAAGCGAATAAACTTAACAATATAAGAGAAAATATTCTTTATTTCAATAAGGAAAGATTTAATGACAGAACCAACTTCAGACTTGTTTTTCAAAAGAAAACCCCACGATATATAGAATAATCATTCACATCTACAAGATAAGACATGTGTCCCTAGTAATCAGGAACACGACTGGAATCCCAAATGTCAAACTAGATAAGCTTAAATAAATGACTACTGCTACGACTCTGACAATTAGTAAAAAAGAGTGGTGATTCTTCCCAAGCAGGGAAACCTCACACAAGAAGGTATAACGCACAAAGATCTATGGGAGGACAAGACACAATTTCTGCATAGGAAGGTGACCAAAACATAGGTGCCACAGGTATGGTGAGACTGATCCAGTAGGAACAATAGAGGCACCAATACATAGAGATTGCACCAGTCTGTAGAGCCCCCTCTGCTCGGCCACATCCAATCACCCTGCCCGTTAGTATTTCCTGAAACAGAAGAGAAGAGGGGTCAAAAATGACATGACAATGTAGATCCTTAGTGATCTGACTAAGGGAAATAAATACATCTGAAAATCATGTACATATTGCACATTCTACAGGTGCATGGATGATGCCAAATGAACATCCCCTTGTCCTGTACTAGGTAAATGACCCACTTCGCAATGATGACCAATCTACCAAGGGGTATAGATCTGTATAAATTGAATTGTGCTCTGTTGCCACACAGATGGTGGGAAGCACCATAATCCATGATATAATCTGCCAAATCTTCCCTGCTACAGCTGGTAAAGCATATGTTATACCTGAGGAGTTCGAGGAAGATTTGTAGAGGCTGCAACAACTAGGGAACCTGTAGTGGTGCTGGAAGCAAGATTCATTATCTCCCTCACATGGGAGACAATATCATCAATACACGAATCTATAGAAGGAGTCAAACGATCAAGAGGTTAAACCTGCTCGGTTAAACGAGCAGAAGCAGGATATCCATGATTCCGATAACATGCATCCTCTGAATGACCAAGATGACGGAGTAGGTGCATGGGCCATGCTGGCACTCTCCTTCTCTACCACTAGAACCACGCCCTTTGAACTGAATAGAGCCTCCTATGTCGTGAGATGCGGCCATCGCTAAGGAGGTATGTGTGGTGGCAGGAGTTGAGACAATGATGTTGTTGAGACGAATGTATACCTCCTCTATGGGAGGTATAGTTGCACCATTAAAAAGATGTGCATGTGCTGCCTCGTACTCAAGATCTAAAGCAGCTAAGAAAAACTCCAACCATCGTGGAGTTCATGTACGCCAATTGCTGCTCAGTAGATGCGGTGACAGACATGGAGATGTTAAGCTTCTCGAACATGCTACGAAGCAAAGAATAGACGTTATGCAGAGGTCGACCATTCTGTGATGAGTATACCAACGAGCCAAACACGCATGCACGCGTCATCTTGCTTCTGCGAAGCATTCTCCCCCAGTCTTACTGTCAGCTCCGGTTGTGTCAGAATGTGCTCCTTATTGCATTGCATGAGGGTCAAGTACTGTAAGGACCACAACTCAAAGTTGGTCTCATCCATCTTCACAATTGGAGCTGGACCCTTGAAGGCACCAGACGAAGAGAAGACATCACCATTGCTCTCTAACATGATAAAGAATAGGGGTCGAAACGTAAGTCAATTGGGGCAGTAGATCGATCCGAACCATGGCCTCAAATTTCAGCGAAATTCGGTCGAATTTTTGTCGAATATCGATATCCAGTCGAAATCGAAATTCGACCGAAATGACCGAAATGACCGAAATATGGGGGTCCTAGTATAAAAAATGACCGAAATGACCGAAATTTCGGTCGAAATTCCACCGAAATTCCATCGAAATTCTGTTTTGATCGATACCGAAATGGTGACCGAAACCGACATTTAGGGCCTTGATCCGAACGAGTCTACATGATTATATGAAGGATTGATTGTACGCATAGATTCATACAACCATCCTCGTCAATTCTCGATCTGCGCTAATGATGAACGTAAAATTCGCCTCTAAAATAACGATGAATAATGTTGTAGCACAGGAGGCGAATTTTGTTCAGCAAAAACCACAGTCTTTGAATGCTGTGGAATATTTATACTTGGCAAGTGTACCAAGGTCGAACACAGGGACACAGCTGCTTAATTATGGCTTTTGAATTTTGATTTTATGAAGTTCAATATGAATTAATCTCATTTTCAGGTCCATATGCAAATTCTGAAGCACTATGATATTTACAAGGCAATGCAAAGTGGTGTTATGATGCATGTATTTTTATTGGTTTTTATGCAAATAAAAAGTGATGCATGGGCAAATAATGCAAGAAAATATGCATGATGAATCAAATGCTACAATTATACCCTAAAATAAGAGCAACACAATATAGAATGAAGTTAGAGCCATTTTAAACACATCATTAAAAATCGGTCATGAAATCAAGCAAAACAAGCAGAGCTAGGTCCCATTTATCACATAAAAATTTACTTAATTTAAAACAGTATCAAATGAGACAAATAAGTATGCTAGATTGTAGAGGACAAAATAAGGATCAAAACGACACTAAAATCATGCAGATTGGACCTAAGATGCTCAAGTTATGCTAAAAACAGTGCAAGGGCATAAATGTAATAAAAATGCAAGAAAAATAAAGGATAAATATCTCATTTAGGTCCCTGGAGGGACCTAATTGCAAATAGTAAAAACCGCCTGGGCCCAGATGCAATTTTCCCAATGCGCGCAGGGGCATATTTGTAAATCTTCAGAATCTGGAGGACTTCCCTGTAAAATACCCAGGCACGCACGTGAGGCACGTGCCTGGGGACCAAATTGTAATTCCATGAACTTCCGGGTCTTTCTATGCAATTTACCCAGCACCTCACGTGCGCTGCACGTGAGGGGGCTAGGCTCGGGAGGCGGCTGAGGTTCGGGACATGTGGCGTCATCTGGTGGCTCGATCCGAGGTTCGGAAGCCCCGAGCCTATAGCCGTGGAAAGAGGTTCGGTACTCCACGTGGCATCATCTCGTCCATCCGATCGGTTCGATCGGACGGTTACTGCATCTCCATTCTCCTCCGCAGGCCACCGGAGTAGGCGGGGCTCCGACGACCATGCCATAGCTCCGCCGCGCTCCCAGTGCTTGCCTGATGGTCAGGCCATGGAGCTGAGCGGTCCGCGATGAAGCTGGAGAGCTGGCGAAGCTCCAGAGATGTCTTGCATGGCTGAACGGTGGAGCTGCACCTGCGGCGGGGAGCGGAGTTGAAGCTCCGGTGCCACGTCCGGCCAGTGAAGATGATTGTACCTGCAATGGTTAGAAGCACATAGCCGAAGCGTGCGGAGTGTGTGCGTGCGAGTGAGGTGAGCGAGGGCTGGTGAGGCGACGAGAGTGGTAGCCCATATCTCTTCTTCTCCGGCGAGGTGGAGAAGAAGGTGGTCGGAGTGGTAGGGGGTTCTGGAGAAGGGAGTGGGTGGTTGGCGAGGTTGCTGGTGGTCGGGTGGAGCTCGTGGGAGGATCAGATGAGGGTAAAGGTGGCTGTAGGCGACGGAATTAATCAGAAAAATACAAGAAAAAGCATGGAGGGAGAACCTCATCGGAGAGGGGAATCCGGTGGTCGATGAGGCTTGGGCTGAGGCTTGTGAAGCCTCGGGTCGTCGCCCGGCGAGGACAGCCTGATCCTCGGAGCTCAGCGATGCCAGGCGGCTCGCGACATGGTCATGAAGACCATGGATCACACCTGGGGTGTCCGGCCATTGTCGCCTCGACGAAACCGCCCTCCGCTGTCACCGGAGGGCGGAGGAAGCTAGGGCGGAGCCCCGTAGATGGTGGATAAGGCTAGACGGTGGCAGGGGAGGGGCTTAAATAGCAGAGGGTGACCGGCGGTTTCATGGTGAAGCAGGGGGTTTCGAGGGGGGGTTTAATGGTGAAGGGGTTAATGGTTGTGCATGGTGGTTGACGCGCGAGGATGGCTGAAGAACGGGGAAGGTGATGGTGGCGTTACATCGAGGGGGGAGGGTCCAAGGAGCCTTCCAAAAATGGAAGGGGGCAGTGCGCGAGAGACTCGTAACGCCTGGGAACGGGGGTTTCGGAGGTGGAAGACGACCTCCTGACCGTTGGATCTAGCGATCCAACGGCTGAGGGTGAGGCGCGTGTGGAGGGCCGCGATCAGATCATTAGATCTGATCGGATGGCTGAGGGTCGAGCGCGAAGGAGCGGCCCAGATGGAAAGCTGGCGAGATCCAACGGCGAGGGTTTGAAGGAGGACGTGGCACAAGCAGAAGCGTTGGATTAAACTAGGATCGGAGGGCTATGGTTAAGGGGTGACGTGGCGCGAGGCAGGCTGTAGGATAGGGCAAGGATCCAACGGCCATAGATGAGGCGGGGTTGGGTGGCTTAGATCTGATCTGGGGATCAGATCGGGCGGCTGAGGAATGAAGCGGGTTGGACGGCTGGGATGGGGGCGATTGGAAGGGGATCTGACGGCCCAGATGGGGCGCCAGATGGCGGGAAGGAGAGCGGGCCACGTGGGCGGCCCAGGGGGCGCCACGTGGCCCAATCAGAATAATTCAAAGAATAATTACAAAGAAAATAAGAAAAGAAATAGTTAGAGGCCGAATTTGGAAAAAGTCAAAACATGAAAGTTGCTCGTCTCGACGAGATCTACAACTTTCATGTTGGGCAAAAAGGCAAAAGAGGTCATTTGTACAAAAGCTATTTTTGGGGGTATTTTTAAGGGGATAAAAACACCGATTTTGTGGTTTTGAGTTGTTTTCGTATTTTTTAGTGGTTTTAAAGGTCAGTGAATTATAGACAACTTATCTACCTAATTTTTAGGGGTTTTTGAGTTATAAAATAATTACAGAAAAATAAGGACAATTAAAAACAAAATAATTAAGGGTTAATTATACACAATATTGTACATGGTAAAAATAGAGAATTAGAGGTGATTTTTATTGGTTTGTTTAAGCAGGGATTTTAATAAGGACTTTTTAGCATGATGAATACGAGATTCATCATACCCCTATACTTAAACCATGCTCGTCCTCGAGCATCTAAAGAATGAAGGAGTCGGATTAATTCCTGACAGTGCGTGTGAAAAATTCAAGGCTTGATCTTTCGAAGACCCTTGACCTAAGTGATCCTAAAATTCTGGGTTTATCCACGCCTTAGTCAGAAGGAATCCAACTTCTCTGATTATCAGACTCTCTTTTTGTACATATAATATAAGGATATGACATTTAGTGTACTGCATTTCATGAGAGCCGAGTCGAAGCATCACCCAAAGTTCCAGTCCCAAAGACTCTCCTCTAGACCTAATCCTCAATACTAGGGAAGAAGTCTACTCTTGCTTCAGTCAACCATCTCTTTAGTTTGTCAGACTTTGAAATGTAGATGGACGGCCAGATGATGGAGGGACATGGGATTGTGTCTAATTTTCTCACCCTCACATTGGAACAAGGGGCCTCTCGAGTGCCTTTTACTCAACACAAATATATTTTATTTTGTTGATCAATGTGTCCGTCAAGAGAATTTGGAGTCGTCTGCACTTGTTTTTCTGGGAATACACCGGGGTGTGTCTTTTCTGAGTATCTACGATACCTTCGACACCCAGACTTGTATCGCTTACGATGCAGGGCCCTTTTTGTGGTGTCAGCCCGACTCCTTAGTCCTAATTAGCGCTTGGTCCAAGTGGACACTTGAAAATATTTGGGAGCGCTCGCCTTTGGTGGAAGCTCATTTGGAATTTTTGACTTTGGATTAGAGCTTTTCTTTGACATTTCATTTCTTTTGTTGGCTAGCTCCACTGCTTTTACCAAGAGATTGGCGCACACTGATCAACAAGTTCTTTTAAGTTTCATCACACCCTGGCACTTTTAGGCAAATATCAAGAGATAGCATATGAATCTTGTTCACATACTGGCTAGGGTTTTTGCTGACACTCAGGTCTTCTGAAGCCTTCATTAACTTTATCCCATCCTCGAATATCATCAGATCAGGTCTAAACTTAAATCCATGGTCCTAGTTCCTCAAGTGATATCTCATCTCAGCTCATCAATCATGCAGTTGTGGAAGTGACTGTGCTGATCATATTTTCTTGAAGGTAGAGATTAAGAGTGCAATATAGCACTCAAATCTTTCAAACCAGAGGAGTGTGGATATTTAAGTCAGGAAAACCCTAATGACTAAGGCATGTTAACTCAGACTCTCAAGATCCCAGAGATCCAGTGTCCTCAAAAATCCTCAAGCCTTGCGTGAGTGTGATTGTGTCAGGAATACACCAACTCCACGGGTTAGTGAATTTTTGTGTGATTTTTATCTTTTGCAAATTTTATGGGTTTTATAGTTTTTTTTTTGTGTCGGAGAGACAATGACTGACCCAGGCTCAAATAAATAAAAGTATCCACTCTCAGCCAGTATGGGTGTAAGTGTGGGTCGAGACCCGTGATCCTTAAGGACGGTGCCATATGCGGTGTCCTTTAAACCACCCACTCTGCTAAGGGAGACCGAGGTTCCCTCACTGAAAATGTTTACTAAGCCTAGTAGTCAGAGCCAAATTCCGAAAAACATTTTTAATTTTTCATTTTTTTTTCTTTTTGAAAAAAGAGTTATTTACAAAGATTAATCCCTCAAAATTTTAATTTTTACAGGTTTTTACTCAGTTCACTAGTTTACCCAAAACCCAGCCCGAAAAATAAAATTTAAAAAGTTTTAAAAACGCGAGCTAAGGCTAAAGTAATAAACAATAATATACGGTATACCCCCCTATACTTAAAATTTGCTATGTCCTCATAGCACAAGTGCCATGAAGCCAAGGCTCGGTTCAAGTACAGGGAGATATAGCGGAACTGAGGAGGAGAGTCCCCCTATACTTAGGCCAAAATTGGCCTAAGTACAAGAAGACGGGACGAGGGAAGGAAGAGCAGGCAGGTCCCCCCTATACTTAGGCTACAAATAGCCTAAGTAAGGTCTGTGTTTGGGGGGGGGGGTTTATGAAGAATATATATATATATACACACACACAGAGAGAGAGAGAGAGAGAAATATACAGGGGGTGGGTGGGGTGAATATGTGCAGTGTAGGTGTGTGTGTGCGTGTGTGCGGGGGGGGGATTTTTTTTTTTTTTTTGAATACAATATGCAATACTGAAATAAATATGCAGATGCAAGTTTTTTTTTTTTTTTACAGAATGCAATGCAATTTAACTGCTATAATCTCCCAAATCTTTCTCAGGTTCTTTCGCGGCCTCTTCAGCGGAAGTATTTGACTTCTCGCCTCCATGAGGATCAAGCGTCCTCGATCACCATGGGCCCTGCCACAAAAGATAAACGTTAGAAATCCAGAGAAATTAAATCCGCAAATAATATGCAACTAAATGATGCATGGAATTAGGACCAAGAAATTATTGAATTAATTAAAAAAATCAAATTTCAAAAATTAAGCAAAGCCGTATCCCCGGCAACGGCGCCATTTGATGAACGTAAAATTCGCCTCTAAAATAACGATGAATAATGTTGTAGCACAGGAGGCGAATTTTGTTCAGCAAAAACCACAGTCTTTGAATGCTGTGGAATATTTATACTTGGCAAGTGTACCAAGGTCGAACACAGGGACACAGCTGCTTAATTATGGCTTTTGAATTTTGATTTTATGAAGTTCAATATGAATTAATCTCATTTTCAGGTCCATATGCAAATTCTGAAGCACTATGATATTTACAAGGCAATGCAAAGTGGTGTTATGATGCATGTATTTTTATTGGTTTTTATGCAAATAAAAAGTGATGCATGGGCAAATAATGCAAGAAAATATGCATGATGAATCAAATGCTACAATTATACCCTAAAATAAGAGCAACACAATATAGAATGAAGTTAGAGCCATTTTAAACACATCATTAAAAATCGGTCATGAAATCAAGCAAAACAAACAGAGCTAGGTCCCATTTATCACATAAAAATTTACTTAATTTAAAACAGTATCAAATGAGACAAATAAGTATGCTAGATTGTAGAGGACAAAATAAGGATCAAAACGACACTAAAATCATGCAGATTGGACCTAAGATGCTCAAGTTATGCTAAAAACAGTGCAAGGGCATAAATGTAATAAAAATGCAAGAAAAATAAAGGATAAATATCTCATTTAGGTCCCTGGAGGGACCTAATTGCAAATAGTAAAAACCGCCTGGGCCCAGATGCAATTTTCCCAATGCGCGCAGGGGCATATTTGTAAATCTTCAGAATCTGGAGGACTTCCCTGTAAAATACCCAGGCACGCACGTGAGGCACGTGCCTGGGGACCAAATTGTAATTCCATGAACTTCCGGGTCTTTCTATGCAATTTACCCAGCACCTCACGTGCGCTGCACGTGAAAGGGCTAGGCTCGGGAGGCGGCTGAGGTTCGGGACATGTGGCGTCATCTGGTGGCTCGATCCGAGGTTCGGAAGCCCCGAGCCTATAGCCGTGGAAAGAGGTTCGGTACTCCACGTGGCATCATCTCGTCCATCCGATCGGTTCGATCGGACGGTTACTGCATCTCCATTCTCCTCCGCAGGCCACCGGAGTAGGCGGGGCTCCGGCGACCATGCCATAGCTCCGCCGCGCTCCCAGTGCTTGCCTGATGGTCAGGCCATGGAGCTGAGCGGTCCGCGATGAAGCTGGAGAGCTGGCGAAGCTCCAGAGATGTCTTGCATGGCTGAACGGTGGAGCTGCACCTGCGGCGGGGAGCGGAGTTGAAGCTCCGGTGCCACGTCCGGCCAGTGAAGATGATTGTACCTGCAATGGTTAGAAGCACATAGCCGAAGCGTGCGGAGTGTGTGCGTGCGAGTGAGGTGAGCGAGGGCTGGTGAGGCGACGAGAGTGGTAGCCCATATCTCTTCTTCTCCGGCGAGGTGGAGAAGAAGGTGGTCGGAGTGGTAGGGGGTTCTGGAGAAGGGAGTGGGTGGTTGGCGAGGTTGCTGGTGGTCGGGTGGAGCTCGTGGGAGGATCAGATGAGGGTAAAGGTGGCTGTAGGCGACGGAATTAATCAGAAAAATACAAGAAAAAGCATGGAGGGAGAACCTCATCGGAGAGGGGAATCCGGTGGTCGATGAGGCTTGGGTTGAGGCTTGTGAAGCCTCGGGTCGTCGCCCGGCGAGGACAGCCTGATCCTCGGAGCTCAGCGATGCCAGGCGGCTCGCGACATGGTCATGAAGACCATGGATCACACCTGGGGTGTCCGGCCATTGTCGCCTCGACGAAACCGCCCTCCGCTGTCACCGGAGGGCGGAGGAAGCTAGGGCGGAGCCCCGTAGATGGTGGATAAGGCTAGACGGTGGCAGGGGAGGGGCTTAAATAGCAGAGGGTGACCGGCGATTTCATGGTGAAGCAGGGGGTTTCGAGGGGGGGTTTAATGGTGAAGGGGTTAATGGCTGTGCATGGTGGTTGACGCGCGAGGATGGCTGAAGAACGGGGAAGGTGATGGTGGCGTTACATCGAGGGGGGAGGGTCCAAGGAGCCTTCCAAAAATGGAAGGGGGCAGTGCGCGAGAGACTCGTAACGCCTGGGAACGGGGGTTTCGGAGGTGGAAGACGACCTCCTGACCGTTGGATCTAGCGATCCAACGGCTGAGGGTGAGGCGCGTGTGGAGGGCCGCGATCAGATCATTAGATCTGATCGGATGGCTGAGGGTCGAGCGCGAAGGAGCGGCCCAGATGGAAAGCTGGCGAGATCCAACGGCGAGGGTTTGAAGGAGGACGTGGCACAAGCAGAAGCGTTGGATTAAACTAGGATCGGAGGGCTATGGTTAAGGGGTGACGTGGCGCGAGGCAGGCTGTAGGATAGGGCAAGGATCCAACGGCCATAGATGAGGCGGGGTTGGGTGGCTTAGATCTGATCTGGGGATCAGATCGGGCGGCTGAGGAATGAAGCGGGTTGGACGGCTGGGATGGGGGCGATTGGAAGGGGATCTGACGGCCCAGATGGGGCGCCAGATGGCGGGAAGGAGAGCGGGCCACGTGGGCGGCCCAGGGGGCGCCACGTGGCCCAATCAGAATAATTCAAAGAATAATTACAAAGAAAATAAGAAAAGAAATAGTTAGAGGCCGAATTTGGAAAAAGTCAAAACATGAAAGTTGCTCGTCTCGACGAGATCTACAACTTTCATGTTGGGCAAAAAGGCAAAAGAGGTCATTTGTACAAAAGCTATTTTTGGGGGTATTTTTAAGGGGATAAAAACACCGATTTTGTGGTTTTGAGTTGTTTTCGTATTTTTTAGTGGTTTTAAAGGTCAGTGAATTATAGACAACTTATCTACCTAATTTTTAGGGGTTTTTGAGTTATAAAATAATTACAGAAAAATAAGGACAATTAAAAACAAAATAATTAAGGGTTAATTATACACAATATTGTACATGGTAAAAATAGAGAATTAGAGGTGATTTTTATTGGTTTGTTTAAGCAGGGATTTTAATAAGGACTTTTTAGCATGATGAATACGAGATTCATCAGCTAAGCAAGGTTGCAGAAGTCGGTACTCGGTCGGCAGGGTCACTGACTAAGGATTAATCGGCAGTCGGGAGAGTAATCGGATTTAGTCGGGCATTAGTCGGTTTTGAATTTTTTTAATTATTTTTAATATATAAATCAAATTTAAATATATATACTATTATTTATCTTCATAATTTTAACAAATTTAATATATCCTAATTCCTAACAATAAAATCTAAGATCATCTTAAGCAAATCTAAGCAATAACATGTTATTAACATCTAAGATCAACCTAAGAAAAAAAATTTGAAGAAAACCTTGACATAAAAACATCTAAGTACAACAATAACATTGATCTTATTTGCTAACAATAACATTGACAATGTGACATAAAAACATCTAAGTACAACATTTGAATGTTATTTGCTAACAATAACATTAACCTAAGCAAAAACAAAAAAATTTGAATGTTATTCGCTAACAATAACATTAACATATTATTATTTGCTAACAATAACATTAACATATTATTATTTGCTAACATTAAAATTTGAATGTTATTTAACATCTAACATCTAACATCAACCTAACATTTTATTTGCTAACAATAGCATTAACATATTAACCTCTAAGTTCAGCATCATTAACCTAAGCAAATCAAAGCTATAAGCCTATAACATCTAACATTTTTGTTTGCTAAATCAAAGCTAATTAAATCAAAGCCTATAAGCCTCTAAGTTCAAAATCATTAACCTAAGCAAATCAAAGCTAACAATAACATCAAGTTATCAACCTAAATAAAAGAGGGAAAAAAGGCAAAATAAAACCCTAACCGTTAACAGCGAGAACGAGGGGGCAGCACCGAAGGGCCGAAGGCGGCGAGATGACGAGGCTGGGAGCGGCGAGGCACTGCGGGCGGTGCCGGCGAGGGGGGTGCACCGGCGAGGCGGCGAGGCGGCGAGGCAGGGGATTCTGGGAATCGCGCGCACAGGAGGCACTGCGGGTGGGGGGTCGACAAAAGAACCCTTCGCGTGAAGGGTTACTGTTAAACAGTAACCCTATATTTCAAAGCTCGGATCCCTGGTCGGATCTTCCATGTAGAAATCGGCCGC
This sequence comes from Ottelia alismoides, assembly GCA_037367405.1. Lineage (NCBI taxonomy): Eukaryota > Viridiplantae > Streptophyta > Magnoliopsida > Alismatales > Hydrocharitaceae > Ottelia > Ottelia alismoides. Next base: position 550,579 of record JAZKJV010000813.1, on the reverse strand, counting down.
CTAAGCGGCCGACTAAACCGACTAAACGCCCGACTAATCGGGGCCAACCGACTACAGCCCGATTATCTATATTCGAATCGGCCACCCCCCCCCCCCCCCGAGTCGCATAGTCGGGCCGACTAGTCGGCCTAGTCGGCCGACTTTTGCAACAGTGGCGCTAAGGACGGAATATGTGATTTGTTTTTTTTGACGCTCAAAAAAGGGGGAGACACTCATTGGTGTTCGCCCCAATCCATTAAAAAGCAAAGAAGGGAGTACTTACAAGGTGGAGGAACAAAACAAAGGGGAGTGGTAGGTGATATAACAATAGAGATACCACCCACGCACCAAAAAAACGCTACCCGGAAGACCAATCAAGACAAAAGTGAGACGCCGATATACAAATATTTTCCTTATAGAACCTCTGCCGAGCAAATAGAGCCCCGTTTCTTCCCAGCCAGATGCTCCATAGGCGCGCAATCGGGACAAGCAGGTCCGCCCTCGACCGACCCCCGGCGTTAGACAAGCTGTCGCAGAAGGCTTCAAAACTGGAGAGATTCAGCCACCCCAAATCGTCCCAAATGGCACGAACACAGTCGCAGTGAAAGAATAGGTTCCCGCTGGTTTCCACCTCCGTACCACAAAGGTCGCATAATTGCGAAACATTAGGGAATATCATAGCACAACGGTCACGAGTAAGCAGCCGACCACGCCGAAGAAGCCATAGAAATATACCAACACGTTCCGGCAGTTTGAGACTCCAGATGAACTTGCAATGATTGAGCAGATTCGAATCCACCCCCGCGGCGCTGGGAAGAAGAGCAAAGTACGCCTTCCGCATAAAGAAAGTACCCTCCTTCCAAGCGAAGTGATCAGGCCCCCCAGTAGGCGTGGGAGCAGCAGAAAGAAGAGCCATCAACGACGTGAAGTCGGACAGACGCTGGTCCGATAAGTTAGCGACGAACAGAGGGCACCAGCACCCATCATTCCAGCAAGAAGCAACAGTAGCCAATTTGTCGCCCGCCAGCGCAAAGAGACGAGGAAACAAAGTCTGGAGAGCTCCCCTCCCGGACCAATCATCCGTCCAAAAGAGGAAGGAATTCCCATCGCCAAGAATAGGTTTGAATAAGGATCTGTTACGGCGAAAAGCGACCAAAACACAGCGCCAAAAGGAGGAAGTGATTCCCTCGATACGCCCGCGAGAAGCGGTAATAAAATTAATCCCCGCCGCCTCCCGAAGGCACTTCATCATGAAATTATCATCCCGACCCCACACCTTCGCCGCCCACTAGAGGAGCATAGCCTCGTGCACCACCTCCAACCGCCTCACTCCCAAGCCCCCATCGCGCTTGGGACGCGAGACATCCTCCCAACCCACCAAATGGACCCCCCTTCTCCCATCGCCCTTCTTACCCCAAAGAAAACCCCGCATACACTTCTCCAAACGCTTCCGAACCCCCTTCGGCATGCCACGCACCGACAAGAAATAAATTGGGATCGAAGAGAGCACGGATTTAAGAAGCACCAACCGACCCCCCCTCGAAAGAAGCGTCGCGCGCCAACCAGCCAACCGAGCCTCCATCTTCTCCATGACCTTCCGGCAATCGCGCAGCCGAGCACGGCCAACCGAGAGGGGCAAGTCAAGATACTCCAGGGGAAGGCCGCACGGGGAAGAGCCCAGAACACGAGCACACTCCTCAGCCTCCACCGTGGACATAACAAACGGAACGACCTTCGATTTGCTCCCATTGATAAGGAGCCCCGACATCTCGCAGAAAAGATGGACCGTAGTAGCCATTCCCGAGGCATAAGCCCGGCCCCCCTCAATAAAACATAAAGTATCGTCAGCGAACTGAATAAGAGGAATATGATATGTACCCAAAGAACAACCGCGTGTCAGACCGGCCCCGGCCACACCCTCGATCATACGCGGCAAGACATCCACCGCCAAGACAAAGAGGAGGGGAGCAAGGGGCCACCCTTGGCGAACCCCCTGCGAGGCTGAAACACCCCCCCCCCGCCGGCCGGCCATTGATAGAAACGGAGAAAGAAGCGGTGGTAACACACCGGCGGACCCAGGAAATCCAAATTGAGGGGAATCCCCGCCGCCTTAATACCGACCATAAGAATCGCCAATCCAAAGAATCATATGCCTTTGCAAAGTCAATTTTCCATAACAGCCCCTTCGTATCATTTCTGTGCCAGACATCCACGATCTCAGAGGCCAGCGCATAACATTCAGATATTTGCCTCCCTTGAACAAAGGCGGCTTGTGAGGGCTTGATGAGCGAGCCGAGGAGCGGCGCAATCCTTCTAGCGATAGCCTTGGCAATGATTAAGTATATGTCATTAGATATAGAAATAGGCCGGTACTCCTCGATACGGTTGGCCGAAGGGGACTTCGGGATAAGAACAATATTAACCCTATTAAGTTTGTTGAATCCCCTGTTACCATCGCAAAATTCGAGAGCAACGTCCAAGACGTCAGTTGCGAGCACATCCCAAAAATCCCGATAGAAAGATATAGGGAAACCATCAGGACCAGGGGCAGCGTCAACGTTAAGCTCCCAAACCGCCCCCTTGAGCTCCTCCAGAGAAAATGGCCGAGATATCGCCTCCGCGTCCGAAGGGAATATGTGATTTGTTGATCTGAAATAACCTTTTCCGATCAAAATCAAACCGTATAGCAGATCTGGACTGCACAAAGAGGATAAGAGAGGCCCTAGGGGACATGGCAGAGGGTTGTACAACGTAGGGATGAGAACGTATACTGATATATCCGAATATCCGCTTACCGTATTCGAAAAATTATCGGATACGGATATCCATATCAGAATATTAATCAAATACGGATCAAATATGGATATGGACTGTAAAATATTTCCAGATACGGATACGGATATGGTAATGGCTTGAATATTCGGATTCGGATCCGGATATCTGAATACAACATTTAATATTGTTTTATATATTAGTTAATATAATAGAAGCTACAACATCATGTTATTATATTAGTATTATACATTATATAATACAACATATTAATTATATTAATAAACTTCCATTTATTTGGAGATGGGCACGAACAACAGTTACGAAACGCAATCCCATTTTTTGCTTCCGATCAAGAACGCAGGTCATCTCAACGCTCTCTTTTGTCATGATGCAACTTATTTATACTTCATTGTCATTTTTTAAAATCATAATGAACTTTGATAAAAAAAATTCAATTCGTATTCGTATATAGTCATTATTCGATCGTATTCGGATTCCATGTTTATTGGCTACATATTTTGATTTCACTCTTTATTTGATTCATATTTGGATTAGCTCTTTATTAGATCTGTATTTGGGCCCGCTCTTTATTCGATCCATATTCGGATTCGATAAATATCCGATTCGGATTCGTATCCGTATTTTTAAGGATATGGTTTCCTTAATGCATATCCGAATCATATCCATATCCGTATTCGTATTCGATAGAGATGAAGCGAATATGGATATGGAAATAGGCATATCCAATTCGTATCCGATTCGTTTTCATCCCTAATACAACGCCAAAGGCTGCATGGACGCCAGAGTAGGATGTTGTTTTTCTTTTCATATTTCAGTACTTCTTTTGTAATATTTCTCCACCCCTTCTCTTAAAAAAAACCCTTTATGTAAGTTCTCCTATATTTCCACCTTTAATTAAAATAATTTTAGAGGAGGTACCTCCTCAAAATTTCTCCTTAAGAGTCCCCAATTCCTTTGCTTAAGGGATACGTTTCCAAATTGACAGGTCTCTCCCTCTCTTGACAGAACCCTTGCTAGGGTTTGCTTTCTCCCTATCCAATGGTGACGACAGCAGGTGGCAGCGTGGCCGCTTACGCGGGAGGAAGTAGCGGCTTTGAGAACCTGTAAAGGTTAAACAACGACGGAGTTTTGAGCTCCAGTTCACGTTGCGGCTGTAAAGGAATTAGGAGAGATCGTTGTTAGGATCGGGGGCTTCAGCGATGAAGCCATAGTTTAGGAAGCTTGACCTGGTGATGTTGCGTTCATGGGGAGGGCAACGAAAACGGGGCTTGCGCTGCTAGAAGACCCTCAAGGTCCAGCGGTTGTGCTATACGAGAGGGAAGCACGGCTATAGTTATGCACATGGAAGCTGTTATCTTCTCCAACACGACGGATATGAGGGTACTGTCCTTTGAAGCTTGTACGTTGGTGACACTTAAATGTCGTGTACCGGCGATGTGGGAGGTCCAAGTGGTTCCTTTCCAAATGAGTGGTGTGGCATCGAGTGAAGGGGACCTTGCTAGGTGAAGCAGTGGGGGAGACAACAGGGGTTGGGTACCATGTGGTGCTGATGGTGCCTTGGTCAGGCTGACACCGTTGTAATTCTTCCTCGTATGAATCATCCAAACAATGTAGCCTTGAAAATGTGATGGTGTGAGGGCCGATCGAAAGATCATAAACAATTGGAAGTGGATGTATTTGTTCTTTTTTATTGTACTCACCATGGTAGAGGGACGCTATATATTCTGAAATGATGGGTGTGACATCCGGGCCCAATCAAACCCGAACCCGACCCGATTAAGGTCCGGTTAGTCCAATAAAATCACCAATCAATATTAAATAACCTAAATCGACCTATAAGTCATAAATCAAAAGTTGTTCGGACGAAATAGACTGAAAGTCGATCGCATCGTAATGTGTGCCATGGAAAAACCACGATGTAAATCAGAAACCGTGAAACAAACCGAGACTGCCATAAAATCTGATTCGATAAAATAAGATCAACGGAATCGACCGTTACGTCAATTGGAGATCGTTTGATATTACTAAATCACAAAATTTGACTGCAAACTAAAACTGTATCTCGAGAATTTCGGGAATTCATCTACGATCCAAAGTATATGAATATTATACTCATATTGATCATCATTTAGAGACAATCAAATCAAGATATTGCACATCAAAATCCGAAACTCAAGGTGTAATTACGGTCAACTTTAAGTATGTCAAATAAAGAGAGATTATGGTTTTTAAAAAAATAATGTTAAAACAATAGCAGACAAGACAACAGTCTGACAACAGTCTGTACTTTTAAAAAAAATAAAAATAAAAAAATATAATCTGGCATTAGCAAGCTGATGTCTGTTGTCATTCAAAGGGAAACTTCCTCCCCTTTTCATTCTATTTTGGGCTCAAGTATCTCTCCATTTCAACGAGAAAGCCCTCCCCCTTTGTTTTCTGTCCAAATTCTCCCCCAAACCTTCTTCTCTTTTCCATCTTCGTTCTCCCCCTCTCCCCCAACAAAGGACCTATTCACAGACCTCCTTCTACTCCAAGTTGTTGATGTCTATTGTTGCAAAATATTGTTTCTCTGCAAGCTTTTGTAGCCATTACATGCTATTATTGTGATAAAGTCCGTATTCCTCAATCTTGTGGATCTAAAGTACAATCTAAACTCTCAATTGCTGCTTTGCATGGCGTATTTTTTATCACATTTTGTGTTTTTCCTATTAGTTTTCCTTTTTTTAAAATTTTGTTGGCCTCTCCATACATTTATATGTTCTGTTTTTTTACTTCATCTCCTCCTTTTGATATACTAAGATTGGTCAAGAGCAGAGTGAGTGGGTTGCATTCTGGCTCTACTCTACATGTTATGTTCAGATTTATGAGAGAAATAATGCTCTCTGATCTTTGCAGTTTTCTCGCCACATTCATGACATCAGATGTATTATAAATTAGACATTACATTTCGCAAATAGTTGTTCCAATGCATGCGATGGGTACATCTTGCTGTTTAATTAGTGATGTTGGATATGTACAGAAAAGCCTGAAGTCTCAGAAATCATAAAGAAATGTTTCTCATTAATCTCTCATGTTATTTTAGTTGATGTATGCACCTTCCTCCATTATCTTAAGCTTGCCTGCTCTCTCATTTAACATGAGAAATGCTGGGTTTGGTTTTAGTGAGTTGTTGATACTTTGTTATGAATATCGAGTGTTCATTCTCCTTGCTACTTGTTGTAATGTTATCATGTCTCACCTATTTGTGTTTGTTGCTATCCAAATGATTTTCTGGAACTCTTTGTCCAAGTTTGAACATAAATAGTGACAATACTATTTCACGACTTGCTAGGAATCAATGAAATAGTACTGTTGTTAAACTAAATAGTTTTCTTTACTTTCATCTTATAACTACATATGATATTTATGATTAAGACATGTTGGGAAAAATGAACAACTTGTTTATTCCATAAGCCCTAGGCTCTCTTATATAGGAGAGTAGCCTATGGGTAAATTACATAAAGCATACAACTGAAAATAAAAATAACGAAGAGATACAAGCACTACTCTATATGCGTCAACACTCCCCCTCAAGATGGAGCATAGATATCAATCATGCTCAGCTTGGACGCACACTTCTGGAATGGGTCTCGAAGTAATGCCTTGGTAAATATATCAGCAGTTTGATTCTCTGAGGTGACATGAGATGTAGCAATGAACCCCTTCTGAATCATGTCACGTATGTAGTGACAGTCAACCTCAATATGCTTGGTCCTCTCATGGAATGCTGGGTTGTTTGCAATGAACAAGGCTGCCTGATTATCACATTCCAACTTCATAGGAAGTGGTATATCAAGACATAGATATGTAAGTAGAGCTTTCACCCACATCATTTCTGTGCTAGCCTGGGCCATAGCCCTGTATTCAGATTCAGCACTGGATCTAGCTACCACTGTCTGTTTCTTGCTCCTCCACGAGACTAGAGCATCTCCAACATAGACTGCAAATCCTGAGGTGGACTTCCTGTCCTTGGGGCATCCTGCATAGTCTGCATCAGCACACGCTGTGATAGAGATCTCCTTTCCCTTCTTAAATAGCAAGCCTGCACCTGGAGATGATTTTAGATATCTCAGAATCATGTGTATTGCATCCATATGGACCTGACGTGGTTGCTCCATGAACTGGCTCACGTGACTCACTCCAAATGATATATCAGGTCTAGTGATCGTGACATACAGTAGTTTGCCTACCAGTTCTCTGTACCTTCTCCTGTCCACCTCCTCTGTGTCATCATCATAGAGCTTCATGCTGGGATCCATTGGTGTCATAGCAGGCCGACACCCAAGCATACATGTTTCACTCAATAGATCTGTAACATATTTCCTCTGCGACATTACTAATCCATATGGATTTCTAGCAAACTCCAGCCCCAGAAAATATCTAAGGACTCCCAAGTCCTTGGTGACAAATTCGGTTCCCAGTTTTTCTTTCGCCTGCTTTATGCCCTGCTCATCATCTCCTGTAATCAAGATGTCATCAACATAAACCATGACTACAATGATACCTCTAGCAGTCTTCTGTACAAACAAGGAATGATCAGCATTGGAGCATTTGTATCCTTGTTTTTCGAAGAGATCTGAGAGCTTCTGAAACCATGCTTTGGGGCTCTGCTTAAGGTCATAGATAGCCTTATGTAACCTGCATACCTTGGAACACTCCCCCTCAACAGCAAAACCAGGTGGTTGTTGCATATAAACTTCTTCCTGCAAATCTCCATATAGGAATGCATTCTTCACGTCCAGCTGATAAAGCGGCCAGTCTCTAGCAACTGCAACTGACAACAAGATCCGTATAGTGGAATGACGTGCCACAGGTGAGAATGTGTCAAGGTAATCCACCCCGTATGTCTGTATAAAGCCACGTGCAACAAGACGCGCCTTGTACCTGTCAATAGAGCCATCTGCATTGTGCTTCACTGTGAACACCCACTTGCAGCTCACCGGGTTCCCATCTGGAGGTATAGGAACCAAACTCCAAGTTCCTCTGGACTGAAGTGCCGCCATTTCTTCCTCCATTGCTAGCCGCCATCTACTATCCTGCAGAGCATCTTGATGATTTCGTGGAATATCTACAGCTGACAATGCCACAACAAATGACCTGAAATCTCCAGATAGCCTCTCAAAAGACACGGATGCTGATAATGGATATGTAACACAGCTCCTCTTCGACTTGCGTAGAGCAATGGGAACATCTAAATCAACTGTAGTCTCATCTGGCCCCTGCAACATATCCTGCTCAGAAATATCGTCAGATCCATCAACAGTAATATTTTCATTACATACCATAGGCGAGCTAGTAGACGAGTCATGACCATGAGCGGGAGGAGGCCTGCGAGTATAATGGAACGGTAGCGGTGAGATAGGTGGTGGTGGTGGTGGTGGTTACGGCATCTGAGGTGGTGGTGGTGGTGGTTACGGCATCTGAGGTGGTGGTGGTGTCATGTATATGGCATCAGTAGACATATGTGGTAGTTGCTTGTCTCCTGAGGCTGAAAAATACATAACAGATTCAAAAAATGTTACATCTGCACTGATCATATACCGCCGACGCAGAGGATCAAAGCACTTATACCCCTTTTGAGTTCTGGAGTACCCAACGAAAACACACTTGACAGCCCTAGGAGAGAGCTTGTCAGTACCAGGTGACAACTGATGGACAAATGCAACCGACCCAAACACACGAGGAGTAAGAGTGAATAGATCCTTGCCAGGATGAATGAGGGAAAACGGAATCTGTTCATTCAAGAAAGAAGAAGGCATACGATTGATTAGGTAACATGCAGTGAGAACTGCATCACCCCAGTAGCAGTAGGGAACATGACTCTGTATAAGGAGTGATCTTGTGACATCAAGAAGGTGACAGTGTTTCCTTTCAGCAATTCCGTTCTGTTGAGATGTATGAGCACAAGATGTTTGGTGAGCAATCCCTTTTGATGAGTAATAATTGGCAAGAACATTGGTGCACAACTCTAAAGCATTATCACTTCTCACTAACTTCACAGATGTGGAGAAAACATTTTGTATTTCATTCAGAAAATGGATAATGATATTTCCTGCTTCAGATTTATTTTTCATCAAAAACACCCATGATACTCTAGAAAAATCATCCACAAATACTATATAAAATCTGTGTCCCTAATGATCAGGTACACGACTCGGACCCCAGACATTAATATGAAATAACTCGAACTTGGAGGTACTACTCCGACCTGGACGACTGGGAAAGGACGACCTGTGATGCTTTCCCAACTGACACGCCTCACAATGAATAGGTGTGTGAGGAAGACCATAAGGTAACACTTGACGCAACTTCTGAAGCGGTAAATGACCAAAGCGCAGATGCCACAATAAAGTAGATACTTGTCCAGGAGAGGATGAGGTTCCAGCAAATGGGGTCTGATTCAGGCGGTAGAGGCCTCCTTGCTCATAGCCACGACCAATCACGTTGCTCGTATGGATGTCCTGAAAAATCAAAGAAGATGGATCAAAAATTGCCCGACAATGTAGATCCTTCGTAATCTGACTAATTGACAACAAATTCATTGAAAAATCAGGTGCATGTAGCACATTCTTGAGCTGCATAGAAGATGTCAATCTAATCTCCCCCTGACCAGTGATGGGGGAATGTGTACCATTGGCAATTATTATTGTCCGTCCTGGAGGGATCTGAGTGTACCCTGTAAGTAGACTCTGGTCCCCACATAGGTGATGTGTAGCGCGTGAGTCCATAATCCATGGTAATGTATCTGATCTACTACTGTTGAGTGCAAGTGTACTACCTGAAGCACTGGTAGACACAGAGGCAGAAGCAGGGGCATCAGAATGACTCTCTGTAGTCGGTGCTGAACCAGATGGTGGAATAATGCCCCTCAGATGGGCAACTAGATCGTCGAACCGTTAATCCAAAGTAGCAGCAGATGGAGGCTCTATCTGCTCAGCAGCTCGTGCGGATGCAGGAAATCCATGCTTTGAGTAGCATGTGTCTTCATTGTGTCCAACTCGGTGACAGTAGGTACATGTTGGCCTAGTGCGGCCACCTCTTCCACGAGGTCCACGTCCACGGCCCTGTTGATGAAATCCGCGACCTCTGGTGGCTGCCATGGCTGAAGAATTCTGACTAGGGGTCGTGGAAGGAACTGTGATCCGACTCAGTCTATGGAAAGCTTCCTCCATGGGAGGAATAGTAGAATCGGCCAAAATCTGTGATCGTGCCGCCTCATACTCAGGATCAAGTGCAGCCAGGAACACGCCCACCATAGTCGCGTTCCTATATGTCTTCTGTTGTTCTGGCGTGGCTGTCAGGGGCATGAAGCTATAGAGCTTCTCGAACATCCCTCTCAGTGATGTATAGAGAGAATGTAGAGGGCGACCATTCTGCTTGATAGTGAAGATATCATGCTGGAGTTGCAGAATCTTTGTCTCATTCTTCGCCTGGGAATATGTGGCTGCCAGGATGTCCCACATATCTTTGGTTGTGGGTTGATGTAGAATGTCATTTGCTATCTCAATTACCAGTGTACCGGATAGCCACACTTTGGCGTATGCATCATCCGCCTCCCAAGAGGCATTGGCTCCAGTCTTCTCAGCAGGCTCTGGTTCGGTAAGAATGTGCTTCTAACCCGTTGACTTCATCATACTCATGAACTGCATTGCCCACAGTTCATAGTTTGTACCGTCCATCTTGACAATAGGCGTTGGACCACGAAAGGCGCCAATAGACGGGATATCCGTCTTGCTTTCTGACATACTGGAGATGGAAGACTGGAGCGACTTATAGAGGATGAGATTCGTCTACAATGACATAGACGGGCTTAGTTGCATGTGTAGACCTCAAGCAACTAACCCCATGTAGATGAAGATGTGTGTGTGTGCCCTAGGGCTTAGGGCTTAGCACACGTACACGCGTGCAAGAAAAACGCGCACACGCAACTGGAGATGCGTGTTAGAGCACTGGAGATGCACAGAGATGCGCAAGAGAATATGCACAGGCGCAGGCGATGCACTGGAGATCAAGCAGGCGATGCACAGGCGGCAAGGCTGACTTGCGCACTGGCGCAGGAAGGCGCACAGGCGCAGATAGGAGCAGTGGCGCACGTTCGCGCAGAGGCGCAGCACCAGCAGGAGGGTGCTACAGCGTGCAGGCGCTACAGCACACAGGCGCACGGCGCACAGGCGCTACAGCGTGCACAAGCGCACGCTCGCGCACAGCGCGCAGAGGCGCGAGGATGTTGGAGCAGCGGCGCTGGAGCGGCAATGGCGATCTCCGGCGGCGCCGATGAGATGGAGAGAGAAGGAGAGGCCGGCGGGTGGGGTGGGGTAGGGTTAGGGTTTCGAGAACTCCGGTCTAGGACCGTCGCTCTGATACCACGTTGGGAAAAACGAACAACTTGTTTATTCCATAAGCCCTAGGCTCTCTTATATAGGAGAGTAGCCTATGGGTAAATTACATAAAGCATACAACTGAAAATAAAAATAACGAAGAGATACAAGCACTACTCTATATGCGTCAACAAGACATGTGCACAAGAATAGATTGATCTTAGTGTAAACCATGTCTATTTCAAATTTGATGAATATTATTTTCCCTCAATCTAATATGTTCCATGAATCAAATTATTTGAGTTTCAATTCATTGTGTAGTAGTTTGGTAGTCAGGCATGCGTACTTACTTTTGAAAGGGTTGTGGTTCAAATTATAAGCTCTTAGTTAGTAAAAAAAAGATTACCACGTGAATAGACTAGTTGTTAAGCATACAGACCTCCATACTCATATAGAAAAAATGATGTTACAATCCTAGGAAATATATCTGATTAGATTTGTTTGAAGGAATCCAATTATTTGTATAAGCAAATGTATTAGTTTTATCATCACATTGCAATTTTGTACATATTAGGAACACCAAGTTGAAGATCCAGTCCTCAAATTATAATCAATGTAATATTATATCTCGATTACATGAATCATTGATTACATATTATGTTGATTAATATTCAAGTAAGGTAGTTGAAAATACTTTATTAATTGTAAATCAGAATATGTGATTACTTATAATGGTGCCAGTTATGGTGATCTTTACACCTGACCATGCAAGGGCGCGGTGACCCTCAACTGGACAGGAGATAGGAAGCCCAGTTAGGGTAGCGGTCGTCAAGTGCGCGGGTCTAGGATCTCAGTCCTTTTTACGGTTTTTTTACGCGAGTTCGCAATGTTTTTACGCCTCGCTGGGATCCCAACTTTTGATCAGCTCCGTTGACCCTCTGTTTTAGGATACCTAGGCAGAGGATCCTCGATTTTAAATTCTCGTACGAGCTCATCTGCCCATACAGGTCGGGCCCGTCTAGAGTGACTTTTCCAGAGAATCTTTCTCACCGGTCTCAGTGGCGTAGTTTTGGAGTAGACCTGTCCCGCTAATGGACCGCACTTCCACTTAGAGGGCGAGATGGAAGGATCTCTTAGGAGACTTCCTCACCACTTGAGTTGATGGTTACTGTTCTGCCAATAGGCTTGGCGATGACTACATCTGAATTTCCTATGACTACATCTGAATCATTACAATTGAATTTTGAGGAATCATACTTGAGCATGGATTAAATTATAGGGATTTTTACCCGGCAGACCCTGTAAACTTTTTAAATTACCTCTACAACCTTTTGCACAACGTAATTACCCCATGGACCCTGTAAATTACCTCATGAACCCCCACGGGCTTCAAATAGATTACCCGGAGGGTTCATGGGGTAAGAGTTGGCAAGTGTACGGGGTCGAGGGGGGAATTACGTTGTTTCAAAGGTCGTGGAGGTAATTGGCAAAGTTTATAGGGTTTGCTAGGTAAAAATCCCTAAATTATAATAGAGTTTGGCTAAAGATAAGATCAATCACAATGGAGTTGGCTAGATTCGAGATCAACTACAATTGAGTTGGCTACTTCATATCTTGGTACAGAATCATTTATCATCCTAAATTATCAATCATCGACCATTGATTAGATACGAGTGATAAAGATAAGCTAGTGGAGATGTTGGGAACTTAGTTGGGATGCAGTATACTTCATTGCATGCCTACGGAGGCACCCCAACCCTAAGGTACTTATCTCGCCTTAGAGTCATGGTATGAGGTCACACTCAGACCAAGACCACAGACTATCCACTACGCTTGAAAAGTTAGTAAGAAACAATCAACAGATCAGAAACTCGTCATTTCCACCACCAAGATCCATCGACTTGATCTCTAAAAAAAAGATAACACTGTTATAAAATAGAAAGCGGAAGCGGAATAACAGAATAAAGAAAAATAATCATGAAGAACACAAAGATTTTACGTGGAACCCTACTCCGTGAGGAGCGGGATGAAACCACGGGAGAAGCCCTCAAAGGGGGCGGATATTCTATTGAATTTCTCATCTGTTACAGGAGGCCTGGGGCTCCTTATATAGCCTCCACAGGGCCTCCGAGTCCCACCACTGGACGATGTGGGACTAAACAACCGGGTGGGGTAAATGGATCCTGGAGGGATCCATTTACCCACCTATTACATAAGTGATGCATGCTCCAAATACTCTAACACTCCCCCTCAAGCTGGAGCATGCAATGCTCAGCTTGGACAAACAGGAAGAAACTTAACTCACAATACATGACACTACAGACAATATCAACCCAACGCGCACAACTGCTGCAGTCGAGGATGTTGCTTCTCATGGCGTGCATGTGAGGAGGACGAATGGGATGGAGTGTGAAACTGGATCTATCTGGCTCAGAGAATGGTACTCTACTATGGAGTCCCTATGATACCACATGAAAACCCTTGCCCTTAATGGAATAGGGAATAGTCCTCTGCTCTGGAGTCCCTATGGCTCACATGAAAGCTCTGGCCGACCAACAAGAATGATTGGCATGCGTCATCATCGAGTCTGAAATTTGTAGAGTCTGAACATCTGACCGGTCTGCAAAATCTGATATCTGAATCTTAGAACAAGACCTGTGACTCTATATATACTCCCCCTTTCTCCCATACTGGTCGGAATGACATTGTTGACCACGTTGGGAGAAGATAAGAAAATACATAAATATGGGGAAAAATGAATATTCTAAAAAATTTCTCTTGCAGCTTTTCTTCATTTTTTTGTAATAAGCCGTCCATTTTTTTAACATTTTTTTATAAGCCGTTCCAACAATTTTTTTCCGGCTTTTGCATCATTTTTCTTTCCCCTTTTTTTCTTTTTTTTAAACATTTTTTTTAAAATGCGTACGGCTTTTTAATTGTACGCGTTTTTTTTCGCATTTTTTTTGAAACATATAGCCCAAAAAGGGCCCCTCCTCTCTCCTCTTTTTTTTTTGAAATAACTTCGGCTCACTTGGGCCTTTACAATAAATTTTTTTTCATAAAGGAGGGGGCCCGCTACCCTTTAGGGTTTACAAGATAATAAAAAGGGCAAGTTAGGGTCCCCCTCTTTTCATTCGAGCGTCGCCCGCGCCTGGACTTGGAGGATGATGGACAACGTGAAGAGCGGCCGCCTGGAGGTTGCTTATGCACCTGGATGGCTCGCCTGGGAAGGAGATGACGCCGCCTGAGGGCGTTGATTGGATCTTGCGTCGTCTTGGCGCATCTGCGAGTTGTGCGACGCCGCCAGATACCGCGGGAGGGGCTCGTGATGCAGCTGGGGCGCGGGGGGACCTAATCGGGCGAAGGAACCTCGTCTGTTGCGCACCGCCCCGAGCGACTGAAGAGGCGATGGACTGGAGGATGGAGCCTTGAGGTGTGGCGATGTAAGGAACCCCTGGGGCGGCACGACATCATCAAGAACCCCTGGGGGCGCGAGTTTAGCTCTGGAGGGCTGCACGCGATGAAACGAGGGCTGGAGAGTGCGCGCCCGGGGTGGCGGTGCCTGGAGATGAGTCGCGCCGAGTTGGAGCTTGGGCTGTGAGTATACGCCGCCAGCGAGGATGATAGCCCAGCGATCAGGGCTCCGCCAGTCTAGGGTTCCCCTCCTGGGAACTGCTGTTTCGAGATGTTCGTTCTTGAAGAGAGATGCCGCCAAGAGGATTAGGGTTCCAAAAACTGGAACTCGATCAGGAAAAATGTTAAAGATCTTCAAGAATATATTGAAACCCGAACATCAATCTTCAACAGTAACAACACCGAAATAGAATCTCGAATAAAAAACAACGAATCACGAAATCCTTGAGAATCGTCCCGCTCTGATACCATGTTAGAAAATCGGCCCATGCCGCCAAGAGAATTAGACAGAGATTTAAAAAAAATGACGGCCCATTACGTTCCCTTTACGGGAAACCCTTTCTCTTCAAAAAACTCGCCACCCCTGATGGGGGAGTGTCTCCAAAGGGGGAGTTTATACTCGTCGCCGCCCCTGGGAGAGATGGAGCATCATCGGCTTGGAGGGAGGAGCACGGCCTAATATCGCCTGGGGCGATCTGGAAGGGCGGCGCCCCGAGCTTTGCGGCTGGGATGGAGAGAGGCATCCGCGTGCAGCCATGTGGAAGTGGCGCTAGGGCTTCGTGCGCAGGGCTCGTGCGCTAGGCTGGAGACGCGCCTGGGCATGCGCATGCGATGGACGCACTTGGAGGAGCAGCGTTCTGAGATCGCGAGGCGCTGGAAGATGTCGCATGTGCTGGATAAAACAGGCGGCGACTGGAAGACTGGCGGTGGAGACGATGGGGCGCGGGGGGGCCTGGAGATCATCTTGGTTGCGGTGCTGAGGTGTGCGCCTGTGCGCCTGGAACTATGCTTGCGTCTGGATCGAGCGTGAGGGTCCGAAGAAGTCGGGCTTCCTCCTCCATTCTTGCGCCTGGAGAATATGCTGCAAGTTTCCGCCTAGAAGCTTAGAAGACGATGAAGAATCTGTACTACTGGGGCATGCAGGAGAATAGCCACCGATTGCAGGGAATAACGCAGCCGCATGATGCGGTTGAGATCTGTTCAGAAGCTTTGTGCGCTAGGGTTTCACGGTTTCATATGAAACCTTTGTACAGAATAATCCAAACGAGCACTTCGACCAAAAATTCGAACAGAATATTTTTCAAGGCTAAGGCAGAATGAACTTGATAATCGAATCTCGAACCAAAATAAATAAAATAATGAAAGACCTCGAGAATCGAACCCGCTCTGATACCATGTTATAAAATAGAAAGCGGAAGCGGAATAACAGAATAAAGAAGAATAATCATGAAGAACACAAAGATTTTACGTGGAACCCTACTCCGTGAGGAGCAGGATGAAACCACGGGAGAAGCCCTCAAAGGAGGTGGATAATCTATTGAATTTCTCATCTGTTACAGGAGGCATGGGGCTCCTTATATAGCCTCCACAGGGCCTCCGAGTCCCACCACTGGACGATGTGGGACTAAACAACTGGGTGGGGTAAATGGATCCTCGAGGGATCCATTTACCCACCTATTACATAAGTGACGCATGCTCCAAATACTCTAACAAACACCATACATAAAGATCATATAATCTATAATGTTATACGATATAGAAAGCTATGGGGTGATGGAAACCATGGGATATACAAAAAATAAGCAGCTTGAAAACCATTTCTTAGGCAGGTAGTTTGTTAAATTTAAATATCAATGCCTTTCTACTTGCTTACTTTTGAACACATTTAATTACTTGTTATTTTTTATATATATGCTGGAATGTACACAACATCCGTTGACGTCTCTTGTTCCTTTCATGCTTGACAAGCGAGAAGCCTGCAATTCAATAGCCGGTAGATTATCCCGAGCATACGCACATATACCAGATGGTACAGTTGTTGTACTTTTTGTTCAGTTTATGAGGTAAATACTTTCTTTTCTCTTCTGTACATTTATTGGGATATATGTATACACTGTCAGCCTAGTTTGTTACATGTTCTGTGTATGTATATATATGTGTGTTTGTGTGGATATTAATGAAATAGAAATTTGGTGGCACATCTTGTTGTTGTTCTATGGTTGTTAAATTAGATGGAATGTCAAATGCAAATGCGAAAAATTTCCCCTCAAATTTCAATTACCTAATGCGATCACTTGTGAATGTTATATTGCGAATGCCGCGAAAATGGGTACCCGGATCTGAGGGGGTTCACAATTTGGTATCAAAGTCGTGGTACCCCGCTATACGCATTTGCAGTATTACAATTCCGATCGCATTAAATTCTCGGATAGCGACAGTCCTCTGACTTGTCACGAGTCCGAGAGGGAAATTCGATATTCATAACCATAGATATCACCAATTGTCACTAATTTCCATATAGTATCCCAAGAAGAGAAAAGCATGATCAGCAAACAATAACTATTATGATTAATAACATTGGTTCTTGTGCAGAACCATGACGTACAGACCAGACCAGGAGATGGCTGAGCGATTGGAGCGCATCATAACCGCTCTCACCTACCTCAAGCAGCAGCAGACTGCTATGAGAGGTCACAGGATCAGATATTGGCTCAACAGACGGAGATTGCTGACGGGCATACAGACATGGAGATGAGGTTGGAAGAACTATCTGATTCCACCTACCATCCGTCTCAGGATGGAACACGTCATGAGAAGCCACAGTCTGTAGAGATTCAGCAGCCTCACTTTGATGCCTTACATGAGGAGATGCCAGCACATGGAGCAGAGGGTGGAGATTATGATAGGGAGCAGGACCTTATATATTTTGCAGATGAGGATGCATCCGAGTACTCTGCCATTTATAAGCATCAGTCGATTTTCACATCATATCAGTGGACCAATGTGCCCATGTTCGAGGGCACCGGGACGTCAAACCATGCTGAGCAGTGGCTGAAGAGGGTGATGAAGGTACTACGGATGATTCGCGCGCTACTTGATGGATTTGGGTGCATAAGTCTACATATACATTCATATCCACGTATGTTTATGTAGACATTCGCTCTTTGATCTACAAAACCCTAATCTTCTACATCTGACAATATATCCGAGAACAAAGTCGATGTACAGGTCATTGGCGCTTTCAGAGGTCCAATGCCTATTGTGAAAATTGACGGGACGAACTATGAGCTCTGGACTATGCAGTTCATGAGCCTTATGAAGTCGAATGGTAAGAAGCACATTCTTACCGAGGAGGAGCCGATGGAGAATACTGGGGTTAACGCCTCGTGGGAGACGGATGATGCATATGCCAAAGTCTGGCTCTTTGGGACATTGACGATAAAGATCGCTAATGATGTGTTACATCAGCCCATTGCTAAGGCTATGTAGGACATCCTCGCAGCCACTTACTCTCAGGTGAGGACCGAAACCAAGATCCTTCAACTTCAGCACAACATATTCACTATCATGCAGAACGGTCAGCCTCTCCATTCGTGGTATACATCCTTGTGTGGGATGTTTGAGAAGCTCCACAGCTTCATGCCACTCACGGCTACCCCGGAGCAGCAGAAGACATATAGGAATGCTACTATGGTTGGTGTATTCCTAGCAGCATTGAATCCTGAATATGAAGCTGCTCGCTCTCAGATTCTTACGGATGCTACTATTCCTCCTATGGAGGAAGCTTTCCGCGGGCTCAGCAGGATCATTATTCCATCCACTGTCACTAATCAGACCTCTTCGACGATGGCAGCCTCCTAAGGCAGAGGAGGCTCTTCTTTTCGTGGCCGAGGACCTCATGGTTGAGGAGGTCGCATTCGTCAGCCATGCATGTTTTGCCATTGCCCGGGTCATACCAAGAAGATATGCTACTCCAAGCATGGTTTCTCAGCATCAGCCCATGTAGCGGAACATGCTGAGTCTCTCGTTGCTCCTGTTAGAAAATAAACATGCGGAAGCGAAACATGGAAAAAGAATAAAGATTGAATAACAACGGGATTTTACGTGGAACCCTACTCCCTATGGAGCGGGATGAAACCACGGGAGAACGCCTCAGAGGGATGATAGTCTATTGTTTTTCTCATCTGAATACAAGGGATGTGGGGGTCTATATATAGACCCCACTGAGTCTCCACATCTCTAAACTGGTAGATGTGGGACTAAACTCTGGATGGGTAAATGGATCCTGGAGAGATCCATTTACCCATCTCTCATATAAGAGACGCATAACCAAATACTCCAACACTCCCCCTCAAGTTGGAGCATTCAATGCTCAGCTTGAATAAATAGAAAGAAAACTCAATTCATGCTACAAGACATTACAGACAATATCAACTCAACATGCACAACTGTCGGCTGCTGTCGAGAACGTTGCTTCTCATGTCGTGCAGGTGAGGACGAACGGGATGGAGTGTGAGTAAACTGGATCTCCTCGTCGGAGAGCATGTGCTCTGTACTGCGCATGTCAGAGTCATTGCAACTGAAATGAGTTTTCTCGTCAAAGTACTCTGGCAAGCTATAACATGTGGACAACTGCTCCATCTCTGAAAAGGGTCGAACTGAAAGGGTCGTGGAGTGCAGTCCTCGTCGGAGTCCACGGTCGTTGGAGAATGGAGTATGAAAGATGTCTCCTCATCGGAGAACGGTCTCTCCCATCTAGCTCAGAGAATGGTACTCTACTCTTGCGTCCCTATGAAACCACATGAAAACCCTAGCCAACATGGCATAGGGAATGATACTATACTCTGGAGTCCCTATGACACACATGAAAACTCTGACCGAAATAAAAAAGATGGGGACCACATAAAAGATGGCAAACATGTGCTCATCTGAAAGAAGGCCGCATACATGTGTGTGTCTAAAATAGAAGACTCGGAATCAATCGTCTAGTCTGATCAACTAAATAACTGTAGAGTCTGAGAAAATCTAGATGGTCTGGAATCTGACATCTGAATTCGCAACAGGATCTGTGACTCTACATAATACTCCCCTTTCTCACATACTTGTTAGAATATATGTCATCGACTAAGTTGGGAGAAGACAAGATAATGGGGAAAACATAAACATGCATTTTTTTTTGCTATTTCATTCATCATTTTTTTAATAGCCATTATCATTTTTTTTCTAATAAGCCGTATTTTTTTTATTTTTTCTTCTTACATTTTTTAATTTGATTTTTTTGTAAACATGCGTACAACTCTTTTTATTTGTACGTGCATTTTTCGAAAAACAGAATTTTTTTACAGTTGCTCCCTCTTTTTTTAATACCACGGTCCAAGGGACCCAAGCTTCTTTTCTCATTTTCAATTATTTTTGGGTCTCGACCCATCTCTCCCTTTCTTAAAATATTTTTTTTGAACTCTTCACGGCCCCAATTTTTCTCATCCTCTTTTTTTTGTTAAACGTCGCTATCCATTCTTTATTTGGGTCGTACATGTTTTAGGGTTCCCAATCATGGGAACCCTTTCCCCAAGCCACCGCCGCCTGTTGTAGTTAAAGAGAGAGAAGGGCGTGTGGTGCAGCTTCATCGCGCTCCACATGGAGTCGCGGCGCCGCCGTCAGGATCTGCCGGAGCTCGCCTGGGCTTGCCTGATGTCACCGTCCGATGGTGTCGCCTCCCTCCTGGAGGTTTTGCGCGAGTATTTTTTCTTTCGTAGAATTGGAGCATCGTGTGCAGTGGGTGCTCCGCCTGGAGATCGGGCTGGAGAATATTCTGGAGATCGGGCTTGCATGACAAAGGAGGCTTCCGTGGGAGACGTTGCACGGAGAGGAGTAGCCGGTCTCCTGGAACTGGATGAAGGGCCCGTCTGGAACTTGGAGAATGGAGTCTCGTGCCTCCAGTGATGCCGATGGAGGAGGTGCTCCGCCGGGAGCATCGAGGCATGCCGCTAGAGGAGCTCACCGCTTTCGCTGTACTTGGAGGGATGCGAAGGAGGATGGGGCCACCAAAGGGGATGTGATGCCTTAGGGTTCTCTGGAACCAGTCCAGGAGCATTGGAATTCTGGCAGACTTCTGGTTGCCCGTAACATTGCGGTAACATCACCGCGTTTGAGCAAAGTCACTGGAGATGCCTTCGCCGCATGGCGATGAATAGGATGGTGGTACTAGGAGGGCTCCTCCGCCTGAAGTTGCAAGCGTGGATCGCACGCCGAAACATGAACTTGAACATCAATGGAATAATAATCTTCAAAAAATTCTTCACGGAAAAATTAGGGTTTTAATTAAAACACTAGAATTGTATCCCGGATCTCGAATACAAAAATAAAGAACATAAATATCCTTGAGAATCGAACCTTGTCTGATACCATGATAGAAAATAAACATGCGGAAGCGAAACATGGAAAAAGAATAAAGATTGAAGAACAGAGGGATTTTACGTGGAACCCTACTCCCTAAGGAGCGGGATGAAACCACAGGAGAACGCCTCAGAGGGCTGATAGTCTATTGCTTTTCTCATCTGAATACAAGGGATGCGGGGGTCTATATATAGCCCCCACTGAGTCTCCACAACTCCAAACAGGTAGATGTGGGACTAAACTCTGGATGGATAAATGGATCTGGAGAGATCCATTTACCCATCTCTCATATAAGAGACGCAAAACCAAATACTCCAACAGCTCCTACTTCAGATCAGAGATTTGATGACTTTGTGGCGAGACTGCGAGATATCATGCCTCCTTTACCATCTCCAGGAGGCCATTCCGATATCACTGCTTCAGCCTCCGTCAATACTTCTGCTATGGCTAGCACCTCTGATAGTACTTATGCCTTTACATCATGTTATGGATCTGAGATTATAGAGTGGATTATGGACTCAGAGGCAACGCACCATTTATGCAGAGATAAAGGTCAGCTTACAACATACAGATAGGTTCCCCCAGGAAGAATTGTGGTGATAGCCAATGGGACTCATTCCTCAATCACAAAACAAGGGGAGATTACTTTGAGACCTTCAATGCATCTGCAGAACGTGTTACATGACCCTGATTTTTCTATGAATTTGTTATCTATCATTCAGATTACGAAAGTTTTGCATTGTCGAGTTATCTTTGACCCATCGTCTCTTGTTTTTCAGGACATTCTTACAAGCAGGGTGATTGGGTGTGGCCATGAGCAGGGTGATTGGGTGTGGCCGTGAGCAGGGTGATCTTTATCGACTGGTTTGAACTCCCTATGCAGGCGCATCCTCTATTTCAACTGGACCAATCTCTCCCATCACTTGGCATCTCTGTTTTGGTCATCTCCCTCTCCAGAAGATGTGTCATATCTTACCGCAGATCTCACCAGGGTCTTCCTTCCAGTGTGAAGCTTGTCAGTTGGAAAGCATCATCGGTCGACTTTCCCTAGTCGTCAGAGTCGGAGAAGTAGCTCCGCTTTTGAATTATTTCATGTTGATATTTGGGGTTCGAGTCGTGCTCCTGATCATCAGGGACACAGGTTTTATCTTGTTGCAGTTGATGATTACTCTCGTTTGTCATGGATTTTCTTATTGAAAAATAAATCTGAAGCAGGGGATTTGATCAAAATCTTTATCAATGAAGTGCAAAATGTTTTCTCTTTTCTATGAAAATTTATGAGAACAGATAATGCTTTAGAATTCTGTACACGTACTCTATCCCATTTCTTTTCATCCTGTGGCATTATTCATCAAACAAGATGTCCTTACACTTCTCAGCAAAATGTGTTGCAAAGTGAAAGCATCACCATTTACTTGATATCACTCGAACACTTCTTATTCAGAGTCATGCCACACATTCGTTTTGGGGTGATGTCCTTACGGCGTGTTACCTGGTGAATCGCATGCCTTCGTCTGTTTTGGGTGAGAAAACTCCTTTCTCAGAAGTTTTTCCTGATAAGGAGTTATTCTCACTTACTCTGTCTTTGGTTTTGCTGCATTCGTACACCAATTGGCTCCAGGTCTTGACAAGCTCTCACCTAGGGCTGTCAAATGTGTGTTTGTTGGGTACTCCAGGACCTATAAGGGATATCGGTGTTATGTTTCTTTGCGCAGGAAATATTATATCGATGTTGATGTCACATTTGTTGAGTCTGTGATGTTTTTCTCCCCTACAGGAGACAGGTTGGCGCCATCAGACTCTGATGATAAGGTTTCCATGCCACCTGCTCTCACGTATGTGTCTTCTCCTCCGCATGTGCATGTTGTACCAACACCGCCACCATTGCCACCACCACCTTCTACCCAGTCCCACATTGTTCCACCATTACCAAAATTCTATACCCGTAGACCTGTCTCTACTCATGGTAATCGCTTGTCATCCAACACGACTCAAGTTTGTTCTGATAATATGATTTTTAATGATGGGTCTGGAGATATATTTGTGTAGGGATCTTTGCAAGAGACTAGCCTACACTTGGCTGATGTTATCGATGACTTGAATGTACCCATCGCTTTACGAAAGCAAAAGTGTACTTGTACCTCTTATCCCCTTGCGTCCCAGGTGTCCTTTCATCATCTGACAGGGGACTTTCAGATATTTGCAGTTGCTCTATCAGTCGTGGCTATTCTACAGAAGTAGAAGGAGGCCCTGAACGATAGTCACTGGCGACTAGCTATAGAGGAAGAGATGGCTGCCCTACAATCACGTGGTACCTGGAGTTTGGTGTCTGCTCCTCCTGGAGCCTCTGTCGTCAGTTGCAAGTGGGTATTTACTGTTAAACACTATGCGGATGGGAGCTTTGATCATTACAAGGCAAGATTAATAGCTCGTGTATTTACTCAAACCTACGGTATGGACTGTATGGACACATTCTCTCCCGTTGTGTGCCACTCCACTTTACGGATCCTTCTTTCAGTTGTTGTGGTACGTGATTGGCCCTTGTTTCAGTTAGATGTTAAAAATGCATTTTTGTAAGGAGATCTACAGGAGGAAGTCTGCATGCAACAACCTCGGAGGTTTGTTGTTGAGGGGGAGTGTCAGCAGGTTTGTAGACTCCATAAGGCAATATATGGCCTTAAGCAAAGTCCAAGAGCTTGGTTTCAGAAGCTCTCGGAGTTGGTGGAAAAGCAGGGGTTCAAGAGATCAAATGCAAACCACTCACTGTTTGTGCAGAAGACACCTAGAGGTCAAATGCAAACCACTCATTGTTTGTGCAGAAGACACCTAGAAGTATTGTTGTTATCATGGTTTATGTGGATGATATTCTCGTTACAGGAGATGATGTGCAGGGGATAAAAATGACCAAAGAATTTCTGGGTCGCCAGTTGGTTACAAAGGATTTGGGCACCCTAAGGTATTTCCTAGGGTTAGAATTTGCTAGGAATGCGCAAGGTCTTGTGATGACCCAAAGGAAGTATGTTACAGATATGCTTGTTGAGACATGCATGATTGGTTGTCGACCATCCACTACTCCTATGGATCCTAGCATGAAACTATATGATGATGATACAGAAGAGGTTGACAAGAGGAGATATAGAGAGACAGTGGGGAAGTTCCTATATGTTAATATTACTAGACCTAACATCTCATTTGCAGTGAGTCGGGTGAGCCAGTTTATGGAGCAGCCCTGACAGATACATATGGATGCTATATACGCGATACTGTGATACCTAAAGTCTTCTCCAGGTGCAAGATTATTATTTAGGAAAGGAACAACTCTTTCTATTTTTGTATGTGCTGATGCAGACTATGCAGGGTCTACTAAGGACGGGAAGTCTACGTATGGCTATGCAGTATTCGTTGGC
The DNA here is from genome assembly GCA_037367405.1 of Ottelia alismoides. Lineage (NCBI taxonomy): Eukaryota > Viridiplantae > Streptophyta > Magnoliopsida > Alismatales > Hydrocharitaceae > Ottelia > Ottelia alismoides. The sequence continues at coordinate 526,230 of JAZKJV010000813.1, read as the reverse complement.
AGTTCCCTTGTTTCTTGGGAAAGTAAGAAACAAACGGCGGTGGCTAGATCGAGTGCAGAATCTGAGTATAGGGCTATGGCACAAGCAAGTACAGAAATGATGTAGGTTTGAGCAGTGCTAGCAGACTTGTATATAAGTGCACCTCTACCCATGCAGTTACAATGTGACAATCAAGTTTCTCTGTTCATTGCAAACAAACCTGCATTCCATGAAAGAACGAAGCATATTAAGTAGATTGTCATTATACTAGAGACATGATTCAGAAGGGCTTAATTTCTACCTCCCATGTAGGGTTGGCTATCGAGCCCAACGAGCCGAGCCAACTCCTGGCTCGGGCTCGGGCTCGATAAGCCTAACCGGGCTCGGGCTCGATGAGCTCGAGCCCTTATCGAGCTGGCTCGGGCTCGATAAGTCTCGAGTCGAGCCTCTTATCGAGCCCGGTCTGGGCTCGAGCCCAAGCAAGCTCGTTAAGGAAAATGGGTACTTTTTGGTGGAAAAGTGTTTTGCACGAGTTCGAACTCGAGACCTGCTCTATCTAAGACTGAGTTCCTTACCAGTAAGCCACTATCCAAGTTGTGTACAAAATCTTAATTATAATATATATTGTAACATTCTATTCGCTTATAAAAAAGAAAAAAATTACTATTTTTCTAATGCGTGGGTTGGGTGCAAATGTGTGGGTGGGAATGGGATTTTGAGAATTGGGTCATGATTCATGGCTCGTGGGAGGGACAAAGTTAGTGGAGGAAAAATTGCAAAAAGCTACTTTTATTTTGTTTGTATTATATATAAATATTATGTGTATATATATTCCTTATCGAGCCCCTTATTGAGTTATCGAGCCGAGCGAGGCTCGTCTCGGGCTCGGCTCATTAAGCTATCGAGCCCAAAATTCGGGCTCGGCTCAATAGCCTAATGAGCCAGGCTCACGAGCCCTTATCGAGCCGAGCCCGAGCCTGGCTCATCGAGCCGTGACTCAATAGCCAGCCCTACTCCCATGTCAGCACAGGAGAACAAACGGCAGACATCTTTACCAAGGCACTACTCAGAGGGCCATTTCTGAAGTGTTCTTCCAAGCTGAGCATGATTGACATCTAGGTTCCATCTTGAGGGGGAGTGTAGAGATAATTCTATGTACTCTGAGTATTAGTTTCTTATTTTTATTTCTTCGTGTCTATCTTATGTAATTTACCCATAGGTTTCTCCTTTATATAAGAGAGCCTAGGGTTCCATGGAATAATTATCTTCTCTATTTTTCCCAACAGTTCAGATGTCATTTTATTGCTTAACTGAATCATTAGAAAAAATATACCTAAGGCCAGGCAGCAATAAACATCAGGATCCTTGGGCACTGTTATCTTTTTCCTTTTTGTCCGGCTCAGTTGGGCCCAAATAATTTGCAACCTCCATTTTTTATATCAAACAACAGTCTATTTTCTTTCTGGTTGAAGCCCATAGTATGCTTACCTTTTTCTGAAATTGGGCCTGAATTTTTTTTTGCAATCACAACCCAATTGGGCCTGAAAGAAGCCCCTCTTCTTCTTCCATTTTCTTTCTTTTTTTAACCCAACAAAATTTACATCATCGAACATTGGACTCTGTTGGGAAAATAAGAGAACATGTTTATTCCATCAGCCCCAGGCTCTCTTATATAGGAGAGTAGCCTATGGGTAAATTACATAAAGAGTACGGCAGGAACTGAAAATAACTAAAGAGTACATAAGTAAATAATATATGTTAACACTCCCCCTAAAGATGGAGCATAGATATCAATCATGCTCAGCTTGGATGCACACTTCTGGAACGGGCGTCGTAGTAATGCCTGGTGAAGATATCTGTAGTTTGATTCTCTGAACTGACATGGGATGTAGCAATGAATCCCTTCTGGATCATATCACGTATAAAGTTACAGTCAACTTCAATGTGCTTGGTTCGTTCATGGAATGCTGGGTTGTTTGCAATGAACAAGGCCGCATGATTGTCACATTCTAAAGTCATAGGAAGTGGAACTTCTATATGTAAATGTGTAAGCACAGCCTTTACCCACATCATTTATGTGCTAACCTGGGCCATAGCCCTATATTCAGATTCAGCACTAGACCTTGCTACCACAGTTTACTTCTTGCTCTTCCATGAGATTAGGGACTCTCCAACATATACCGCAAACCCCGACGTAGATTTCCTATCCTTGGGACACCCTGCATAATCTGCATCTGCACATGCTGAGATAGAGATCGTTTTGCCTTTCTTGAACAGCAAACCCGCACCTGGAGATGACTTGAGGTACCTGAGTATCATATGTATGGCATCCATACGAACCTGGCGTGGTTGCTCCATGAACTGGCTCACTCGACTTACTGCAAGGGATATATCGGGCCTAGTGATAGTGACATACAGAAGTTTTCCCACAAGTTCTCTGTATCTTCTCTTATCCACCTCCTCTGTATCATCATCATATAGCTTCATACTAGGGTACATTGGTGTGGTAGCAGGTCGTCAACCAAGCATTCTTGTTTCACTCAACAGGTCAGTAACATACTTTCCCTGAGACATTACTAGCCCATACGATTTCTGGCGAACTCCAGCCCCAGAAAATATCTAAGAACTCCGAGGTTCTTGGTAACAAATTCACGACCCAGCATCTCTTTCGCCTCCTTTATTCCTTGTACATCATCACCTGTAATTAAGATGTCATCTACATAAACCATGATTGCAATAGTGCCTCTGGAAGTCTTTTGTACAAATAAGGAATGATCAGCATTAGAACGTTTGTATCCCTGTTTTTCAAAGAGGTCTGAGAGCTTCTGAAACCATGCTCTGGGGCTCTGTTTAAGGCCATAGATAGCCTTATGAAGTCTGCACACCTTGGAACACTCCCCCTCAACAGCAAACCCAGGTGGATGTTGCATGTAGACTTCCTCCTGTAGATCACCATATAAGAAGGCATTCTTCACATCTAACTGATAAAGAGGCCACTCACGAGTAACCGCAACAGACAGCAGAATCCGTAGAGTAGAATGGCGGGCCACTGGCGAAAATGTATCAAGGTAGTCCACCCCGTATGTCTGTGTAAAGCTACAAGCAACAAGGCAAGCCTTGTATATGTCAATACTGCCATCTGCATTCTACTTGATTGTAAATACCCACTTGCAGCTCACGGGTGACACATCAGCAGGTATAGGAACCAAACTCCACGTTCCTCTAGACTGGAGTGCTGCCATTTCTTCCTCCATTGCTCGACGCCACCTGCTATCCTTCAGAGCGTCTTGGTAATTCCGGGACAAAGCGACTGCAAAGTTCCTGAAATCTCCAGTTAGTCGATCAAACGACACAGAAGCTGCTACAGGATATGACGCACAACTCCTTTTTGATTTCCGTATAGCAATATGAACATCTAAATCAGTTGTATCCTCGTCCGTCCACTGCAACACATCCTGCTCAGAAACATCATCAGATCCATCAATAATAATATCTTCAGAACATACCTTAGGCGAGCTCAATGATGAGCAATGAGTCAATGACCATGAGCTGAGGCAGTCCTGCGGGTGTAACGATATGGTAGTGGTGAAACATGTATAGTAATGGGAGTTGCAGAAGATGGTAACGGTTCTGGTAGTGGTGGTGGTGGTGATGGGGGTGGTGGTCGTGACATGTAAATGGCATCAATATTAGCTGGAGGTATCAACTGATCACCTAGTGCTGAAAAATACATAACAGATTCAAAAAGTGTGACATCTGCGCTAACAAGATACCGCCTGCGCAATGGATCATAGCACTTGTACCCCTTCTGAGTTCTGGAGTACCCAACGAATACACACTTGACAGCCCTAGGAGAGAGCTTGTCAGTACCAGGAGACAACTCGTGGACAAAGGCAACCAAGCCAAATACACGAGGAGTGAGAGAAAATAGCTTTTTTCCAGGGAAGATAAGGGAGAACGGAATTTCTTCTCCTAGAACAGATGAAGGCATACGATTGATTAGATAACATGCAGTAAGAACAGCGTCACCCCAGTAAGAATGAGGAGCATGACTCTGTATAAGGAGTGACCTGGTGACATCTAGTAAGTGACGATGTTTCCTTTCAGCAATCCCATTCTGTTGGGAGGTATAGGCACCGGATGTCTGGTGGATAATCCCCTTGGATGAGAAATAACTGGCTAGGGCATGAGTACACAACTCCAGGGCATTGTCACTTCTCACAATTTTAATGGATGCAGAAAAAACATTGCGAATCTCATTAAGAAAATTGATAATAATATTCCATGCTTCAGATTTATTCTTTAACAAAAATACTCATGACACACGAAAGAAGTCATCCACAATAACTATATAGAACCTGTGTCCCTGATGATCAGGAACACGACTCGGACCCCAGATATCAATATGAAATAACTCAAACTTGGAGGTACTACTCCGATACTGACGATTGGGAAAGGTAGACCGATGATGCTTTCCCAACTGACACGCCTCACATTGGATAGATGCGTGAGGCAAAACCTTAGGTAAAACACGACGCAATTTCTGAAGCGGCAGATGTCCAAAGCATAGATGCCATAGTAGAGGAGAGACGGGTTCAGTAGGTAGAGATGAGGTTCCAGCAAAAGAAGTCTGATACAGGCGATAGAGGCCTCCTTGCTCATAGCCACGCCCAATCACGTTGCCCGTAAGGATGTCCTGAAAAACAAGAGAAGATGGATCAAAAATCGCCCGACACTGTAAGTCCTTCGTAATTTGGCTGATAGATAATAAATTAATTGAAAAATCAGGTGTGTGTAACACATTCTTGAGTTGCATAGATGGTGTTAGTCTAATCTCCCCCTGACCAGTAATCGGGGAATGTGTGCCATTAGCAATGACCACTGTTCGACCTGGAGGGATCTGTCTGTATCCTGTAAGTAGACTTTGATCGCCACAGAGGTGATGTGTAGCGCCAGAGTCCATAATCCAAGCTAAAGTATCTGATCCACTACTAGTAAATGCATGTGTGCTACCTGATGTACTGGTAGATGCAGAAGCTGATGCAGCAACATCAGGATGGCTCTCAGTAGTGGGTGTTGGGCCTGATGGAGGAATAATGCCCCTTAGACGGGCAACAAGATCATCAAAGCGTTGATCTAAAGAAGCAGCAGATGAAGGCTCTATCTGCTCAGCGACTTGTGCAGATGCAGGGAATCCATGCTTAGAATAGCATGTGTCTTCAGTATGTCCGGTGCGATGGCAGTAGATACACATTGGCCAAGTACGACCTCCTCTACCACGAGGGCCACGGCCACGGGTATGATAGTGACCTCCACGGCCTCTGTTAGCAGCCATGGCTGAGGCAGTCTGATTCGTAGCTGTAGAGGGAACAGTGATCCGGCTTAATCTGTGAAAGGCTTCCTCCATAGGAGGAATAGTAGAATCTACCAAGATCTAAGACTGTGCTGCCTCATACTCAGGATCAAGGGCAGCGAGAAAAACTCCTACGATAATAGCATTCCGGTAGGTCTTCTGTTGCTCTGGTGTTGTTGTCAGAGGCATGAAGCTATACAGCTTCTCGAACATCCCTCGTAGAGATGTGTACAGAGAGTGTAAAGGACGTCTATTCTGCTTGATAGTGAATATGTCATGCTGGAGTTGCAGAATCTTTGTCTCATTGTTCGCTTGAGAATATGTGGCGTCCAGAATATCCCACATATCTTTGGTTGTGGGCTGATGGAGAATGTCATTGGCAATCTCGATTGCCAGAGTTCCAGATAGCCATACTTTGGCATATGCATCATCTGCCTCCCACGAGGCATTAACTCCAGTCTTCTCAGCAGTCTCTTCTTCAGTAAGAATGTGTTTCTTACTGGTTCACTTCATCATACTCATGAACTGCATAGCCCACAGTTCATAGTTCGAACCATCCATCTTCACAATCGGCGTTGGACCTTGTAAGGCGCCTATAGATGGAATTTCTGCCTTGCTTTCTGACATACTGATAACAGAAGACTGGAGTGATAGACTGAAGATAAGATCGTCTACACGGACATAGACGGGTTTAGTTGCATGTGTAGACTCAAGCAACCAAACCCATTACTTTGCAAGCCTTTGTGTTCGCCGGAGTCAGGGGCTTCAGAAGATCACGTGTAGGGACCACTCGTCGGGCATGTGAAGATTACTCGCACGAATCACGTACACAGATGGCGCACACAGCACGCCGATTCACCATGCACAGGGATTCCGCGTGTACAGTGCGCACGTATGGAGCATGCAAGGAGGCGATGAGCTCTGTGCCCTAGCACATGGAGGCGCACAGAACGTTGTGCCCTAGAACACGGAGGCGCACAGTACGCAGAGCATGCACACAAGCAGAGAGCGCGTGGAGGCGAAGGGCGCACGGAGGCAGAGGCAGAGGGCGCACGGAGGCGGAGGCGCGAGGGCTTGAAGTTGGGGCTAGGGTTAGGGTTTGGCTCGAGAACTCCGATCTAGGACCGTCGCTCTGATACCATGTTGGGAAAATAAGAGAACATGTTTATTCCATCAGCCCTAGGCTCTCTTATATAGGAGAGTAGCCTATGGGTAAATTACATAAAGAGTACGGCAGGAACTGAAAATAACTAAAGAGTACATAAGTAAATAATATATGTTAACATACTCCCTTTTTTCTTTTTGGCTATAGTAGTGGGCCCATATTGGGCCTGTCCCTTTTTCTATTTCCAGCCCGATTGGGCATGAACTGGTTGCTCACCCTTCCTTCCAATACGAGAGATCAATAAATATAAACCAAAATGACCAAAAAGAGCCCAATAGGGCTCCAGTTTCCAACTTCAAATAGGATTCTTTCCTTTGATGAGAGCGACAACAGAGAAAAAGAAGGATAGTCGCCGCCAACTTTGCCACTTGGGTTGTGAATCACACAAATTTTGTGCAACAAGGGCCGATTGCCGCTGGAGATGCGATGAGGTTGTCGCTGCAGTGGAGGAGTCTCATGGGGTGGAATCTTTGGGTCAGAGCAGCTCCCACCCTATTTCTTCTTCTTCTCAAATGATTCCAAGCATCATGCCCTTATTTGAGGCTAGGGATGTACGACTGGATGTTGTTGGACAACTATTGCTTCGTATTCACGACATCGATTAGCTTCGCATGAGGGCTTTGCTTGCGAGATCTTGTTGAAGCATCTAAGAGTTGTTGAGATTAGGGTTCCGTGAACCCTAAAATTTTCTCAAATATGTACATGCAGATCGATTGCGTACGAATCTGAAAGCAGGGATTTGACGATGATGCGAGAATCATGCACGAAGAACTGCGTATGAATCTTCAGATTGTATGCCTTGGTGTTGACGTTCATGGTGATGTAATAACTATGAACAATTTCCAGAACTTGTAGAAAATAATGTAACTTGCAGGAATCGGTGGTCATGAACATATAACAGATCTTGAACACGAATCTTCAGAATTTTGAATCTTCGAAATTTTGATGACAAACTGCTCTGATAGTTGTTGGTGTTGGTGTAGAATTAGGGTTTTGGAAGAAACCCTAGAACTTAATCTTGAATGATTCACAAATATGAATAATAATAATCTTCAATCCAAAATCTTGCATGTTCTGAATCTTCAAGAACACTCAGAATCGTACCCGCTCTGATATCATGTTAGAAAACGAGAATGCAGAAGTGTAATCAGAGATAAAGAATAAGAACATGGAAAGAATACTGGGATTTTACGTGCAACCATACTTCACGAGGAGTGGGATGAAACCACGGAGAATGCCTCAAAGGGCTGATGTGTTCATTGCACTTTCTCATCTGATACAATAGACGTCGGGCTTCTTATATAGCCCTCACTTACCCTCCAAGTCTCACAGATAGTAGATGTGGGACTAACCCATTGGATGTGGTAATTGGACCTTAGAGGGATCCAATTACCCATCTACACAAGAGTAACGCATATACTCCAAAAATATGATTGTGTTTTTTTTTCAACAGCCTCAAATATAGTTCCCTTTTTGAATGTTTAACTCCATTCTAATTAAAATATAATCAGATCTCTCATTAATATCCACTTCAAAATAGACAGACAAGGTAAAATATAAGATATCATTGTCCACACAAATTAATCTACCTAAATTCCATTGGAGACTATAGATTGACCTGCTGACACAAAGATTGGACAAATAAATTTCAGTCCATGTAATCCCAGCACAAATTGGGAAAAAACTCACCTTTTTGAATTTCACAATCTATCAAAGTATAGAGCTTCAATAGTCTGTATCATTTTGCAAATCCGATAAAGATGTCCATAACCAAGTGGTCTTATATGACTCTCTCTTATGAAGTGAAACTAATCAACAATATCATAAACCTATCTAAATGAGCTCATACCTTCAAGAAGTCAGCAACAAGGTTCAGGTTTTCGCAGGTCCTTTCATTTTGATACTGAATTCAACAACATGTCCAATCTAGGCCATCTAATTTCTATAGGATTTATTGTGGGAATGTAACAAGAAAGCATATAGCGAGAATGAACCTTACATTTTTTATATAAAATCTAGGATGCTTAATGTTTGATTGGAACACAAATGTGTCTTTTTTCAATATGATAGTACAGAAAATGTAAAAATATAAGTGAATATATAAGAATATATGTGTAAAAAATGATTTATATATTTAAAATAATTAAAAAATACAAAGTCGGCTAAAGTCCGACTAAATTCGATTAGTCACCTGACCACAAATTAATCCTTATCTTTAGTCCCAACCAACTAAGTACCGACTACCGACTTTTACAACTTTGGAATAAAGAACTCCCTAAGTTGAAGACCGAGCACCACTACCGCCATCTCCGTGGATAGGAGAGGGCCTCCGACTACCAGCGATTACCCCTGTCATCTTCTGCTCGTGTAAAAACCCTTGAACCTCCCATTCCCCATCTCCGCTCTCCGATCGCCCCAACTACCGAGTCTTGCTTTTGTTATTGTTTAATAAAAATACACAGAAGCAGCATATTTGACATATTCAACAGCCAATAGTACCTTCTTCACGAAGAAGAAAAGAAAAACATGGCCACCCTACATTCTCATTTTCAATTTGTTTTTAGCTTGCAGACACTACAGAGAGAGAGTTTCCATTTTTTCAGAAGCATTTTATGGATGTACTAGAATCGACAAAAATCATCTACTTGAGATATTTTGACAGAAAAGCATTAATTTTGCCTTAAATTGTTAAAATTCATCAATAACTGTTGGTAGATGTCAGCATTCCTTCAAAAAGAAACAAACTTGGTTTTGATTTAAGAATCTGATATGCTAAATAAAAAATTCTACTTAATTTAGTTAGAATTTTTGAAGGCAATAAGATTTAAAATGCACAGCCGTACATGGTAAATGAGATCTCATAAATATACTGCATATAAATAAGGGTTTCATAAATCATACCATGCAAATGAGACTCAACACTTCCATTAGGAACAAGCTCATAAACCAAACACCGCGAGGATCCTTCAGTGCATATACCGAGGAGTTTGACAAGATTGCGATGGTGGAGGCGACTAAGCATCTCAACTTCTGCAATGAACTCCCGATTTCCATTTAGGTCCTGTCTTTTAAACAACTTAACAGCTACTTCAACCCCGCCATCTATGATCCCGAGATATACACAACCAAAGCCACCTTCACCTAAAACCTTCAGTGAGCTAAAGTTGTTTGTGGCCACCGCCAACTGAGCTAGTGTAAAAGATCTGACAGAGGATGGCCAAGCAGTCATAATGGAAACAAGTGATTGAGATACGGAGCTTGATATGCTACCTGGCAATGCAAGGTGTATTCCTATCGAATAACAACAAAAATAGTAGTTTTATAATCAGGCATAAAACATCATATAAACACTTGAAAGAAGGGGTCGACAAAATCCCTACCATCCGAAAGAAAACAGATCTGAAAGAATCAATGTAATGACCATGGCTAGTACAAGAGAGAAAACTTGTTTTGGCTTTAGTACTCAAAACATGTGTATATGACATCATATATGTCAACGAAAATTTTTGAGAAAACAAAATTAAATACAGTTGAATCTCTGTCGTATTCTTTGACAAACAATGCAATGAAGATATTATAATGTAAATGGCATTACCAAAGCTACTTGTACAAGACTGTTTGTTAATTTATTAGATCAAGAAATGTATAGATACTTCTGATTCTTTTGGGCAGTTGAGAAATCGTATTTGAACTTATTCCAGAGACAACCACATCAAGAAGGACCCCACCTCCAAACAACCATCACCACAAGAAAGAAGAAAATGCAAGCAATCTCACGTTGTTAATTGGGAATGGCCTTTCATTTATTTGTGGCAAAAGGACGTTTACCCGGCAACCATCATTTTTTAAAGGAATTAAGCAGTTAATATTTTGATGCCAGAAGATCTGCGTTTGATATTTGTTTAAATACTTCTCTAAAACCAATCAAATACATTTTTAAGTTAGCTTTGTACTTAGACACACATGTGGGACTCAACTCAACCCAACTATTAAATAGATCCTCGGTAGGATGCAGATACTCAATTATTAACTACATACGCAACTCTCAGAAAATGTATTCATACCTTAAAAATGTTTACACACATGCGCATATATACGAGGGATTTCAAAAGAAAACACATCATTCATGAGTACAGCGAGAGACACTCAAAATAATTCCCATACATATTTAGATAATTAACATAGAAGTAACTTTTTCACATAAATTTTCGAAAAAATCATTTATCAAAGAATAACATGCTCCATACCCCCTCACAAGGATTCAAGGGCACCCCACCTCCAAATAACCACCGCCACAAAAAAGAAGAAAATGCAAGCAATCCCAGGTTGTTAATTGGGAATGGCCTATCGTTTATTTGTGGCAAAAGGAAGTTTATCCGGCAACCATCATTTTTTTAAAAGAATTAAGCAGTTAATATTTCGATGCCAGAAGATCTGCGTTTGACATTAGCTTAAATATTTCTAAAACCAATCAAATACATTTTTAAGTTAGCATTGTACTTAGATACATATGTGGGACTCAACTCAACCCAACTATTGAATAGATCCTTGGTAGGATACAGATACTCAATTATTAACTACATATGCAACTCTCAGAAAACGTATCCATACCTTCAAAATGTTTACATGCACATGCGCATATATACAAGGGATATCAAAAGAAAGCACATCATTCACGAATATAGAGAGAGACACTCAAAATAATTCCCCTACATATTTAGATAATTAACATAGAAGTAACTTTTCACGTAAACTTTCGAAAAAAACCATTTATCATAGAATATCATGCTATACACCCTCACATGGATTCAGATACCTCATCATGTCAGCGGAATCTGGTGCTTTCCCAACTTTTTTGGTATCGATACTGATGGATTGTCCATAATACTAGATGTAAACACCATATCCAGCGGCTTGCTGACCACTTCGACCATATATGGGAAATCAGTAGGCATCTTCTTAGATACTCCGAAATATCGATAGATATGGGCAATATGAGGGGATGTGCCGCTACTGTCGGCATGCTTTAGACTTAGAAATATCAAAAGCTACTGCAACTTTATAAGTATGATTTCTTTCCGTCGCTTGTATTTCCTCCTTGCTTTCTTTCCGTCGCTTGTATTTCCTCCTTGCTTATTCTTACTTCTTTCTTCAATTGTTAAATGAATATTAGGTTTTTCTTACTTTCATTAAGAATCCCTATACTTTTACTAATATTAATTTCTTGTTGAATAATATAGTAACTTGTTAACATGTACTTCTAATATATAAAAATTTTTTATAACCGGTTGATACAATGACTTTTGATATGGTAAAGATACATAATTTTACATATAAACTTCCTTTATATCCTCAAATGTAAGATAATAGTAGAGTTACTTTATTTATACAATTAGATTTTTGTAGAAACTCTGTTATTTTTAAATTAATTGGTTTTAATCAATTTTAACATGATTCTGGGATCTCTTTGGTATGCCGATGGCATGCAAAACATCATTGGTATCAGCAATCAAAATCTTGCCCCCTCATTTATTATTTTAAGATGCCTAACACCCATTAAATCACTCTACTATGCATGTGCATACAAGATAAAAGTAACGATCTGATAGGTTAAAACCCCAATCATCCGTATTTAATTTGATGTCTAACATGCGATCTCATTCTTCCAGGTTTTTTCCTCTCGAAAAAATAAAAAGGGGCATTGACTTGGGAGTTAACCAGGTTAAATTGAACCAATTAGGCCATTGTTAGTAAAGGATGCCATAACCTTAAAAAAACCCTTCCTCTTCTTAGTTGTCACCATTCCACCACTTAAAGGGGGAGAGCGGCCATGATACATGTCACAGTTATTGGCATACAACTAGAAATAGGGGTGGCATCGGCATAGGGTGCGAAAAAACCTAAGCAGAACACAATGTGATTACATTTATGATATCTAGTTGTTGAGGTTGAATAGTAGTTGAGGTTGAATAGTAGGTGATACTCACTACCCCCAAGTAAATTGTGGAAAGAGATTTCGAGGAAAAGGGAGATGTTAAGATATTTATGTTATATTGTCCTTTTTCCATATTGTTTATTTCTATTGTTTGGTTTATGTAATTTACCCTTAGAGTTTTTCTCCTATATAAGAGAGCTCTGGGGTTAGATAGAATACAACTTTTCTTCCTCCCTTTCCACATGGTATCAGAGCGACGGTCCTAGACCGGAGCATGTGCCCTAAATCCGTGTCCCCCACCAAAAACCCTCACGCATCGTCGCACGCCTTGCTCCTGCGTGCCTGTGCCGCCACCGCTCGTCCGATGCGCCACTGCGTGGCTGTGTTGCTACGCACCTGCGCAATACCGCGTGCACGCACCTGCACGCATGGGTGCTTCTGCACGGGCACATGTGCACCTCTGTGCGTCTGTGCGTGCCTGCGCACTTGCGCATCTTCGCGCATCGCCTTCCAGTACAGTCGTGCACTACCTAGCGCAACTTCCAGTGCTCATGCACGTGCCCTAGTGCGCACGCCCTCGTGAGCCAGTGTGCCCTCGTGTGTCATAGTGTGTCCTATGTTCTCTGGAGGCTCTGTTCAGATCTCCTAAGGTGTGACGTCATCCTCAAAAGGATCCTAGCCTTCCAGGGGAGTCTTCAAAGAATGGAAGTGGTTAAGTCTACACCTACAACCATCTTCCTGTATGTCAGTGTAGACGTCTGGTATCTCTTGTTGCTAGCCCAGTCTTGATTCTTGAAGATAGTTGTCATCATGTCTGACAACAAAGCGGAAGTCCCATCCCTGGGTGCCTTCAAAGGTCCGGCACCCATTGTCAAAATGGATGGAACCAACTATGAACTGTGGGTCATGCAATTCATGAGTTTGATGCAATGTAATGGCAAGAATCACATCCTCACGACAGAGGAGCCACGTGACAAGACTGGGACAAATGTCTCATGGGAGGCGGATGACGCATATGCTCGTGTATGACTATCTGAAATGATATCCACAGAGATAGCTAATGATATATTGAGTCAGCCTACTGCAAAGGCTATGTGGGACATTCTTGCCACGACATACTCTCCGACAAAGAATGAGTCAAAGATACTTCAGCTCCAACATGCTATCTTCACATCGAAGCAGAATGGCCGCCCTCTTCACACCCTCTATACTTCTTTGAGGGGTATGTTCGAGAAGTTACATGGTTGCATACCCTTGACTGCTACACCTGTGCAGCTCAAGGCATATAGAGATTCCGTGATGACTGGAGTATTTCTAGCAGCCCTGGATCTGGAGTATGATGTAGCTCGTGCCCAGATCCCCACTGATGCTACCATACATCCTATGGAGGGGGCATATCGCAGATTGAGTAGACTATCTATATCCTCTGGTAGTACCTTACAGCACCAGACATCTTCAGCTATGGAGGCCTCACGTGGTAGAGGCAGCCATACAGTATATCGTGGTCGGGGAAGCTCCAACCGCGGTAGAGGAGGGGGCAGTCGGGATCGACCGTGCACCTTCTGCCACAGGACAAGCTATTCTGAGGAAACTTGCTATTCTAAGCATGGGTTTCCTGCGTCAGCCAGGGTTGCAGAGCAGACACAACAGACTGGGAGTTCATCTCATGCATCTGATCAGAGGTTTGACGAGCTTGTAGCACGATTGAGAGAGATTATGCCTAGCACATCTGGATCCACTAGCTTTCCTTCAGGATCCTCTGAAGTTGCTGCCGTAGCATCTACGTCTACATCAGGTATAGAATATGGTTTTACTAGTTGTTACTGTTAGAAGAAAAGAGTCTTTGTTATAATTCATAGAATAACCCTAGGCTCTCTTATATAGGGAGAGGCCTTGAGGGTAAATTACATAAACGTCTACATAAAAGAGAGAATAAGAAAACAATTATAAAGAGTCGAAGCTATTTCTACACTCCCCCTCAAGGTGGAGCATAGATGTCGATCATGCTCAGCTTGGATGAACATCTCTGAAAAGGTCCTCTGAGCAATGGCTTGGTGAACACATCAGCAGTTTGATCTCCTGAGCTAACATGGGTCGTGGATATCAATCCTCTCTGGATCAGGTCCCTGGTGTAATGGCAGTCAACTTCAATATGCTTGGTCCTCTCATGAAAAGCTGGATTGTTGGCTATGAACAATGATGCCTGATTGTCACACTGAAGCTTCATAGGTAGAGGTACGGCTATATGTAAATCTTCTAATACGGAGCGGACCCACATCATTTCCGTGCTGGCTTGGGCCATTGCCCTGTACTCGGATTCCGCACTGGATCTTGCCACCACCGTTTGTTTCTTGCTTTTCCAAGACACCAGAGAGCCTCCAACAAAAACTGCAAACCCTGAGGTTGATTTTCTATCCTTGGGACATCCCGCATAATCTGCGTCTGCACACGCTGAGATGGATAAGTCTGCGCCCTTTCTGAATAATAGCCCTAAGCCTGGAGAAGACTTCAGATACCTCAATATCATATGTATAGCATCCATGTGAACCTGTCTTGGCTGCTCCATAAACTGACTCACCCGGCTAACTGCAAATGCAATGTCTGGACGAGTTATAGTGATGTAGAGGAGTTTTCCCACCATCTCTCTGTATCTCCTCTTATCCACTTCATCAGTATCATTATCATATAACTTCATGCTGGGGTCCATGGGGATGCTTGATGGTTTGCACCCATCCATACCAGTCTCAACCAGAAAGTCTGTAATGTACTTCCGTTGTGTCATCACCAAACCATGTGCATTCCTTGCAAATTCCAACCCCAGAAAATATCTTAGGGTTCCAAGGTCCTTTGTAACAAACTGATGACCTAGGAATGCCTTCGCCCTTGCTATGCCCTGAACATCATCTCCTGTAACAAGAATATCATCCACATAGACCATTATGACAACCGTACCTGTCGAGGACTTCTGGATAAACAATGAGTGATCAGCATTGGACCTCTTGAATCCCTGGTGCTCAATTAGATTGGACAGCTTCTGGAACCATGCTCGTGGACTCTGTTTGAGGCCATATATGGCCTTGTGAAGTCTACAGACCATATGCTGATATGGTTTGCTGTGGAATAGGTGGAGGTGGTGGTGGTGGCGGTGGTGGTGGTGCTGGCAAAGGAGCTGACACAGGAGGTGGTGGTGGAACAAAAATATCATCAGTGGTGGTGGATGGTACCATTCTGTCCCCAGCTGGCGAGAAATACATGACTGACTCGAAGAAGGTGACATCCGCACTGACAAAGTATCTGTTGGTTGTAGGATCATAACACCGGTATCCCTTCTGGGTTCTGGAGTAACCAACAAAGACGCACTTGACAGCTTTGGGAGAGAGTTTGTCAAGTCCAGGAGAAAGACGATGGACAAAGGCTACAGCGCCAAAGACACGTGGCGGCAGAGAGAAGAGCTCCTTGTCTGGAAAAATAAGAGAGATAGGTATCTTCTCTCCAAGGACGGAGGACGGCATCCTGTTGACTAGATAGCATGCAGTAAGGACAGCATCCCCCCAGTAGGAAATAGGAGCACAACTTTGAATCAACAGTGTACGAGTAATGTCCAATAGGTGACGATGCTTTCTTTCCGCCACACCATTTTGTTGGGATGTATATGCGCAGGTGGTTTGATGAATGATACCCTTCGATGAAAGAAAAAGAGAAAGAGAGCGTGTACAGAATTCTAGGGCATTGTCAGTTCGAACATATTTGACTGAGGAAGAAAACACATTCTGCACTTCATTAACCAAATTTTTGATAACATCGTCTGCTTCAGATTTATTCTTCAAAAGAAATACCCAAGAGACACGAGAAAAATCATCCACGACAACTAGATAAAACCTGTGCCCCTGGTGATCGGGAACACGACTCGGACCCCAAATATCTATATGTAATAACTCAAACGAGGAGCTACTGCTCCGACTCTGACGACCTGGGAAGCTCGACCTATGATGCTTACCCAACTGACATGTTTCACAGCGAAACGACGAACTTGGAGAGATCTGGGGCAGAAGATGACGCATTTTCTGGATCGGAAGGTGACCAAATCGAAGATGCCAGATGTAAGGAGAGACTGGTCCAGCGGAGTGAGAGGAGATGCCAGCGTAGGAATCCCGAACCAGCCTATATAAACCATTCTGCTCAGAGCCACAGCCAATCACCTTGCCCGTCAGTATGTCCTGAAAAATGAGAGAAGACGGGTCAAAAATAGCACGACAATTCAAATCCTTTGTAATTTGACTGATAGACAGCAAATTCAGTGAGAACGCAGGAGCATGTAACACATTCTGTAGCTGCATAGTGGGGGATAAGAAAACCTCCCCCTGTCCAACAAGTAGTGAGTAGGTACCATCTGCAATCTGTACCGAGCGGCCAGGTGGAATATCCCTGTAGGCCTGTAGTCGTCCCCTATCTCGACAAAGATGATGTGTAGCTCCGGAGTCTATAACCCAGTCAGATATATCATGAGAATGTATGTGTGATGATGAACTACCTGAGCTACTTGCTGCAGCGGAAGAACTAGCAGAGGTTGTGGCTGCAATGTCAGAAGAGCTACCAGAAGGATCACCAGAAGAATGTGGCATTATATCACGTAGACGGGCCACAAGCTCGTCAAACCTATGATCTGCAGTAGACGGTAATGGAGACTGTGAATGCTCTGCAACTCGTGCCGATGCTGGGAACCCATGCTTAGAACAGCATGTCTCCTCTGAGTGTCCAGTTCTGTGACAATACGAGCACATCTGACTAAAGCGACCTCATCCTGGAGGTCCACGTCCACGTCCACGACCACGTCCAGAAGGCGGTCCGCCTCTCCCACGCGAAGCTGCCATCGCAGATGGTGGTGGAGTAGAAGAGCTGGAGGAAACAGGAATGCGACTGAGCCTTCTGTAGACATCCTCCACCGGAGGAATAACCGCATCTGCTAGAATCTGTGACCTGGCAGCATCATACTCAGGATCGAGAGCTGCAAGTAGAACACCCACCATGGTGGCGTTCTGAAACGTCTTCTGCTGCTCCGGTGTAGCTGTCAGAGGAATGGTACTGTATAGCTTCTCAAACATCCCTCTCAGGGATGTGTATAGAGAATGGAGAGGTCTGTCGGCCTTCTTCATTGTAAAGATATCATGTTGAAGCTGCAACATCTTTGTCTCGTTTCGCACTTGCGAATATGTAGCAGCAAGGATGTCCCACATCGCCTTGGCACTAGGCTGATGTAGAACATCGTTAGCTATCTCCATCGTCAACGTACCGGATAGCCAGACTTTCGCGTAAGCGTCATCAGCCTCCCATGAGGCATAAATCCCTGTCTTCTCCGCAGGCTCATCTTCGGTAAGAATGTGTTTCTTACCATTTGATTTCATGAGGCTCATGAACTGCATAGCCCATAGCTCATAGTTAGACCCGTCCATCTTCACTATTGGCGCAGGATCTTTGAATGCGCCTGTGGAGGGCAAATCGACTTTCGATTCTGACATAGTGTTGTTCGAAGAAGACGAAGGGAAACCAGACACGTTGATGAACGTCTACACCAACTGCATTAGATTTGAGTACGTGTGTAGACCTTTACGTACTCAAATCCATAAATCAGAGAAAGAGGAGTCTAGGGCACACCTCGAATGAAGCTTACAGCCCTTGAATCGCCTTTAGACGGCCGGCTATGGACTCTTGGAGACCCGAGGAGGGCCTACAGCCGCAGTTTTGACGTCGCTGGTGCGGCTGGGAACGGCTAGGGGCGGCTTTGGGCCGCTGGAGAGCCGCTAGGAACGGCTTTGGGCCGCTGGAGCGCGGCGGGAAGGCACTGGCGGCGGCAGATGGCCGCTGGGGAGGGCGTCGGGGCCCGCTGGTGAGCGGCTGGGGCCGTTGGCGGCGGCAAGGAGCCGCTCGGAGGTTGCGGCGGAGGCCGCTAAGGTGCGGCTGGAAGCGATGGGGGGGGCGGCAGGGGCCGCTGGAAGGATGCGGCTGGGAGCCCTAAGCCGGCTCGACGAGAGAAGGAGAGAAGGAGAGAGGGGCGGCCGGTGGGGAAGGGAGGGGCGGCGGGTGGAGAGCCCTAGGGCGGCTCTGATACCATGTTAGAAGAAAAGAGTCTTTGTTATAATTCATAGAATAACCCTAGGCTCTCTTATATAGGGAGAGGCCTTGAGGGTAAATTACATAAACGTCTACATAAAAGAGAGAAATAAGAAAACAATTATAAAGAGTCGAAGCTATTTCTACAGTTACAGGGCAGACTTATCTGAATGGATCATGGATTCTGACGCATCTCATCATCTCTGTGGTTACAGAGGTCAGTTTAGTGTTTTTTGTCCTACTCAACCTGGACGATCAGTTGTGATAGCAGATGGAACACATTCCCCCATCACTGGGGGGGAGGTGCATTTGACTTCTACATTGAGGCTTCTGAATGTTCTCTATGCTCCTGATTTTTCTATGAATCTATTATCAATTAGTCAAATCATCAAGGATTTACATTGTCGTGCCATATTTGATCCATCTACTCTTGTGTTTCAGGACATACTCATGGGCAGAGTGATTGGAACTGGCCGTGAGCAAGGGGGGCTTTACAGACTAGTGCAATCTCCGTATGCTGGCACTTTTTCTTCTATCCACACTGGATATGTTTCTCCATATATGTGGCTTCTATGATTTGGTCATCTTCCTCTGCAAAAGTTGATTCATGTTCTTCCTCAGATTTCTCCTCGCGCCACTTTTTAGTGCGAGGCCTGCCAGCTTGGGAAGCATCACCGGTCCACTTTCCAGAGTCGCCAGGGTCCAAGTAGTCATTGTCTGTTTGAGTTGCTCCATTTTGATATTTGGGGTCCTAGTTGTGTCCCAGATCATCAGGGACACAGATTTTATCTTGTTGCAGTTGACGAGTTTTCTCATTTGTCTTGGAATTTTCTCCTTAACAACAAGTTTGATGCTGGTCCTATTATTCAGTCTTTTATTAATGAAATAACGAACATTTTCTATGCAAAAGTCAAGTTTATACGTTCTGATAATGCATTCGAGTTTTGCAGTGTTCAGCTTTCTCAATTTCTTAGGTCTCACGGTATTGTGCATCAGACATCATGCGCATATACTGCCCAACAGAATGGGACGGCTAAAAGGAAACACCGCCATCTGTTGGATGTTACCAGAACTCTTTTGATTCAGAGCCATGTTCCTCATTCCTATTGGGGAGATGCAGTTCTAACTGCTTATTATCTGGTGAACCATATGCCCTCTTCGGTACTTGGGAGAAGATCTCGTTCTTGATTGCATTTCCGGAGACAGATCTTTTCTCGCTTACGCCTCGTGTTTTTGGTTCTGTTGCATTTGTTCATCAACTCTCTCCTGGTCTTAACGAGCTCTCTCCCAGAGATGTCAATTGTGTGTTTGTTGGGTATTCCAAAACCCAAAAGGGATATCGTTGTTTTGACCATGTTCGACGAAGATATTATGTTAGTGTTGATGTCACCTTCTTTGAGTCTATTATGTATTTTTCTCCCACAGGTGACAGGCTTACTCCTTCAGAGGATGGAGAAGTGATCTATATGCCTCCTCCTCCGTCGTTACCATGTTCTACTCCATCTCCACTTCCATCGCCTCCACCACCTCCACCACCACCACCACCTCTACCACCATCTTCTGTTTTCTTTCCACAGGTCTACCAGCAAAGGCCCATGCTCATGCGCCTCCTCCATCATCCAGCACGCCCAAGGTATGTACTGAGCATTTGAGTTCTTTTAATGGCATGGGTGATTTGCATGTACAGACTGAGGTGCAGCGTGCATATGCTATCTCTACTACTCCTGTTGAGGATCTGGATATGCCTATTGCACTTCGGCGTCAGAAAAGAGCATGCACTATGCACCCTATTGGTTCTCATATTTCCTTGGAGCATCCATCCAAGGATTTTCAGCACTTTGTTGTGGGGTTATCTGCTATAGAGATATCACGGTCATATCAGGAGGCCATGCAAAGCAGTTAGTAGTGTCTGGCTATGGAGGAGGAGATGGCAGCTTTATAGTCACGAGGTACGTGGAGTGTGGTCCATGCTCCACCAGGTGCGTCTGTTGTTGGCAGCAAATGGGTATTTACTGTGAAGCATCGGGTTGATGGTACAGTAGACAGATACAAGGCCAGACAGGTTGCTCGTGGGTTCACTCAAACCTATGGAGTGGATCAGGACACTTTTTCTCTTGTGGCACGTCATTCTACCTTGCGTATTCTTATTGTTGTGGCGGTGGTACGTGATTAGCCTCTTTTCCAATTGGATGTCAAGAATGCTTTCTTGTATGGTGATCTGCAGGAAGAGGTTTACATGCAGCAGCCACCTGGATTTGCTACTGAGGGAGAGTCCAGTATGGTGTGCCATCTTCATAAGGCTATATATAGCCTTAAGCAGAGCCCGAGGGTTTGGTTTCAAAAGCTCTCAGAATTGATTGAACAGAAGGGGTTTGTCAGATCTACTACAGATCATACTCTCTTTGTAAAGAGAAACCAAAGAGGTATTATAGTAATTTTGGTTTATGTTGATGACATTGTTATCAATGGCAGCGATGAAATGGACATTCAAGCAGCTAAGGATTTCCTTGGGCAACAGTTTGTTACCAAGGACCTGGGCATGCTTCGTTACTTTCTTGGCCTAGAGTTTGCACAGAATCAGCAGGGTATGGTTATGACACAAAAGAAGTATGTTACTGATCTTCTATATGAGACAGGTATGACAGGATGTAGACCAGCTACGACCCCGATGGATCCTAATGTGAAGCTCCATGATGATGGATCTGAGGAGGTGGACAAAAACGGAACAGAGAGCTAGTAGGGAAATTATTATATTTTACCATTACCAGGCCTGATATATCTTTCGATGTGAGTAGAGTAAGTCAGTTCATGGAGCAACCCAGGCAGGCGCACATGGATGCAATATATATCTGAAGTCATCTCCAGGTGCAAGTCTTCTTTTTAGAAGAGATATGTCTCTCTCAGTCACAGGGTGTGTAGATGCAGATTATGTTGGGTGTCCTAAGGACAGGAAATCTACTTCAGGCTCCATTGTGTTTGTTTGCAGCTCACTTGCTCATGGAAGAGTAAGAAACAAACCGTTGTTGCTCGATTTAGTGCAGAATCAGAATATAGGGCAATGGCCAAAGGTAGTACGGAGATGATATGGGTCAAATCTGCCTTGACTGATTTAATGATTGAAGTGCTCCTTCCTATGCATCTCAAATACGACAATCAGGCAGCCTTGTTTATAACTAATAATCGAACATTCATGAAAGGACAAAACACATTGAGGTGGATTGCAATTACACTCGTGATTTGATCTAAAAGGGGCTTATTTAAACATCTTATGTAGCGTCAAGAGATCAGATTGCAGACATGTTTACTAAAGCCCTGGCTAGAGGTCCTTTTCATCATTGTTGTTCCAAGCTGAGCATGATAGATATATATGCTCCAGCTTGAGGGGGAGTGTTTAAGATATTTATGTTATATTGTTCTTTTTCCATATTGTTTATTTCTATTGTTTGGTTTATATAATTTGTCCTTAGAGCTTTTCTCCTATATAAGAGAGCTCTAGGGTTAGATGGAATACAACTTTTCTTTCTCCCTTTCGACAAGATACATAGGATAGAGATTTCGAAATGGAATTCCACGACCTTTTGAAACGAAAAAAAGGTGCAATATCATAAAAACAAGCACCCAATAGCTTTTAGATTCACAACTTTAAGTGTGATAATTTCAAAGCCTAGGAATCTCATTGGATCGTGGCATACTCTAGCACACTCCGCATAAATCTCACACTCGCAAAAATCACCCCGAAATATCCACCGATTAAACTCCCATTAATTCCAAAATATATCGCAACAACACACAAAATTACCGAGAAAAGGCACTTATGACAACCACTATAAATAGATTCTTCACATCCCAAACATCCCTTGAGATGACATATGAAAAGAACAGATGATCAATGTCCTCTAGGCTCTACACACACTACTGACAATAGACATCCGTACTCTGGAGAAAACTAGCTCTTCGTGTGCATGTCATCACCGATCTCCTCACACAACCAAAGGAAGACATGAACTTGTATAAGAATCTTCCTACCCATATCTGCATGTAGTCCACCTATAGTAATCCCTGAATAAAACCATTCAAAACATATATCACCTTGTATATTTTCTAAACGCGAAAGAACCATTCACCGGCATCCAATGGTTGGCCCCACTAGAAGGACCACCAGTAGGGGAGAGGGACTATGCCGATGCCAAGTAATCCATGACGTTATGAAATCGAGTTAAAGGAGTTCCTTCTTAATAGTCACAGTTGCATATTGGACTCTAATTTCAGAACTCTGATGATTTTCATGACATGAATTTCTATTATTATTATGTGCATATTTCCCAAGCGAAGATTTGGGATTCTACGAGATTATTTACAATATAAAAATCAATATGAGTTCGTGTTACAACCATGGAAGGACATATCGATATCGGTATCGATATCGGTACCATGTCGATACTGATATATCGTTGATATATCGGCGATATATCGACGCCATATTGCCGACATCGAACCGAGATTGTGCATTTTTGGCCTGTCGATACCCGATATCGACCATATCAGCGATATATCGGTGACCTGTTGATACTGATATATCGCCGATATATTGCGACATGGCCGTCCATGGTTACAACTATGTGGGGACAACGACAACCTAGAAGAACTCCGCTAATGCCAAGGGATCCACGATGTTGTGAAATCTAGTTAAAGTATTTCCTTCTTAATTATCACATTGTTGTATACCGAATCCTATAGTCATGATTGTAATGATTTTCTTACGATGAATTTATGTATTGATATGTGTATGTTTCACATGAAAAGATTTGGGATTTCTACAATTCCTTATTGTATATATGTGTGTGTATTTGTGTTTTATACTTATTCTTTATTCCCCATTTCTTTTGTATGTCTTAAATAATTTACCTATAGATCTCTCCTCTATATAAGAGAGTCTAGGGTTCTTTGGAATAAACAAGTTGCCCATTTTTCCCAACATGGTATCAGCGATACTAGATTGGGGCTCTCATACCCAAAAACCCTAACCCCACCGCGCCGCCCTCTCTCTATTTTTCTCGACTTTACCGTGCCACCGTCTCCTCTGTCTTGGGTGCGTCGTCGCCCCTCTCTCTCCTTAGGGTGCGTCGTCGCACTTCCCTCCATCGGGTGTGCTGTCGCCGCACCTCTCACGTGGGTGCACCATTACACATCTATTCCTAGGGTGTCGTTGCACCTCCCTTCATCGAGTACATCACCGTCGCACATCTCCCTCGAGTGTGCCGCCACTGTACCTCTCGCTCTCTACCGCCGACTTCGACTCCTTGTCGATGGGGTTGGTTGCTTGAGTCTACACATGCAACCAAATCCTCTTATGTCTGTGTAGACAAAAGTTTTCTAGTTTACAACCCTAGTCTTCTCTAGCCAGCAACATGTCAGAAAGCAAAATTGATATCCCCACATACACAACTTTCGTGGTCTAGCACCAATAGTCAAGATGGACGGGTCAAATTACGAGTTATGAGCTATGCAGTTCATGAGCCTTCTAAAGTCTATAGGTAAGAAGCACATTCTTATCAAAGAAGAGTCGGTGGAGAAGACAGGGGCACATGCCTCATGGGAGGAGGATGATGCTTATGATCAAGTTTGGCTATCTGATGCATTAACACCAGAGATTGCCAATGATGTTCTGCATCAGCCTACTGTAAAGGCAATGTGGGATATCTTGCCGCAACCTACTCACAGGAAAATAATGAGACGAAGATTCTACAACTTCAGCATGATATTTTTACCATAAAGCAGAACAGACGACCCCTTCATGTGCATGACGCAGCCCTACGAGGGATGTTTGAAAGGCTCCACAGTTTTATGCCTCTCACAGCGACTCCTGAATAGTAGAAGACATATCAGAATGCTATGATGGTTGGTGTTTTCCTGACCTCACTAGATTCACAATACGAGGCAGCATCTTCACATATCTTGGCAAGATGCTACTATTCCTCCTATGGAGGAAGCCTTTCGCAGATTGAGTCGGATCAATGTTTCATCCCTTGCTCCAATGCCAAAATCATCTGTTATGGCAGCCTCCCGTGGAAGTTGGTGCCTCTCAGATTCGTGGTCGTGGACCACATGGTAGAGGAGGTCGTGATTGTCCACCCTGCACCTATTGTCACCGCTGGTCATACATAGGATACATGCAACTCCCAGCATGGTTTTCCAGCATCTGCACGTGTTGCGGAATAGAGTACCTCTCCAGTACCTTCGTATTCCTCCGAGCAGAGATATGATGATCTTTTTTTCCCGTCTGAGGGATATTATGCCTCCTGCCAGTTCCAGTGACTCATCTACTCTTGATATGGTGACCTCTGCTAGAGCTAGTACCTCAGGTAGCATTTTTACGTTTACTTCTTGTCATGGTCCTGATATTACAGAGTGGATTATGGATTCTGGGACAACACATCACTTGTGTGGCAATGGAGATATACTTACTACATATAGGCATATTCCTCCAGAACGAACTATCGTCATAGCCGATGGGACTCATTCCCCAATCACGGCCAGGGGGAGAGTAGTTTGACGCCATCCTTATGTCTGCAGAATGTGTTGCATGCCCCAGATTTTTCTATGAATTTATTGTCTATCACTAAAGATTTGAACTGTCGTGATATATTTGATCCATCGTCTCCTGTATTTCAGAACGTTCTAACTAGCAGGGTGATTGGATGTGGTAGTAAGCAGGGAGGCCTCTACAGACTGGTTCAAACTCCATGTGCTGGATTATCATCTCAATCCTCTAGCTCTACTTCTCCGTTCACCTAGCATCTGTGTTTTTTGTCATCTTCCCCTCCAAAAGTTATGTCATGTTCTTCCTCATATCTCACCTCGAGTGTCCTTCAATTGTGGGGCATGTTAGTTGGGAAATCATAACCGGATTGTCTTTCCCGATCGTCAGAGTCGGAGCAATAACTCCCTTTTTTAGTTGCCATGTTGACATTTGGGGTCCAAGTAGGGTTCCCCATCATCAGCGAAACCGTTTTTATTTAGTTGATGATTTTTCCCTTGTCTTGGGTGTTTTTGATGAGAAATAAATCCGAAACTGGAAACTTAATTCAAACGTTTATCAATGAACTTTAAAATATTTTTTCTACTAATGTCAAGATTGTGAGGACTGATAATGCTTTAGAATTTTGTACTCTTGTCCTTACTCGATTCTTTTCCTCACATGGTATAATTCATCAAAGAACATGTGCTTACACGTCCCAGCAAAATGGCATCGCTGAAAGAAAACATCACCATATCCTTGACGTTGCTCGTACCCTTCTTATCCAGAGGTATACTCCTCACTCGTTCCGGGGGGATGTAGTCCTTACAGCATGTTATCTTATTAATCGTATGCCGTCGCCTGTCCTGAGAGAGAAAGTTCTCTTCTCGATTATCTTCCCAGAGGAGTTATTCTCTCTCAGCCCTCATGTTTATGGATCACTTGCCTTTGTCCACAACATTTCTCCTAGAGTTGATAAGCTCTCTCCTTGAGCTATCAAATGTTTGTTTGTGAGATATTCTAGGACTCAGAAGGGATATAGATGTTATGATCATGTGCACAGGAAGTACTATATCAGCGCAGTTGTTACCTTTTTTGAGTCTGTCATGTGCTTTTCTCCGACAAGTGCTCGATTGACTCCCTCACACTCCGATAATGAAATATACATCCCACTGCCGCCTCTATCATTACCACCACCCTCACCATCCCAGTCTCCTACGTCATCGTCACCATCATCCCCTACCCTACCACCCATTATCCATGTTCCACCATTACCAATTCATTACAATCGACAACAAGCTCCTACTCATGTTCATAGCATGTCATCCAGCACGCATGAGGTATGTGATGAATACAATGTATCTGGACTTGGAGATGTGTCTCAGCAAGAATTATTGCAGGAGGATGTCATGCAGGAGAATGTTGGTGACACAACCAGTGATTTTGATGTGCATATTGTTATTCGGAAGAAGAGGCATTCTTGTGCTTCATATCCTATTGCTTCTCAGTGTCATTTGATCGTCTGACGGGAGAGTTCAGGCACTTTGTTGCTGCTCTGCTTACTGTAGACATTCCACGGAATTACCATGAGGCTTTGAAAGATAGCTAGTGGCGTAAAGCTATGCAGGAGGAGATGGTTGCTTTACAGTCACGTGGTACATGGACCCTGGTACCTGCGCCTACTGGTGTTGTCTATTGTGAGTTGTAAGTGGGTCTTTACTGTGAAGTATCCTATATATGCGAGCCTTGATAGGTACAAAGCTAGATTGATTACACGCGGTTTTACTCATACGTATAGGGTAGATTATCTAGACACCTTCCCTCATGTTGCCTGACACTTTACCCTACGGGTTCTCCTATCCGTTGTAATGATACGTGATAGGCCTTTGTTCCATCTTGATGTTAAAAATGCTTTCTTGTATGGTGATCTTCAGGAAGAAGTCTACATGCAGCAGCCTCCGACGGTTTTGCTGAGGGGGGCGACCCTAGCTGCCCTCAATTCACACCACAGTTGTTGGCAAAGAGCAGGCTGGCAAGGCTCATAGACGTACAAGAAAGCAGATAAAGTGCTCGTTCGAAAACACTTCAAAGGTACTGAGAGGACATTAGTGCCTTCCACCTCTGCGTGAAACGCAAAGGCGGACTCCTTCCAGGCCAAAAGCAACCCACCCGTAGAGCCAGAGGCAGCAATTGACCAAAAACCAGAGAGTGAACCCGCGTCAAAAGAACGCCAGACAACATCGGAGACAGACTCCAACTTCGTTCTTGTAGAAAAACATCACAGCCCCACTCTGCGAATCTCGATCCCATAATCCTTCTCTTTTCCGGGTCACCCAGACCTTTTACATCACCTGTGAAAGCTTCACCAAAAACCAGCGAAAGATATGCCCACACCGAGGTCGTCGACAGTGACTCCTTCATCCACGAGCCTACCAAGAAGCTAGACTTCGACTCCGCAGACGAGGTTCTAACGACCTCTGCAAAGGACCGACTTGCCCAGCCGCTAATAACCCCGGCATCTAGAGCTTCCCCCTCCGCAGGACCAGAAGATGTTGCGACTTCGTGTTCCAAGACCGGGCGGTGAGGCATCAGCGAGCAGGAGAACCGTTGATGGCCGACCTGCCCACAGAAAAGCAATGTGGGGGGGAGCTGCACACCGAGGCGAGGTGGCCTCCTTTGCCGCACCTAAAGCACCTCTGCTCGGGCTTCCTGTGTGAAACGACAACCCACTCGTCTCCCTCCTTCCCCACCGCTTCATATCTCGATCGCCCCTCGAAGACCCATCTCCCCTTTGCCTCTTCCTCCCAAAACGCCCTTCCCGAACTCCCCCAGGAACCCCATCTCCACTTCGCCTCACCCTCCCGAATCGCCCTTCGCAAGCGCTCCCATTTCCGCCTCTCCATTACAGTCCTTTGAATTGGAATTATTCCTTACATAATTGTCTCATGTATAACTAACTCATGTATCTCTTGCCTTGAAGAGTTTTATATTTTTGTTATAGGTGTACTCTTGATCACTTTTCACATTATGACCTATGTGTAGGAGGTGTATAAGAGATGGATATTTATAATAACCTAGAGACTTAGCCATCAATGTTGAGGTAAGTTAAATTTGCTTCTGTAATTAGCTTTCTTCTTTAATTGTGACACATTGTTTGGCACTTTCTGTGGAGTCCTTCCTCATTCAATAATTCATTAATACCTTTTATATTTTTCATGTACTATAGTCAATATTTTCATTTTATAATTAAAAAATGGTTATTATGGCCTAGTTCATTATTGACATCATGCTACGCATTGGATTACTCGATCTTGGGACAGGAACATTCAGACATGATATAGACCATCTAAGGCGAGGTCTTACAGGCTAACTATTAATTAGAGAAGTCCCATGTAAATATGGTGTTATACGCACATGCTTTTTTATGAGGGTATAAGCAGGTTTCTTAACATGGCAAGACAAAAGGATTAAGGAGGGGCAGCATTAGCTTGACGGCCAAGTGATCCAGATGAAAAAATTATGATAGTGGAAAATTTTGGTGGAGAAGAAATTGGAGGGTGGGGGAAGAAAAGACGTGTTGGTTACGCCAGGTTTTTTGGAGAAGAAGTATAGAGATGTGCAGAGGGAGGAGTAAAGAGAGGGAGAGATGGGAAATAAAGTCCAATTTTAATAAAACCTGAACTAATTATTACAACGCCAACCTTCCATGAGGTTGTCATTGAAAATTAGAAAGTCAATAAAATTCATACCAAAAAAATCATAATTGATTCCTAAATTGACTCAACCAATTAGTTGATACCACGAACTAGTTAATTGGAGATCACATGCGATCTCATTATTTAAATAAAAATATAAATTGTGACGGACATAATTACGTATAACTCTAATTAATTTATGGACTCTAACTAAATAAATGAAAAATCCTAATTACTAAAATTAAGCGAGTGAAAAATCCAAATTTTGACCTAATTCCCCGTTCCACAATGCATCAGCTCTGTGTCGCATCAAAAAAAATCATCTCCTGATGAGTGGCTTTATCTTCAGGTGTGGTGCATGGACGCTTGATTAGGATGCCTCCAGGCTCGTGATGAAAGAACATGTGTGGTGCATGTGGTGGGATCCAAGTTGCGATGGCATTCGTTGCATTAGCATCCTAATGGAGATGATAGTAACTGAAAAAATGATGTAACGCACATGGCGGGATCCATGTTGGGCGGAGTTTCTCGTTGGCACACCATCTTCTGGAATAAAACTATGGTGAAAAAATTAGTGTGGAATCTTCATTAGAGGAATTATGGGGTTTTCATATGCCATGAATGATACAAACCACAAGAATATGATGAGGGGAGACATGACTAAGATGTTTGGCCAACATGTACTTATATAGGGAGGCCCGATAGTCATATTTCTAATAGGAATTGGTTGATGTCCACTCTTCTCCAAATATTATTCTTGCTGCAATTATTTTCCTCGGGAGGTGTGAGTGCGAAATTTCTACCCCTTCATTTAAGTATTCTCATCCACATAAGCTTCCCCTTATTTCCATCTTTGGATGAAGTAGTTTTGTTGGAGGGGCATGTACATAATTCTTCTGTAACCTTTTGTTATCCTTAAATTGACGGAATATGTATCTCCATAGAGAGAAACCCTATGCTGCTAGGGTTTCATCTCTTATCCCACCATTATGGCAGCAACATGATTGTTAGAGGCAGAGCCACCAATGATGACCGTACGTGCATTGTACGAGACGATGAAGGCAGTTGGGCTTGAACCATGGAAGGAGGCGTAATGGCACTTTTGGCACGAGCAGGGGCAACGAGTGCTTCGGCTTAGGATTTAGCCAAAGCAGGGGTAGTGGTGGATAAAATCAGTAGGGACATCGACGTCAAGTTCGAGGTCTCTAGTGGTGAGGCATTGGTTAGCGGTGCTTGTAGTGGCATTTTTGAATGCATACACTGTGGTCTTGACACGTTGTCGGCGGTAATGGTAGAGGTGTTCCTTGTTTCGGCGGTGCGGAGAGGCGATGTCGGTAATGGTTGGGATGAGAGGGGCGTAGCGACGCTGGGGGGTAAGGTGGTGCCGATGACGAGGATTTGAGGATGGTGGAGGGGGCAAGCAGGGCAGGTGTATATGGAGGAAGGAGGGGGTTGTAACTTGCAACGAGGGGGTTGCGGGGACGGGGGCGGTGATGGGGATGGCGAGGCGTATACGGTGGTGATACCATGGACAGTGATGGTGGGGGAGGAGAGGGTTGTAGAGAAGGTGGTGAGGGCAATGGTAGGGTGGCTAGAGGTAGGGTCTGTGAAAGCGGTTGTAGTGCCGGGATGGTGGAGGAGGTTCGAGAACCTCCTGGACAACAACTTGGGGAACTGAAGGTGTTGCATGGCCCTTAATGGGTCACGATTTTAGCAGTGTCTTCCTCGATTTGTTGTCGCATACTGGCACAAGCCGGGAGCACATTGGATAGTATTTCTCTAAACTCAGCACGCCATGCATAGTCTCTTAAGTGCATTTCTTTTGACCGATAACTCCTCGAATACCTTGACAGATCGTAAAATCGTGAGGTCGATATGTAGACTATGATTTGGTACTTGATGCAGACGAAAAATTATGACAAGGGAAATTTTGGTGAAGTAATTAGAGGGTAGGGGAAGAGAAGACGCATCGATTACACGTGGTTTTTGGAGAAGATGTGCGGATGGAGGAGAGAAGAGAGGGAGAGAGGGGGATAAACTCCAAATTTTAATATGACCTGAACTGGCTATTACAATACCTACCTTCCCATGTATAAAGTAAGAGTGGAATTACAAATATATATAACGAATAAAATTCAAAACAGATAAAATCTTAATTGATTCCTAAATTGACTCAACCAACTGATACCGTAAATTAATTAATTGGATATTACACACGGTCTCATTATTTAAATAAAAATAAAAGTTATCACGAACTTAACCATAACTATAATTAATCTATGGACTCTAATTAAATAAACAAAAAACCCTAATTAATAAAATTGGATAGATAGAAATCCCTAATTTTGTCCTAATTATCTGTCCCACGCTGCATCACCAAAGCAACCTCATTACCATGTGTTTGGTCAACCACATCACGAACCAACTCCTGCCAGAGGATGCGCTCTTCAAACTTGTGGTTTAGAGATTCTTGGATGTATTGCCCTTAGTTAGACATGGCCAACGTGTGGGTTGGGTCAAGCAATGGGTCAGGACGAACAGGTCGAGTATCCAAAACCCCTCATGCTCAAGGCCCAGGTCAGGATGGCTAATAGCCATACCTCAATATCATGAGCATCCCCTGACGAAGTTGGGCCGGACCAACCCATGGGCCAACTTAAGAAAATTCTTGATTTTTTATATTATTTGATAGATATAAATATTTTTTAACCGCTATTTAAAACTTTCTAAATGGTCTAGTGGTAGTGCAGTGTGCCTATCACCCAAAAGATTCAGGGTTTAAATCCCCCTTGTAGGGATTGTGATAGGTAGTTGACAGCCAGCATAAAAAATAGCCGCATCTTTCAACATGGATTTGAGCAAGAATCCATGTAACCGGCCCTACTTATAGTGGGAGAAGGCTTCGCCATTTTTATTTAAACTTTCTAAACCTAACGCAACTATTGTATGTGTTACAAGAAATTTAAGTTGTTGATATAATGTAACGCTAATAGTGTAAAAGTAAGACTTGATGTAAACTCTATTAAATGTAATCAAATTTATAGATGTGTTGGGTCGAGCCAGACTATGTGGCACATGTATACGGCTTGCAGTTTAACGGAAAGGCCGACAAGCTGGTTCATACCTTAAAAATTATGGCTTGTGCTTGACCCATGAGCGAGTTGTATAGGCGAGCCCTCGCCAAGGAAGGCCATATCGATATCGATATCGTTTCGGTCCGTCTGGAAATGGATATATCGGGATATATCACCGATATATCGACGATATCAGTGGAAATGTCGGAAATGGCTCAAAAAAGCTATTTTTGTCGTTTTTTCATAAATTAAGATCATTCAATATATTAAAACAACAAATAATTACAAATACACACTTATCTCACACATATCGGTCATTTATAGCTCATATATCGCACATATCGGTCATATTGAACATATCGTTGTTAATGTTTATTCCTGACTTATAAAAATTAGAAATGGATTCCATTCAATTTATTATAACATTAAATAACTTACAAATATAAACTTAGATGACACATATGGATCATTTTATGAAGACTACGATCCTTATATTGCACATATCGGTCATATCGAGCATATCACTGGTACTGTTAGTTGTTGTTGACATATATATATTGAAAATGGAGTTCATCCATGCTCTTAGATCACTAAATAACTTACAAATATACTCTTAGATCACACATATCAGTCATTTACGAAGCTTATATCGCACATATCGATCCTTTCAGACATATCGATATTAATGTTGATTCTTGACTTATAGATATTTTTTTGAAGAATTGACTTATAGATATTGGGAATGGATTTCCTTCAAGTCTTACAACATGAAATAACTTGCAAATATACTCCAAGTTGAAGAACCATTGTATGCACCCTCCTGTCGCACCATACCCTACCAGTACGGGGGTCTCGCTGCCCGATCAGCGAGCCTGGGGGGGCCCAGGTTGGCCCCCCTTGTGGGGGTGCGGGGACAGCGCCCCCGACCCGAAACAAAATATATATATAAACCATTGTGTTTTTAATACTAGGTGTAGCAAAATATGTATTTTAATACTGGGTGTAGCTAGATAAGTAGTGGAATCAATCTTGCATGAATAATAGCATTGATATATAGAGAGATCGGTGAAATATCAAGTGTATCGATCGATATCCAGGATTTTTTGTACTGAATCTAGTCATTTTTGACCGATATGAGCCGATATGGCGATATCTGGGTGATTTCGATACCCCCTCCCTGTCGAAATCGATATATCGGCAATATATCACCAATATATCACTGATACAGCCTTTTATGGCCCTCACCCCACTAACCATGTCTACCCTTAGGTGCACCTCAAGAACTCAATCTCGAGGACTATGTGGGATCCCATTAAGGAGATCAAGGTCACCATTATGGCTTTATAGCCCTATTGGCATTAGAATACATGGGACCATAATAGTATAAGTACATAGCTTCACAAATCCTACATCCTTTCCCGTGCTTTTGTAGGACATATCCACGTTAGGCACAAAAAGATATTTCATAACCTTGACGAGGAACCTTGGTCATTGATTGGGTTGGGATACTACCTAACAAGGTCGCAGATTTGCTACCCAAATCTTGTATAGATAAAACTCAATACCTTAGACTAGTGTGTAACATCCGGGATCCACGTAAACCCGAACTCGACCCGAATAAGGTCCGAATAACCCAATAAAGTTGTTGGTCAATACTAAACAACTTAAAACGATCAATTGATCGTGAATCAAAAGTTGTTCCGGTGAAATCGACCAAAAATCGGTCGCTTCGTAATGCGCGCCGCGAAAAAGCCACGACGCAAATTCAAAAACCGCAAAACGAACTGAGACCGTCATTAGATCCGATTCGACGAAACAAGACCAACGGAATCGACCGTTCGTCAATCGGATGTCGTTTGATATTTTTAAATCACAAAAAATTAATATTAAACAAAAACCGTATCCGAAAATTTTGGGTATTCAAAACCCGATCGAAAGTATATCAATATTATACTCATATTGACCGTCATTCTGAGACGATCAATTCGAGATACGGTGCGTCGAAATCCGACACTCGAGGTGCGTTTTCGGTCAACTTTAAGTATGATAAATAAATAGAATTTTTGGTTAAAAAATATAAAATAAAATAAATTTAAATTTCGGTAACAGGCAGCAGACTGCTACTGTTCTATCTAAATTCCAGCACAATAAACAAATATAGAAATATATAGAATTAGCATATTATAAGCTAAATGTTGTCATCAATGATATCATTGATAATGATGTCATCAGTGGCATCATTGATGCTGATGTCATATATAATTTAGGTTAAAAAAAGGGGGTAATGAGGAAGGTTCCATGAACCTTCCCCACTCCCTATCTTTTGTTATAAAACCCAACGTTGGGATTCTTTCCCTTTCCCCTTTTCCTATTCTCCACAATTCCATCAAGACAGAGAACCACCCTTTTCTCTCTCATTTTCTCTCTATTTCCCAAACGAGGTGCCCGGCCCTCTCCTTCAATCTCCAGCCGAAAGAGCCATTTGGAGCAGCTGCTCTTCTCCAACTCTTCCAGCTGCATGCAAGATCAATCTTTCCCCATTTCTCCATCTTGAAACAATTTGAGGTACAATCTCATACCCTCTTTCATTGATGCCCTGCATGCACAAGTTAGCCCCTTTGCTATCATATATGTTGTTCCCACATTATTAACCCCTTATTGATGTATATTTTTGAGGGATTTGTTGGGAGATTTACCCTCTCGTGATTACAAATGGTGATTCACAAAATCTGTATATGTTTGGATTGGTTGGATTAATTTGGGTATACTGAACAGTATAAAAAAATGCTTCAGTATCATTGTATATTATATTGATAGGATCATTATGTAGGCAATGTAGCTAATTATTACAATGTTCATTGGTTATATTATTAGTGACCATCATGTTGAACAAATTTGATGAAGTTTCTGATCTTAGCAAATGGTGATATACCAACATGCGAGAGTGCAGCCCTCGTATTGATAGAAAGCCCGACTCTAAAAACTTACAACTTACAATATACTTGTTTAAATTGAATATGGCTGATATTTTATTGACCTTAAAGTATGTATATATATTAGAAAACAAGATTACAGTTTTTTTTGGAACTCCCAGGACTCCAATCTTATTTTATGTTAAGACAAACTAATATATAAGGTATCTTGAAGAACGTGGCATGAAAAAGCCGACCTTGTATGTTTACAGTATTACATAAGGTTACATAAGTATGGGGGGAGAATGGATTTATCTTCTTCTCATCCTTTTGATTATCTGGTATGTATATATATATATATGTATATATTACAACATGTATAATAAATACTTCTTAGTACTTGCCTTGGGTTTTATTGTAAATGAGAAACTTGTTCCCTATTATGTTAATCTTTAGTTTATTAAATTCAATTATTGTTGAGGCTGCTCGTGTATTAGATAGACATGGAGAATGTTAAGTTTAAATATATGTATATAACAAGCACTGGATTTAAGACATGGACCTATTAGGTTCATTACAAAAAAATGAGAACATTGGGGTTTCATACCAGTAACTCATAAAATCTAGACCAATAAACATGCAAAAAATGGTTAAAGAGTTAGAATGCAGGTATAGGAGTGAATTCCTTGTCATAGAAGCCATCAAATAATTATTCCATACAGTGTCATTATCTGAGAAACATCCCAGATAAGATTACACCATCTATGATAATCTAAGACATCATAGACAATCATCAACAAGAATTAATATTGCAAGTATACAATACTAATCATAGATCACTATTAAAACAATTATTAGAAAGAGATGAGATGACAAGCAAATATTGATGATCATGAATCAATGATGATTAATAATTAATTCATGATGTTCATGGTAACTCTTACACCTGACCGTGTGAGGGCGCGGTGACCCTCAACTGGGCAGGAGATAGGAAGCCCAGTTAGGGCAGCGGCCGCTAAGTGTGCGGGTATAAGATTCCAGTCCCTTTTCGGTTTTTACGCGAGCTTGCAGTGTTTTTACGCCTCGTTGGGATCCCGACTTTAGACCATTCCGTTGATCCTTTGTTTTAGGATACCCAGGCGGGGGATCCTCGATTTTTTTCAGTTTTATGTACGAGCGCGGTTGCCCGTACTAGTCGGGTTGTTTTCTAGAGCGACTTTTCTGGGAAGTCTCTCTCACCCGTCTCAGTGGCGTAGTTTGGGAGTAGACCTATCCCTCTATTGGACCGCACTTCCAACTAGAGGGCGAGACGGAAGAGCCATTTGTAGGCTTCTTCACCGCTTGAGTTTTACTTTCGCCAACAAACTAGACGAATCTACATCAAGATCATCCATATCTATATCTACATCTCCTAGAGTTACATCTGAGATAATAGAAATAAGATTTTGGAGAGGTTAAAATCAAAAGTAGTATTGATAGGAAATGACTAACCAATTGACTTGAGAATCAGGTAAATCTCTAAATATTTCCAATTCCATCTGCCACATCAACAAAACCACATATATTATATATGGTCAATATAAATATATACATATATACTCTCACAAATAGGAAGTTTTGGTTACAAAATAAACATGTTGTATATGAAAAATGCTAGAATCATGGGTGCTTATGAGAATTGATTACAAGTCTGAAACCTTTTTACTTACGCAAGTAGATGTAAACTTTACTTGTTCCACATTTCTACTTGCTCTCTTTTGCACATAATAAAGTACTTGATAATTATTTTATACTGTGGATTTATATTCACAATTGTGACTCCTCTTTTTCCTTGCACACATGGCAGGCAAGGAGCCTTCTATTCATTATCTATTGATGCTTCCATGAGACAGGGTATACACCAGACGGTATGATTTATTTTGTTCCAGTTTTAGTTCGGTTGATTATGTGTAATGCTTCTTTTCTGTTCAGTCAGATTTTTTTGGGGATATTGTATGTACTAGCAGACACTGTACATGATGTAAAATTATATGGAAATTAATGAAATGATATTTTGGTGCCATTTGTCTCTATTATCTTGTGGTTATGTTTGTGGATGTGAATGTCATATGTAACTTCAGCACGAAAAATTTTCCCATAATCTATGCCTCCAAATGCGATGCTAGTGAATGGAATATTGCGAAATGTGTCGTAAACGGGTACCCGGATCCTAAGGGGTTCACATTTTTGGTATCAGAGCAGTGCTACCCCGATACGCACATTCGCAATATTACAATTCCGATCGCATTAAGTTCTTGGATAGCGACAGTCTTCCGACTTGTCGTGAGTTCGAGATGGGAAATATAACATTCATATTCAACCACCACAGATACCACTGATTTCATTAATTTTCATATTATATCCCAAGAAGAGAAAAAGCATATATTATATTATCTGCAAACAATAAATTTTATGACTAATAAATGATTCTCATACAGAGCCATGGCATCTCGACCCGGTCAGGAGACGGCTGACTAGTTGGCACGCATACTGGATGCCCTCACCGACCTCCAGCAGCAGCAGGCTGCCATGCGAGGTCCGCAGGAGCAGATATTGGCCCAGCAGACCGAGATTGCCGACAGACAGACAGATATAGAGATGAGTTTGAGGACCTATCAGATTTCACGTACCATCCATCACAGGATGGAATATGGCAGGACCAGCATCAGTCTGTTGAGGTAGAGCAGCCTCATCCTGATGATCCACATGAGGAGGTACATGAGTATGGAGCAGATGATGCGGACTTTAACAGGGAGCAGGATCCTGTGGACTTAGCAGACGAGGGTGCCCACGAGTACTCAGCTATTCACAGGCACCAGTCCATTTTCACATCCTACCAGAGGGCCAACATACCCTTGTTCGAGGGCACTGGTACACTAGATGTTGCAGAGCAGTGGTTGAAGAGAGTGATGAAGGTGCTCAGGATGATTCGCGCACCACGAGACACGTGGCTATCTTTCATGGAGTACTCATTTACAGACTATGTTGAGAGATGGTGGGATGCCGAGGTATCTGAGTTTGGCCGAGAGCCTACATGGGACGATTTCGAGACGAAGTTCAGAGCCCACTTCTTTTCTGCGAAGTGGAAGGAGTCTCAGCGTCGACTTTTTGCAGAGCTTCGTCAGGGACATGTGACAGCCAGAGATTACTTTATCCGATACACAGAGCTGTCACGACATACACGACAGCTGGCGCATTTTCAGAGGAGAATCTGGAAAAGTTCATCAACGGCATGCGAGATGAAGTACAAGAGAAGCTAGTTGGACTACACATCACATCCATCTCCGAGGCTACCGATGCTGCGGAGAAGTTCGAGGACATCAGAGGGAGACGTTTCGGGAGCTCGTCTGGAGCAGTGCCTAGACCACGGCGATCTTTTGGACCGATACGTCGACCATTTCAGCAGCAGAGGTCAGACAGACGGTTCCGACCTACAGGTTCATCATTCACAGGCAGTGCTCGCTCTTCTCCATTGACTACTTTAGGAGGAGCATTTGCCAGGGGGGCACAGAGTCCGCTCGATCATCTAGGTCGCAGCGAGTAGACAGACCACCTGCAGGACCAGCCCGGAGCACAGATACAGCCACTCCACTTACCAGGCCAGTCCGATGTTATCGATGTCACGAGTGGGGACATTATCGATCACAGTGCCCACAGGTTTCTGGTGAGCCTCAGCCACAGCCTTCACAGTTGCAGCCTCAGGTACCGCGTTCAGGGAGTTTCCGTGGCAGGAACTCCAACTTTAGGCGACCTCAGCAGAGACAGACGCAGAGCGTGGCAGGTTCCAGTATCGCACCAGTCAGGCAGGGGCAGATACATGCAATTACTGAGGAGCAGGCACGTTCAGACGCTACTGTAGTGAAAGGTACGGTCTCAGTCTTGGGCCGACCTTTCCATGTTCTATTTGATTCTGGTGCGACGCACTCTTTTCTTGCTTCAAGGCTACTTGCTTCTTTAGGTAGAGTCGGAGAGACTCTCTCTTCTCCATATCACATCCGAGGGCCAGGTGGCCAGTTGTTTATCATTTCCCTGATAGTCAGGCAATTGCCCTTACTGATTGGCGGTCACGGGATGATCGCAGATTGTCTACTTCTGCAGCTTGATGAGTTCGACTTGATTTTGGGCATGGATTGGTTATCCGCTCATCATGCACTTGTTGATTGCTTTAGGAAGACGGTTGTCTTCCGAATTTCAGATCTACCCGAATTCACTTTTGAGGGTACTATACATGACTCCACCATAGAGTACATTTCAGTGTTGCGAGCCCAGCGACTTGTTGATCAGGGTTGTGATTCATACCTTGCATTTGTTCGGGAGGTATCTGACCAGGAGTCGATGACACAGGACATCCGAGTAGTATCAGAATATCCAGATGTATTTCCTGATGAGCTACCAGGATTACCTCCTGAGAAAGAGAGATCGAGTTCGAGATTACAATGTTGCCAGATACACAGCCGATCTCTATGGCACCATATCGCATGGCACCAGCCGAATTGAGAGAGCTGAAGGTGCAGTTGCAGGAGTAACTTGATTTGGGATTCGTGAGACCGAGCACTTCACCTTTGGGTGCTCCGGTTCTATTTGTCAAGAAGAAGGATGGATCCATGAGACTGTGCATTGATTACAGTCAGCTGAACAAGAGAACGGTGAAGAACCGTTATCCTTTGACATGTATTGATGATCTATTCGATCAGCTCCAAGGATCTTCGGTTTTCTCGAAGATCAATCTTCGCTCAGGCTACCATCAGCTGAGGATTCGAGAGTCCGATATTCTGAAGACAGACATCAGGACTCGCTATGGACACTACGAGTTTGTGGTGATGCCGTTTGGGCTCACCAATGCACCTGCGGCTTTCATGGATATGATGAACAGGATTTTCCGTCCATACTTGGACAAGTTTGTAGTGGTGTTCATTGATGATGTGCTCATATACTCGCGGAATGAATGGGATCATGCGAATGAATGGGATCATGCGAATAATCTACGGATTGTCTTGGATACATTGCGAGAGCATAAGCTATATGCCAAGTTGAGCAAGTGTGAGTTCTGGTTATCCCAGGTCTCATTTTTGGGGCATGTTATTTCTGGAGCAGGTATCGCAGTTGATCCTGCGAAGATTGACGCAGTCATGTCTTGTGAGCAACCCAAGACAGTTACTCAGATTCAGAGTTTCCTCGGAGTAGCGGGCTATTACAGACGCTTTGTCAGCGGATTTTCACGCATTGTTCGCCCTCTGACACGATTGACACAGAAGGGAGTCTCATTTATTTAGGACGATTCATGTGAGCAGGCCTTTCAGACACTGAAGGAGAGATTGACTACAGCGCCCATTCTTGCTCTTCCTTCAGGCACTCAGGACTATACAGTCTGCACATATGCATCTGGAGAAGGTCTAGGAGCAATGTTGATGCAGAGAGGACAAGTGATTGCTTATACATCACGACATTTGAGACCGCACGAGCGGAACTACCCCACACATGACTTGGAGTTGGCGGCAGTTGTCTTTGCCTTGAAGATTTGGCGCCATTATCTATATGGAGTGAACTTCGAGATTTTCACGGATCACAAGAGTCTGAAGTACATCTTTGATCAGAAGGAGCTGAATATGAGACAGCGCAGATGGCTCGAGCTACTGAAGGATTATGATTGCACGATCTCTTACCACCCCGGTAAGGGAAACGTGGTAGCTGATGCACTTAACAGGAGAGCGCATGCTGATGGTACGACGAACTGGCTATATACATGGATACGCTCGCTGCTTTTACTGAGTGGTATCCTCAGGAGAGCGCATCCATTTCTATCGTCATGCCTCCACGATATAGTAGTCTTTGGGATCGTATTATAGAGGGACAGAAGACAGATCCTTGGATCCGAGATAGATAAATGCGCACCATCAAGGATGAATTTGATGACTTTGTTGTTATGGAGTCTATTTTATGGAAGGCAGGACGGGTCATTGTACCCAATGATGAGCAGCTTCGCAGAGACATTCACAATTCACGGTTATCTATTCATCCAGGTAGCACGAAGATGTACCGTGATCTGCGTCGACATTTCTGGTGGGATGGGATGAAGCGCGATGTGGCGCAACATGTCAGCAGATGCATGACCTGTCAAATGGTCAAGGCCGAGCACAGGAGACCACCAGGATTACTACAGTCTCTCCCCATTCCCGAGTGGAAATGGGAGAGCATTTCTATGGATTTTATCACAGGTCTGCCAAGGACACCGGGTGGCCATGATTCCATTTGTATCGTTGTTGATAGGTTGACCAAGTCAGCCCATTTTATACCTGTCAACACAACTTACACTCCATCCAGATTGGCCAAGCTGTATGTAGAGAACATCATCAGACTACATGGTATACCACGAGAAGTGGTGTCTGACAGAGATTCCAGATTTACATCGCACTATTGACATCAGTTCATGTCAGCACTACAGATAGAGCTGAAGATAAGTTATGCTTATCATCCACAGACAGACGGGTAGAGTGAGCGCACTATATAGACATTAGAGGATTTGATCCGCACTTGCACTTTAGAGTGGAAAGGGTCATGGAAGGACCATCTGCCGTTAGTGGAGTTCATTTACAACAACAGCTATCATTCTAGTATCGGCATGGTACCATTCGAAGCCCTATACTGGCGGAGATGCCTCACACCTCTCAGTTGACGTAAGGTAGGAGATTACGTTTTATATTCCGTACATCTATTGGAGGAGACTGCGAGAGCTGTTGATCTTGTGAGATGGAGGCTTCTGACGGCACAGAGCCGTCAGAAGAATTATGCATACCGTCGGAGAAGAGATTTGAAATTTTAGGTAATCCAATTCTTTCCTTTTCATACACTCAATTAAGACTTATATATGTTTAGCTTAATCGCATATTAATGATATTCCTATCAATTGTAGGTTGGAGATTGAGTATTTCTCCGTGTATCTTCCATGAAGGGAGTGTAGAGATTCGGTGTTCGTGGCAAGATGGCGCCGCGATATGTGGGTCCATTTGAGATTCTTGCAAGAGTGGGGAAGGTGGCCTACCGAGTAGCCCTTCCTCCATATCTATCAGCGATTCACGATGTCTTCCACATATCCAACCTGAGGAAGTATGTACACGACACTCGACACGTCATCAGCTACGAGAATTTAGACGTGGAGCCTGATTTGACATATGAGGAAAGGCCAGTCCAGATACTTGACTGTGTTGTAAAGAAGATTCGCAGCAAAGAGATTTCATTGGTCAAGGTTTTGTGGCACCGTCACGGCGTCGAAGAGGCGACATGGGAGACTGAAGCTGATATGCGGGCACGATACCCGCAACTTTTCTGAGGTAAAATCAAAATAAGATTTTAGATATATGTTAAAATATATGTCTTGTTTTCTCTTTGAGGTTTTTATGGGTTCAAAACCCTTTGAGGTTTTTATGCACATATAAAATCCCAACAAGATACTTAATGACCTCGACTCGAGTCTCGAGGACGAGATTCCCTTTGAGGTTTTTATAATTGTAACATCCAGGATCCACGTAAACCCAAACTCGACCCGAATAAGGTCCGAATAACCCAATAAAGTTGTTGGTCAATACTAAACAACTTAAAACGATCAATTAATCGTGAATCAAAAGTTGTTCGGGTGAAATCGACCAAAAATCGGTCGCTTCGTAATGCACGCCGTGAAAAAGCCGCGACGCAAATTCAAAAACCGCAAAACGAACCGAGATCGTCATTAGATCCGATTCGACGAAACAAGACCAACGGAATCGACCGTTCGTCAATCGAAGGTCGTTTGATATTTTTAAATCATAAAATTTTAATCTTAAACAAAAACCGTATCCGAAAATTTCAGGTATTCAAAACCCGATCGAAAGTATATATCAATATTATACTCATATTAACCGTCACTCTGAGACGATCAATTCGAGATACGGTGCGTCAAAATCCGACACTCGAGGTACGTTTTTGGTCAACTTTTAAGTATGATAAATATATAGAATTTTAGGTTAAAAAATATAAAATAAAATA
The DNA here is from genome assembly GCA_037367405.1 of Ottelia alismoides. Lineage (NCBI taxonomy): Eukaryota > Viridiplantae > Streptophyta > Magnoliopsida > Alismatales > Hydrocharitaceae > Ottelia > Ottelia alismoides. The sequence continues at coordinate 483,434 of JAZKJV010000813.1, read as the reverse complement.
AATTTAAATTTCGGTAACAGGCAGCAGACTGCTACTGTTCTATCTAAATTCCAGCACAAAAAACAAATATAGAAATATATAGAATTAGCATATTATAAGCTAAATGTTATCATCAATGATGTCATTGATAATGATGTCATATGAAATTTAGGTAAAAAAAGGGGGTAATGAGGAAGGTTCCATGAACCTTCCCCACTCCCTCTCTTTTGTTATAAAACCCAACGTTGGGATTCTTTCCCTTTCCCCTTTTCCTATTCTCCACAATTCCATCAAGAGAGAGAGCCACCCTTTTCTCTCTCATTTTCTCTCTATTTCCCCAACGAGGTGCCCGGCCCTCTCCTTCAATCTCCAGCCGAAAGAGCTGCTGGGAGCTCCAATTCATTCAGCCATCTTAGCCATTTGGAGCAGCTGCTCTTCTCCAACTCTTCCAGCTACATGCAAGATCAAGATTTCCCCATTTCTCCATCTTGAAATAATTTGAGGTACAATCCCATACCCTCCTTCCTTGCTGCCATGCATGCACAAGTTACCCCCTTTGTTGTCATATATGTTGTTCCCACATTATTAACCCCTTATTGATGTATATCTTTTAGGGATTTGTTGGGAGATTTACCCTCTCGTGATTACAAATGGTGATTTCACAAAATCTGTATATGTTTGGATTGGTTGGATTAATTTGGGTATACTGAACAGGTATAAAAAATGCTTCGGTAATGTATATTATATTGATAGGATCATTATGTAGGGCAATGTAGCTAATTATCACAATGTTCATTGGTTAGATTATTAGTGACCATCATGTTGAACAAATTTGATGAAGTTTTTGATCTTAGCAAATGGTGATATACCAACATGCGAGAGTGCAGCCCTCGTATTGATAGAAAGCCCGACTCTAAAAACTTACAACTTACAATAAACTTGTTTAAATTGAATATGGCTGATATTTTATTGACCTTAAAGTATGTATATATATTAGAAAACAAGATTACAGTTTTTTTTGGAACTCCCAGAACTCCAATCTTATTTTATGTTAAGACAAACTAATATATAAGGTATCTTGAAGAACGTGGCATGAAAAAGCCGATCTTGTATGTTTACAGTATTACATAAGGTTACATAAGTATGGGGGGAGAATGGATTTATCTTCTTCTCATCCTTTTGATTATCTGTATGTATATATATGTATGTATGTATTACAACATGTATAATAAATACTTCTTAGTACTTGCCTTGGGTTTTATTGGAAATGAGAAACTTGTTCCCTATTATGTTAATCTTTAGTTAATTAAATTCAATTACTGTTGAGGTTGCTCGTGTATGAGATAGACATGGAGAATGTTAAGTTTAAATATATGTATATAACAAGCACTGGATTTAAGACATGGACCTATTAGGTTCATTACAAAAAAATGAGAACATTAGGGTTTCATACCAGTAACTCATAAAATCTAGACCAATAAACATGCAAAAAATAGTTAAAGAGTTAGAATGCAGGTATAGGTGTGAATGCCTTGTCATAGAAGCCATCAAATAATTATTCCATACAGTGTCATTATCTCATAGAAGCCATCAAATAATTATTCCATACAGTGTCATTATCTGAGAAACATCCCAGATAAGATTACACCATATATGGTAATCTAAGACCTCATAGACAGTTATCAACAAGAATTATTATTATAAGTATACAGTACTAATCATATATCACTATTAAAAACAATGATTAGAAAGAGATGAGCTGACAAGCAAATATTGATGATCATGAATCAATGATGATTAATAATTAATTCATACCGGTCATGGTAACTCTTACACCTGACCGTGCGAGGGCGCTGTGACCCTCAACTGGGTGGGAGATAGGAAGCCCAGTTAGAGCAACGGCCGCTCAGTGCGCAGGTCTAGGATCCCAGCCCCTTTTTGGTTTTTATGCGAGCTCGCTGTGTTTTCACACCTCGTTAGGATCCCGACTTTAGATCATTCCGCTGACCCTTTATTTTAGGATACCCAGGCGGGAAATCCTCGGGTTTTTTTTCAGTTTTACGTACGAGCTCGGTTGCCCGTATTGGTCGGGCTGTTTTCTAGAGCGACTTTTCCGGGAAGTCTCTCTCACCCGTCTCAGTGGCATAGTTTGGGAGTAGACCTATCCCTCTATTGGACCGCACTTCCAACTAGAGGGCGAGACGGAAGAGCCATTAGTAGGCTTCTTCACCGCTTGAGTTTTACTTTCGCCAACAGACTAGGCAAATCTACATCCAGATCATCCATATCTATATCTACATCTCCTAGAGTTACATCTGAACTAATAGAAGTAAGATTTTGGAGAGGTTAAAATCAAAAATAGTATTGATAGGAAATGACTCACCAATTGACTTGAGAATCAGGTAAATCTCTAAATATTTCCAATTCCATCTGCCACATCAACAAAACCACATATATTATATATGGTCAATATAAATATATATATACTCTCACAAATAGGAAGTTTTGGTTACGAAATAAACATGTTGTATATGAAAAATGCTGGAATCATGGGTGCTTATGGGAATTGATTACAAGTCTGTAACCTTTTTACTTACGCAAGTAAATGTAAACTTTACTTGTTCCACCTTTCTACTTGCTCTCTTTTATACATAATGAATTACTTGATAATTATTTTAAACTGCGGATTTGTATTCACAATTGTGACTCCTCTTCTTCCTTGCATACATGGCAGGCAAGGAGCCTTCTGTTCAGTAGCTATTGATGCTTCCAGGAGATAGGGTATACACCAGACGGTATGATTTATTTTGTTTCAGTTTTTGGTTCGGTTGATTATGTGTAATGCTTCTCTTCTGTTCAGTCAGATTTTTTTGGGATATTGTATGTACTAGCAGACACTGTACATGATGTAAAATTATATGGAAATTAATGAAATGAAATTTTGGTGCCATTTGTCTCTATTATCTTGTGGTTATGTATGTGGATGTGAATGTCATTTGTAGCTTCAGCGCGAAAAATTTCTCCATAATTTATGCTTCCAAATGCGATGCTAGTGAATGGAATGTTGCGAAATATGTCGTAAACGAGTACCCGGATCCTAAGGGGTTCACATAGTGGCCCAGTTCTATGACCTCAAACACAATCCTTGGATCCTAAAGAGGCTTATACCAAGTCTCTTGACATTAGATATTGACAAGACTTTGGCTCCTAAGAGGGTTGGAAGTCTATTGGACCCAAAGCCTTCGTTAGACTTGGATGTGTTAACCAGAATTCGGATTAGGATCCTAGCCCGACCTAGCACAAGCATGATTTTTCATTGTGCATTCTCACCCTCATCACCATCTATATATAACGAATGTGGAAAACAAAATAGATATGCACTAATTTTAAAAAAATAAGAACCACCCAATAAACCAACAATATTAGTAAATCAAATAATTTCAAATAACATAACGCAGATTGTGTTTTGCATAGCATATTAAATATCCTCTTCCATCATAAACATTATGAATATCTTGTCTTTAGAATACCTGAGCGTTTGAGCAGGCAGATTGCTTTTTGCATAAAATATCAAATATCATTTTCAATCATAAAACATTAAGAACATATCAAATTATTTTGTATTTAGAATACCTGAGTGTTTGTTTATGGATGATGCAAATGCCGGGCCAACAGCTCCAGGTGGTTGAGAAAGCTTTCTTAACTTGAATATAATGAAAGCTACTACAGCACAAAGTATGACAAAGCTTAACGAAGACGAAATAACAACAGCTACAGTTCGAGGACTCAAGTTATGAGTTTTCTGAGAGGGCAAGCGTGCAGCAAATGGAAACTGATGAGATCCATATTCCCTCGGTGGAATGGAAGCCGGAAGACCTGGTGAATAAGAAATAGCGATTCATATTGTTTTCAAGTATGCAAGCAAATATGAAAATACTTAAAAACAGTCTTAGAAGTGTATTTTATTCATTGTTTCTTAGAAAGAAAGTGTTTTCATAATTACCAGGATAATGAATAGATATCACTTTATAATCGCCAAAGACAGTTACATTTATAGGAATTTCCTTCTTCCAAAGTCTTTCATACAGAAGAAAAGCAGTTGTGTTGTCAAATTTTCTACCCAAAGGAACCAGATAAATGACAACTCTACTTCTCTCTTGATTCTGGCCACAGGAGACTGCAGACATTATTCTCACTTGACTTTGTTTCATATATGTGCCAGCTGCAATTTCAACTGCAAGCTCTGCTACTAATGCGAAAACCCACATTGGAGCTACTTCTAGTTCAAGTTCAACTTTCATTGGAAGAACACAAGCACAAGGCATGCCTAGAGGTGTAAGAGTCAGGGGATCAGAACAGAAGACTCTGGTACAATCTACAAGCATTCCAAAGACGAAGACAGCATTAGACAACTGCAAAAGCCAGAAGAAAGAAAAAAGTAATATCACCACTAAACAGCCATCGACATTAGAATAGCATATAAATCTACCGGATCCATATGTATGGCTAGATGGAGGAGAGTGTTGTGGTGATGTCCTCTGATGATGATTCCTGGAGTCATCTGCAGCAGGGGCTTCCCCCAAAAAAAATTAGTGTTATGTTAAAGATAATAGCAAGACAATCAAAGAAAAAAGTCAGTACCAGGATATTCAGGAGGTGGCACCACACGTCTTGGCCCTGATGGCTCCATACTATATGGTGGTTCTGATGAAGTCACAGGTTTTGGAAGGGGCTCTGCATGCAGTAAAAGAATACTTTAATAAACAAAGTAGGTTTGGAAAAGGATAATTGTAGAGAGAGAGATATAACATTGTGTTAATTAAGTATTGACAAGATTTAAATGGTCATTGAACGCTTATGTTGTCAGTTGTGTATCACCATCACTAATTGTGTGGTCACCGAACAAGTGTGGCCTACTAAAACTTGTGATTATTAAAGAAGATTTTATTTTGGGCATGCGCGTAATCAATGGATGCCCTTTTTACTTTCCAAAAAAGTGTGCCTACTATAGAAATCAAAAATAAGCTTGTTCCAATGAAAAGGACATAACAGAAAAGTTCCAAACCTTGCAGATCGCTTGTTCTGTGGACTACGTCTCTCATACTATGTACTAGATATCTTATTTTTGATAGTCTCTTTTTTCTGACATAACATTGTGTCTACAGCTTGTCAGAAGCTTTCTTGTCAAGGTTTTTCTTTTTATTATTCAATTATCTTGGTTAAGTTTGGTGGTTATACAATTGATAGCCACTTTCTCTGGACATGCCATATTTAATTCATCATTCTGAGAGTTTCCAAAAACAACCTGCCACTTTCCATGATTTCTTTGTTGAACTTGATCATGGTGGCCTTGGCTTGGAGGTTATGTTCATACCAAAATTCTCTATCAGTGAATTAATGGGCTCCTTCGCACCATATGAGCCTGCAACCATAGGGAAAGAAGGAAGATGCACCCATAGCTAACACAGGCTTACACAGACTAGCATGCAACCAAAAGAAAGAAAAACTAGGGCACACCATGATTGATGAACAAACAACAGATATATTCATATGTGAACGGGAGAACTATGATCAAATCTAAATTTCAAATCTATTATTCGTGATTTTAAATTATTTTTCAGTTTCCATATTAAATCAAATCTACTGACTTAAGATTTAATAATATCACATTATTTAAGATTTTGGTTTTCCCAAGGACTCTTAAAAGTTAGATGACATTTATTGCCCTCCCTCGGCAATGTACAACAAAAGAAAGTCAATAATAAATGTATGAAAAGTTAACCACAAAAACAACAATATGGGTACCCAGTAAGAAGTAGTCCATTTTTCATATCAGCAGATACCAAGAACATAATCCATGAGAATCAAGTCTTGAAGGAGACTATTTATTTCTACATGTTCTTGCAAAGCAATGTCATTGCATTTAAACCTCTGCATAATCCATATTTACATCCTAACCCTCGTATACTGTCTTGCATGCATGCCCCTACCATTAGTGAAATGCCATAAACATAACTGTTATTGAGTTAATATGACCATATATCTAACTTTATATTATACCATTCAACCGTACTACCCTTGACGTGTGGCTTCCAGCATCATGGCATGGCGTAGGTGGCAGTGGCAAGGCCAATTCATAGCAGTATGCGCCTAGGAGGTGGAGTGGAGGCATCTCAACATGCTCCCGCTAATCCCGTACAACAATGTATTAGTGTCTAAATACAATGGAAAGGCAGTGTACCGGAGGAAGAAGGGGTACACAGCTACAACATATGCCCTGGTGGTGCTGATGGAGATGATTGCGAAGGTGTTAGGAAGCAGTGGGCTGCAACAGTGCTACCTTCACTTATTGCCTTAGTCATTCCCCCGCATTCCCCTTACAGTTGATCATGTCTTTCTCCAAGCCTCCTCAGCTTGATCTGAAAAGACTAATCCACCGGAAAATTACATAGTGTGAAACATCTCCGAAATATTATGTGTTCTCACTGTTATTGTGTGGATACTTAAGGCTTATTATCTATGGAAACTAGCCAGTTAATTTATCCCTCAATTATCCAAATTATAATCATCATTATCCTCCCCTCCCTGATGCATCTGAGCTTAAGTGTCATTGCTCGCATTCACCTATTGTGAACCTAAATAGTGCTTGCATCACGAAGTGGCAACGGTGCTAGGGTCGAAGATGTCGAGGGGGAGGCCATCATATATGAACAAGAAGAAGTTTTCACGACTGAGGAAGAACATATCATCGACATACATCTTTTTTTTAAAGGAATCATCGACATACATCTTATTGACATAGGGCCGGGGTTTGGAAGACAAGGTGAGAGATCTTAGAGGGGTGGTCTGAGCAGGAGGGTGAACCATAGGTCGTGTTAGGAAATAGCAGGTAAAAGGTGAGAAAGATCGGAAGACATGCCAAGGGTAAAATGGATTTGTCATCACCCTTGAAAGCTGTGAGCCCTAACACCCAGTTTTTTGGAGGACAGAGCTCTAACTCCCCGTTAACAGTCATTGTGGAATACGTCAGGCATTAGAGGGTGCCCCCCTTTCTCACGTAAATGCGATCTCGAACACGTCGCATTTTACTGGCAATGATCGAACCATGGGAACAAATATACAGGGATATCACCTTCTTCGTCCAGATTTTATAGATCGCATCGCTGACAAGAAAGGATCAAGATCGTGGGAGGTAAAATGGAGAGTTGGAGGGAAAAAGAAGAGGAGGAAGACAATGCATATTTTGTAAATTTGATACTATTTAAAGGATTCCATGGTAAACATTTCTCTGTATTTAGAAATATTTTTTGAGTCCAAAGAGGGGGAAACACGCTATAGTGTCCGCCCCAAATTCATTAATAAACTGAGTAGAGTTACAAGAAGGCTTACAATAGCCAAGACTCGAGAAGAGTCTTGCAGTGAAAAACTATATTACCACAATAAAAACGGTGTAGGGAAAAGAGTGCACCATTTCTAGCCAGCCAAATTTGCCAATAAAGTCACGATAGGATGGAAAAGGTCCTCTCTAGGGCAGTGTTTAGCAAGGATGAAAAAATCAGTGGTCGGTACTCGGTCGGTTGGGTCACTGACTAAGGATTAATCGATGGTCGGACGACTAATCGGATTTAGTTAGACTTTGATCGGTTTTGAATTTTTAATTATTTTAAATATATAAATCATTTTTATGCATATATTCTTATATATTTACAAAGATTTCTACATTTTTTATATTATCACAATGAAAGAAAAGAAGTAATTGAATTTAAATAAAACATTAAGCATATAAGAATAAGTTTGTTTTTAAAAAGGTAAAAAAAATTGTATCTCCAAGCAAAAATCGATCGACTAATCAGCATTAGTCGGAATTAGTCAATACTTGGTCGGCCACCTCACTGACTAGACTAGTCGGACCTACTAATCGGGCCAGTTGGGGGATTTTTACAACAGTAGTGTTTAGTCTGAAACAACGATTCCCAAAATAGATCCAAGTTCTGTAGATTCAGCCATTATACACCCAGCTCCAACCAAATTACGAATGTCTTCTCACAATGAAAGACAAGGTGCTCAAGCGTCTCAATTTATGTTTGGTACAAGGGGCATCTATCAGAGATCTCTTAGATAAGTGTTGCACAACGGTATCACTCATCATAATCCATCTTCGTCGTAGGAGCCACATAAAGAAATCGATTTTGTTTGGCATATTTAATTCCAAAATAAAGTTGCAACCACGAACCATAGCATTTGTCCTCGGCTGCAAGGATTTGTTGATAGCTTTGTAGGCTCGTCTGACTGAGAATGAGTTATTACTCCACACCTAATGATTCTGACCCTCATTCGGTTTATCAATCTGCCAGATGGATTCAAGGAGGCTAAGGAACTCCACCAATTGTTGGTCAAAGAAGTCTGACAAGAAAGGAAGCATCCAGTTGCCATCAATCTAATAGTCGAAAATCCGTACTTCGCGGTCGGCAGCTAAAGCGAAGACGCGGGGGAAATTAGAAGAGAATGCTCCCTGACCTAACCAATTATCGGTAAAGAAGGCAAAAGATTGCCATCACCCAAAACTTGATGAAAAAGCTCCAGAAAGCGGTGCATCACTGAGTTAATACCTTTCCAGAAAGTCGATGGGTGAAACTCTAGGTGTTGAAACATCGTGTCCCTGACCCCAATATTATAGATGGTATGGATGGGATGGCAACATAGGTCTTCGATTCTCCCCCAAATCCCAGTAATCCAATTTAGAAGCACCTCGTTCATGGATTCCAGGCGAGAGATCCCTAGGCTACCCTCCTCTTTTGGCAAGGTGACAGACTCCCAATCAACTAGATGCACTCCCGAACACTCCTAATCTGATTTTTCCCAAAGGAATCTCCATATAATCATCTCCAGTGTGCACCTGATACCAACAGGAAGAAGACAGGACAACACAAAGAACATCGGAATAGCTGAGAGGACGGCCTAGACAAGCACCAATCGTCTAACACATGATAGAATAGCAGCCTTCCAACCAGAGAGTTTTTTCTCTATTATCTCAATAATTGGTAGTCAATCAAACATTTTAAGTCTACTTGTAGTCAGTGGGAGACCAATGTAACGAATCAGGAGAGATCCACGCTTCGTGCCCAACACCTCATAACAAGTTTGCGCCTCAAGATATGAAAGATCAAATGGAATAGCCGTAGACTTCCCAAGATTCAAAATATGGTATGATAGCTCATCAAAATTTTCTATTGTATCTACCATTCCCTCAACCTTCTCCGCGCCGCCCTTGATAAAAAAGATAGTGTCATCCACATACTACAACATAGGAATAGAGATATCCCCAGTGGAATATCCTGTCGTGACTGCATTAAGCTACACCTTATCAACCATGCATGATAAGACGTCCGCAGCAATGAAGAGAATGGAAGCAAGGGGGCATCCATGTCTCACCCCGTTATAGCTAGAAAAACCCTCCCTCAGTTCTACCATTCATTAGTACTGGATATAAGGTCGTAGTGATGCAGTGCTTCATCCAAGAGATCCATGTATTTAGAAATATTATGGATGGAAGTTAACCAACAAGGGTCATCTTATAAGAGTTAGGGGTTTTATAGGGTAACATTACGTACATATAGTGTACTATTAAAGTAGAATGCATGTCAGAATCAAGTATATCATTTGTTGGAGTATTTGTTATATGTGTCACTTGAGTAAATGGGCTATATAAGAATCCCCTCACCCTCCAGGATCGATTTACCACATCCGGTAGTTTAGTCCCACATCTACCGTCTGTGAGATGTGGAGACTCGGTGAGGGCTATATAAGACGCCCCTCACCCTCTGTATCCAATGAGAAAAACAATAGACTATCAGCCCTTTGAGGCGTTCTCTCGTAGTTTCATCATGCACCTTAGAGAGCAGAGTTCCACGTTAAAATCTCGGTGTTTATGTTTATCTTCCTGTTATTTATGCTCAGTTTATCATTTTCGCTTCCGTATTCCTATTTTCTAACATGATATCAGAGCGGGTTCGATTCTCGAGGAATCATGTTATGTTTTTTATTTAGTCGAGTTTCGATTCAATTATTGTTCGTAGATTTGTTCTTGGAGAATGTTCAAATTTCGTTCTAATTATAGGGTTTCATTCTGAAACTCTAGTTCTCCATGAATTCCACATCGGCAGGGCTGGATCTAGAGCCACCAACCTTCGACGACGCACTATCCCTCTGTCGCATCTCCAACGGCACCGCACGACTCTAGGAAATCATCGCTGATCCTCCAGGCATCTCCTCCCATTGAGCGAGCGACGAGACCAGCCTCGACACATGAGCAGAGCCACCAGGCACTCATTTCGGCAACCCTCCAATGCAGTGAAGGTTCCTCCATGCAGCACAAGCGGCAGCATATTTTACTCTTGAGGTGACTTTCCCCGTCGGTCTTTCCAAGCGTTGCACATCTCCCACCGCGAAGCGCTTTTCCAGCACGATGCCCTTTTCCAGGCAAGCCCTAGCCCTAGTCGCACAAGTTGGCGGCGGCGAAAACTCCAGGTGACCTAGCTGCATATGGTGCTCTTGCTTCTTCTCCAGCAATGTGTCTTCAACTTCGTCGCCGTGCAACCCTCCAGGCGGCAAAGGCCGCACTTGGCAACGATCACACCCAGGAAGGAGACGGTCCACTCCAAGTGAAGGCCCTCCATGCAGTTGCGCCTCCTACCTCCCAACGGCGCAAGCTTCGTGCTCCCATGGCGGAGCCATCTCTCTCACAATCCCAAGCGGTGCAGGCAACGCTCTCCTCACATGCATATGCGGCGAAAAAAATCCAACCCGATTTCCTTGACCTCTAGTTCTGCGGCGACGCCGACCTCCATATCAGCAACAGATGAAAGCCTCTCGAGAGCCTGTGGTGATGCCGCTGCTCTCTCCGGTCGAGCCCTCTGGCAGCAGCATCCTTGGGAATCGGGGAAGAGCCCCATCAGGGGCGGCGAGCCTTTGTGTCGAGGGTTCCCAGGCAGGGTACCCTAATAAGACAGGGGCATTTATTTTAAAAAAAAATCTTTCTGCTATTTGTAACGGGCCAAAGGTGGGGTCAGCTCCTACGAAAAAAATGTTTTTTTTATGTGAGGTACCAATTAGGGCAAGAGAATAGAGAGAGAGTCCAGCTGAATATCGAAAAAAGGGGTTGATTTGCATTAAAAAAGGAGAAAGGATTTTTAAAAAAAATAGATGGCTATTTTTAAAAAAAGAAAGAAAATAGACGGGAAAAAATGAGGAAGAATCGGCTATAAAAAAGAGGTTGAAATAGCCGTACAAAAAAAGGAAAGGAAAAAAATTAAAAAAATGATTGACAAAAGCTAAAGAAAATATGACGGCTTATTTGGTTTTGTCTCCCCATCATTGTCGTCTTCTCCCGACTTTGTCGATGTCACTATTTTCCGACAAGTATAAGAGAAAGGGGGAGTATTGTGTAGAGTCACAGGTCTGTTTCAGATTCAGGTGCCAAATTCCAGACCAGCCAGATTTTTCAGACTCTACAGATGTTGATATTCAGATTCGATGTCAGATTGGTTCGGAGTCTTCAGTTTCAGACATGCACATGTATGCGGTCTTTTTCAGATGAGCACATATTTGCCATCATGTTTTTATGGTCCCCATCATTCTTCTTTGTTCGGCCAGAGTTTTCATGTGTTTCATAGGGACTCCTGAGTAGAGATCATTTCCTATGCCATGTGGGTTAGGGTTTTCATGTGATTTCATAGGGACTTCAGAGTAGAGATCCCATTCTCTGAGCCAGATGGGAGAGACCCAGTTCTTCGATGAGGAGACTTTCAGACTCCGTTCTCCAGCGACCGTGGACTCTGACGAGTATTGTACTCCACGGCTTTTCAGTTCTGCCCTTCAGAGATGGAGCAGTTGTCCACATGTTGTGGCGGGCCAGAATTCTCCAGGTGGAGACTCATTCCAATCGCAGTGACTCTGACAGGCGCGGTACAGAGCACATGCTCTCCGACGAGGAGATTCAGTTGACTCTGACTCCAGCTCGTTCATCCTCCTCACTTGCATGGCATGAGAAGTAACGTCCTCAACAGCAGCCGACAGTTGTGCGCGTTGAGTTGATATTGTCTGTAGTATCTTGTATTGTGAGTTGCGATTTCTTTCTGTATGTCCAAACTGAGCATTGCATGCTCCAGCTTGAGAGGGGGTATTGAAGTATTTGTTATATGCGTTACTTTACCACATCTGGTGGTTTAGTCCTACATCTACCGTCTGTGAGATGTGGAAACTTTGTGAGGGCTATATAAGAAGCCCCTCACCCTCTGTGTCCAATAAGAAAAGCAACATACTATCAACCCTTTGAGGCATTCTCCCGTGGTTTCATCCAGTTCCTTAGGGAGTAGGGTTCCACGTTAAAATCCCTGTGTTCATGTTTATCTTTTTGTTCCTTATGCTATGTTTATCATTTCATTTCCGCATTATCTTTTCTATCATCATTGAATTGAATGAAAGAAACGACATTGATTCGTTGCTATTTATGCAGGATCTATCATGCTTTGATCAAATATCAGGATATCTTGTGATTATAAATCTTATTGCACGTGGCAGACCTCTTAATTATATCATCAACTAGGTCCCAATAGATTCTTCAGCATTTACAAGCACTGATCTCTTTTTTTGAACTAGTTTTTAATAATCTAATCGTTTTTTATCTCTATTTGCATTTTTGACGGGGCGGGGAAGGCAACTAGATATTTGGGTCAACTAATACTAATAAGATACGGTTCAATCAACGATTGCCTTTGGGTTCCGAACTCCATATGGGGAAGGAGCGTTGTTGTTTGCGAGGTCTCGATCATTTACATGGACCTACTTTTCATTCCATTTGTGGGAATTTTCTGATTTATAAACCGTCCCGGAAGAACGATCGAAAAGCGGATTTAATCAGATCGTTTGATGCTAAACTGTTGACTAGAAACATGTTTGGTGTATCTTAGTTAATAGTATTTGTTTGAACCAAGACTATATCGCTAGTTAGAAAAATATCAAGATATAGCAATAATACATATTTATATATTATAAATAATAAATATGATTTTTATCGCTTATGTTCTTTGTGGAGAGAAAAGAATGAATTGATTTGTAATGAAGCCTTAATATTCTCTTATAAAAGAGGATAAACCAGTTGGGCAAATTACATAATAGAGATGGAAAGAAAAGAGACTACATGAAACATGAAAAGATAACATCTCAATACTCCCCCAAAAATGGAGCATAGATAACAATCATGCTCAGTTTCAAATAACATCTCTGGATGACCCTCTAGCTAGGGCCTTGGTGAACATATCTGTTATTTGTTCCCCCTGAGATGGCGTGCGAGGTGAATATAGAGCCCTTCTGAATCATGCCATTGGTGTGTGACAATAGACCTCGATATACTTTTTTTAGAAGAAAAAGGGTGGTGTCCCAGAACTTAGGACCTCAATATACTTGACCCTCTCATGGAAGGCATGATCGTTGGCAATGAAAAGAGTGACCCTCTTACAATTTTATAGGCGAGGATCCCGAGGTCGAGGAGGAGGACGTCAGCATGACACATGCTCACATTGCCACCGTCTAGGACATTCAGAGGAGACATGCTATCTGAAGCATGGATATCCTGCATCTGTCGTTTAGTTGAGCAGACAGAGACTACTCCTACTCCTTCTCATGATGCGAGCCTTGACGATATTGTCTTTAAATTGAGAGAGATGATGACTACGTCACCCACCCCAGCGGCAGGATCCTCAGATGTTGCAGCTGCTGCCAGAGTTTCTACGAGTTCGTCAGGTATTGCTTATGTACTTACCAGTTCTAGAAGTTCATATTTGACTAATTGGATCATGGGCTCCGGAGCTTCTCATCATATGTATGGAGATCGAGCTCAGTTTACTTCTTACATATCTATCCCTCTTGGTAGATCAATGGTGATTGCTAATGGAGCTCATCTACCCATTATTGGTCAGGGGAAGATCGTTCTAGCCCTCTCAATGCGCCTGCAGAATATCTTACATACTCCAGCATTTCAGATGAATCTTTTGTCTATTAGTCAAATTACAAAAGATTTACATTGCCGTGCCATATTTGACCCTTCTTCTCTTGTGTTTCAGGACATACTCATGGGCAGGGTGATTGGATGTAGCCGTGAGAAGAGAGGACTTTACAAACTGGTTCAGCCTCCACGTGCTGGTACTACTACCATTCCTTTTGGATCCGTTTCTCTTTTTATGTGGCATCTTCGCTTTGGATACCTTCCTCTGCAGAAGATGTGTCATGTTCTCACTCAGATCCCTATTCGTACTACCTTGGAGTGTGAGGCGTGTAAGCTTGGGAAACACCATCGTTCTTTTTTCCTAGTCGACGCTCGTCAGAGTCGTCATAGTAGTTAATCGTTTGAGTTGTTTCACTTTGACATCTGGGGTCCTAGTCTTGTTCCCGATCATCAGGGACATCGATTCTACATGGTTGTTGTGGATGATTTTTCTAGATTGTTGGAGTATAAGTTGTATGCGCCATATATGAGGGAGATGCCCCATCCAACAGTTTTGTCCCACATCGTCCAGTGGTGGGACTTGGAGGCCCTGTAGAAGCTATATAAGGAGCTACAGGCCTCCTGTAACATATGAGAAAAAGCAATGCATAACACGCCCCTTTGACGGCTTCTCCCGTGGTTTCATCCCGCTCCTCACGGAGTAGGGTTCCACGTAAAATCCCGTTGTTCTTTATTGTTCTTTATTGTTCTTTATTCGTGTTCCATGTTTTCGCTTCCGCTTCCTATTTTCTAACATGGTATCAGAGCGAGTTCGATTCTCGAGGATTTGTTCTTAAGTTTTTTTTATTCGAGATTCGATGTTATTATTCTGGAAGATCATTCATGGTTCGAGATTTTGGACTCTTGGTTCTTCATGTTGCACGCTGGCATTCGCAACCCCTAGTCTTCTAGGGTTCCTGCTCCTGGCGACATCTAAGGTCTCGGACTGAACCATAATCTTGCATCGGCGGCGCCTCTACAGGCGATCTTTTGTTCCAGCCCATCTGCTCGCCGCACACAAGCCCCAGACTCGACCCCCATTTTCAGGGCATTCTCCAGAGCATTCCTCAGCCAAAGTATTCTCCAAGGCGGCAACAACAACAACAAATCAGAGGCTCTTCTTCCTCGGGCTGGCGTCGACAGGAGAGAGCCCGTGTGCTCCAGCGATGCAAGTCGCACCTCCTGGCAACATCACGCACCTACTGCAGTGTGATTTGCGCCCCTACTGCTTCAAGCCCCGCCCCCATCTCGTGCAGCCCATCTTGGGCGAAGGCGGCGTTAGGAGCCGCAGATCTTTCTCATCGCGGAAGACCCTCTGCCGAAGACCCTCCTGGCAGCGATTGTCACCACCTCCCAGTTAGCCCTCTTCGCGTGATCTCCCGGCGCACAGCGACGCCGCCATACTTGCAACCTTCATGCGCCATACCCGACGCACAACTCCAGTGGTCGGCCCTCCGGCGGTCGGCGCCAACCCCAGTCCCATCGGCGACAAAGAACAGGAGCCTCTGCTCCTCCAAATCCAAGTGGCGGCGCGGCGCAGTTCCTTCCATCGGGCAGTGGCATCCCCGCAATCTCCAGGCGGAACCCCAGCCAAAACCCATCAGCGGGTGGCATGCGGGAATCGCAGAACAGAAGGCGGCAGTCGGTAGATTTTTAGAAGGGATTTCCAGAACCCTAAATAGGGTTTGCCCTCAAATGGAGCCGCATATTTGTTATATAAAAAAACTGTGTAAGGCTCCTTTGGGCAGTATGTTTTTTTCCAAAAGAGAGAGAGAGAGAGAGAAAAAAGGCGTGTACATAAAAAAACGCGTACGCATAGTGAAGGAAAAAAAAGGTGCGTACAAGAAAAAGGTGTACGCACAATTTTCAAAAAAATGATGAAAAGCCGTAAAAAAATATAGGAATGGCTTTAAAAATGTTTTGAAAAAAAATTGTTTTCAAAAAAAATATGACGGCTTAAAAAAAGGAAATAGCCGAGAAGAAAAGATTAAAAAATTGGTGATGATTTGAGAGCCGAATAATTTGTGATCGGCTAATTAAGTTTGTTCATCCCCAATTTCTTAGTTGTCTTCTCCCAACTTCGTCGACGATTGTCATCCGACAAGTATGGGAGAAAAGAGGAGTATTATGTAGAGTCACAGGACTTCTCCAGATTTCAGAGATATCAGATTCGTCAAACCAGTTCAGAATTTCCAGACTCTACAGTTTTCAAATGAAGATTTTTCATGCGCAATTCCAGACTCGACGTTCAGATTTCGAGTCCCAGTTTGATGCGCAGATTCAGACTCAACATTCAGATTGGTCAGAGTCCAAGTTCGAGGCACTCCATGTTTGAGTGACCCATTTTCGAGTTCTCCAGAGAGAGACTCATTTTCAGACACGCATATGTATGCGGTCATTTTCAGATGAGCACATGTATGCCATCAGTTCAGAGGTCCCCATCCTTTCTTGTTTTGTAGGCCAGAGTTTTCATTTGAGCCATAGGGACTCCAGAGTAGAGGACCATTCCTTATGCCATGTTGGCAAGGGTTTTCATGTGGTATCATAGGTACACCAGAGTAGTGCACCATTCTCTGTGCCAGATGAGAGAGACCCAGTTCCCCGACGAGGAAACTTTTCAAACTTCATTCTCCA
This sequence comes from Ottelia alismoides, assembly GCA_037367405.1. NCBI lineage: Eukaryota > Viridiplantae > Streptophyta > Magnoliopsida > Alismatales > Hydrocharitaceae > Ottelia > Ottelia alismoides. The sequence goes on along the minus strand of JAZKJV010000813.1, from coordinate 466,780 downwards.
ACGACCGTGGACTCTGACAGGGATTGCACAGCCACGGCCTTTTTCAGTTAGGCCCTTTTCAGAGATGGAGCAGTTGTCCATATATTGTGGCAGGCCAGAGTACTCCGACGAGGAGACTCATTTCAATTGCAGTGACTCTGACAGGCGCAGTTCAGAGCACATGCTCTCCAACGAGGAGATTCAGCAGACTCACACTCCAGCCCGTTCGTCCTCCTCACCTGCACGACATGAGAAGCAACGTCCTCGACTGCAGCAATGTGCGCATTAGGTTGATATTGTCCGTAGTGTCATGTAGCGTTGAGTTGAGTTTCTTTCTGTTTGTCCAAGCTGAGAATTGCATGCTCCAGCTTAAGGGGGAGTGTTGGAGTATAAGTTGCATGCGTCATATATGAGGGAGATGGGTAAATGGATCCTGCCAGGATCCATTTACCCCATCCAACAGTTTTGTCCCACATCGTCCAGTGGTGGGACTTGGAGGCCCTGTGGAGGCTATATAAGGAGCCCCATGCCTCCTGTAACAGATGAGAAAAAGCAATGCATAACACGCCCCTTTGAGGGCTTCTCCCGTGGTTTCATCCTGCTCCTCATGGAGTAGGGTTTCACGTAAAATCCCGTTGTTCTTTAATGTTCATTATTCTTGTTCCATCTTTTTCACTTCCGCTTCCTATTTTCTAACATAGATTATCTCGGATTTTCTTGTTAAAGAATAAGTCTGAAGCTGGTCTTGTCATTAAATCATTTCTTACTGAAATTAAGAACATTTTTTCTGCTAATGTGAAGTTTATTCGCACTGACAATGCCTCGGAGTTCTCCACTTTACAGCTGCCAGACTTCCTCATCTCTTGGTATTGTTCATCGGACTTCTGTGCTTACAAGTCACAGCAAAATGGTATTGTTGAGCGCAAACACTGTCATCTTCTAGATGTCACGAGGACTCTTTTGATTCAGAATCAAGCTCCTAATTCATCGGGTGATGCGGTCCTCACTGCATGTTACTTGATGAACCGCATGCCTTCCGTTGTCCTTAGAGAAAAAGTTCCTTTCTTGATTGTGTTTCCCGAGAAGGACATATTCTCCCTTACTACCAGGGTCTTTGGGTCGGTGGCATTTGTCCACAATTTTGCTCCTGGTCATGACAAGCTCTCTCCAAGAGATGGCAAATGTGTGTTCCTTGGCTATTCTCGTACCCAAAAAGGATATAGATGTTTTGATCATGTAGGGAGAAAGTATTATGTAAGAGTTGACGTCACATTTTTTGAGTCTATTATATATTTTTCTCCTACATATGACAGGTTGTCTAACGTTGACTCTGACGAGGATGTCTCTGTTCCACCACCTCCGTTATCTCCACCAACAATACCTCATGTTGAGTCTCAGCAATCTCCATTTCCACTTCCACCACCTCCACCTCCGTCTACCTAGACACGGTTCTTGCCACGGTTTTACATTCGCAGGTCCTCTACTCGCTCCCCTGCTCATGCACCTTCCCCATCATCCAGCAAGCCTCAGGTATGTAATGAATGCATTGTTTTATTGGTGGCACCAGTGATATGCTTGTTCCACAGGATATTGTACCGGAGAAGCTAATACCAGAGAACAGAGAGGTTGATGGCATGGATGTACTTATTGCCTTGAGAAAGTCGTGTCGTACCAGTACCACTTATCCTTTAGATGTGCATGTTTCCTTGGACCATCTTTTAGAGGAGTACAAGAGGTTTGTTGTGCGACCCTCTGCTGTTACTATCTCACGAATGTATCAGGAGGCCGTACAAAATAGTAGTTGGCGACTTGCCATGGAGGAGGAGGTGGTCGCTTTGCATTCTCATGATACCTGGAGTGTTGTTTCTGCTCCTCCAGGTGCATTAGTTGTGGGGTACAAATGGATCTTTATGGTGAAGCAACAGGAAGATGGCAGTGTGGTCGCTACAAGGCAAGGCTTGTAGCATGAGGGTCCACCCAGTCTTATGGGGTGGATTATCAAGATACCTTCTCACTAGTGGCCAGACATTCGACATTGCACATTCTTTTATCTGTTGTTGTTTCCCGGGACTGGCCTCTTTACCAACTTGATGTGAAGAATACGTTTCTATATGGAGATCTGCAGGAGGAGGCATACATGCAGTAGCCACCAGGGTTTGTTGTTAAGGGGGAGTCTCAGAAGGTGTGTAGAAGGCAATTTACGACCTGAAGCAGAGTCCGAGAGCTTGGTACCAGAAGCTTTCGGAGTTGATAGAGCACCAAGGGTGTGCGCGGTCCACTGTGGATCATTCGCTTTTTGTTCGGAGGACACAGAGAGGTATTGTTGCTATTCTAGTCTATGTTAATGATATTATTATCACAGGTGATGATGAGCAAGGCATTCAAGCTGCCAAGGAGTTCCTAAGTCAGCAGTTTGTGACTAAGGACCTTGGCAATCTTCGATATTTCCTTGGATTAGACTTTTCTAGGAACCAGTGTGGTCTTGTGATGACCCAGAGGAAGTTTGTGACTGATCTTCTACTAGAGACAGGTATGACAGGGTGCAAGCCTGCTACTACCCCTATGGATTCGAGTATGAGATTATATGATGATGACATTGAGGAGGTAGATAAAAGGAGATACATGGAACTTGTTGGGAAGCTTCTAATGCTACCATCACGAGGCCAGACATATCCTTTGCTGTGAGCAAGGTGAGCCAGTTTATGGAGCAGTCCATGAAGGTTCATATGGATGATGTCTATATGATTTTGAGATATTTGAAGACTTCACTTGGTACCGGTCTTATATTCAGCAGAGGTACGGCTCTTGAGGTGACAGTTTGTGTAGATACAGATTATACAGGATGTCATAGAGACAGTAAGTCTACTTCTGGCTTTGCTATTTTTGTTGGAAGCTCTCTCGTGTCATGGAAAAGCAAGAAGTAGACAGTGGTTGCTAGATCCAGTGCAGACTCTGAGTACAAGTTCATGGTACAGGGGAGCACAAAGATGATGTGGGTTAGATCGGTCTTGACTGATCTTGTTGTTGAGGCTCCTCTTCACATGCAGTTTTTATGGGACAATCAAGCAGCTCTATTTATCGCCAATAATCATGCATTTCATGAACGGACCAAGCACATGGAGGTGGATTGCCACTATACCACAGACATGATCCAGAAGGGTCTCATATCAACCTCCCATGTTTCTATTGGAGATAAGACAGCCGATATTTTCACCAAGAACCTTGTCAGAGGTCATTTTCAGAGATGTTGTTCCAAGCTGAGCTTGATAGACATATATGCTCCAGCTTAAGGGGAAGTGTTGAGATATTTATCTCTTTATATTTATTTCTTATTTCTCTTTCTTTCATGCACCTCTCTTGGAATTTACCCAAGTCTTTTCTCCTATATAAGAAAGTCATAGGGTCTCAATAATGACAAGCAATTCTATTTTCTCCAACAATACTCATTGTAGATTCTAGGATTTTGGCTTTAGCCTAGTGGAGACGACTATTTCTCCTTGTACCCGCAAAATGGGGGCACTCTTTAAGGAACTAGATGAGTTTCATGATTCATCCTATCCGCTGCATCACGAGGAAGATACAGAATAGCACACTAATGGGGTCGGATATCACATTTACCTTTAGTTATCATAGTTTATTTATGGATAGACACAAACAACTATTGTGTATGAACTCTGAAGTTCAAAATCAACTAAGGAGGTCTGTATAAACTATAAAGCATAATCATCTTAAGACATATAGATATCGCATGTCTCATCCTATGAAATCTGAAGTTCTCTTCAGCTAGTAAGTCCCGTGTCAAGAAAGCATACTCACCTTGATAAATATAGATATGTTGAAACAAACTACGCTGACCCTCCAAAGATTAGAGGTTTACTGCATGATTTTGTAGGTTTGTACAATGCTTGGTAGATGCCTGGTGATATGAAGGGGTAAGTAACAGCATGTCATTACTCTTTCTGATGTATGGAGCCAAGAGCCAAAATAGCAGTCCACGATTCAAACAACTTTTAGGTTTCTATAATTATCTTCATCAGCGAATTATCCTGACTCCAACATAAGCCTCCCACTCCCCATCTTCTTGTTTTTTAAGGAAATGTGATTAAATCAATGAATCCATCAGCTCCACCGAATTTTTGATGCCTCCTTGTATGGTCTCAGTCCCCTTGAGATTGCCTTTTTTAAATTTGAGGTGGTTAAGTCCGTGCCAAGGCACACACGCACTCACCAAGCAATATGGAACACTAAATATCGACAGTACAATGTGCAAAGGCATCAATGTCATGCCATAAGCAACCGTGATTGAATTCATACATTTCGAGACAATCTACAGATTTTGTACCAGCTATAACAAAGCTAATCCTAAACTGACCGAATAGAAAAAAAACAGCCTTACAACCCATCATCTTTAGATACAGACAAACCAAAAAAGCAACAAACCAAATGCTCGCATACAACAAATTTATTTACTCACATTTCATCATTTACAAATTGTGCCAAAATTTAGCTTCCGTTATTCTCATGGAACGTTGCAATAGTAAACCAAACGCTTCTCGAATAAAGTAGGCGACTCCGCCAAGGAGAAAAAAAGGAGAGACCATATACTCATTCCGGATTCTCACTGAATAAGCATTCAGATGTTAGGAATAAGTTCAAGTAGAAAAAAGCATATCTAATAGGAGCTTGAGGCTCAAGTTCAAGCCTTGAAGAGCAGAGAGCGGATCAATATGAAATAAAGTTTTATGTCATAACTTAAGAAAAATGAAAAGGATATAAGGGTATCAGAAATCCAATTTGGATTAAAAAATACATCAATCAAGAGTATTGAATCAGAACCTGTAGGATGCAAATAGGGACACAATTTTCACGTCACAAGTTGGCCCATCAACAACATCGAGCCAAAACAAGCTGCCACCCCTCTCAAAAGACTGCAAAAAATTCAAAGGATTAATTCCATTAAAAGTATGATTGGGCCTTAAATATGTCCGAGTAGTTCCGATGTAGATTCTAGGATCTTGGCATTATCAAAGTGGAGACAGGTCTTTCTCCATGCACTCTAAAATGGAGGCACTCTTTGACGAATTAGATGAGTCTCAACCTATCCAGTGCATCATATGGAAGATGCAGAAAGTGCATTAATGGGGTTGGATATCATGTTTACCAGTAATTGCAGCACTTAATTTATGGATAAACATGTACCGACATTATGCCATCGCGTGTCCCATCATATGATTCTGAAGTTGTCTGTTGAGTTAAAGTACGTCATAGGTATTGAGATGGCTCGATCTTCAGGAGGTATGTGCCTAAGTCAACGAAAATATGATATGGACTTATTGAAGGATTGTGGCATGTTGGGACGCAAGTTACTAATCCTATTGAGGCAAATCATAAAGTGAATAAAGAGAATGGTGACCTTCTTGATGATATAGGAAAGGGTAGGTATCAAAGATTTATGGGAAAATTGATCTAATCTTACCCTTACTGAACCGGATATTACATACGATGTAAATGTGGTGAGTCAATGCATGCATGCTCCTACCACCTCTCATGCTAATGTGGTAAATAGAATTATGTGCTACATAAAAGAATCACCAAGAAAATGTCTTGTTCAAGAAAAATTCCAAGATCACTTTTGAAGGATACATTGATGCTGACTGGGATGACGTCGTTGATGACAAAAGATCTACCTCATGTTATACAGTATATCTATACGAAAATTTGGGTATTTGGATAAGTAAGAAGCAGAATGTGGTTTCAAGATCAAGTGTTGAAGCAGAATATCGGGCTCTTGCCAATGGCGTTACAGAAATTCTATGGCTAAAAATCATGCTCCATGACTTGGGCATCAAGGTTAGTATGCCAATGAAGATGTTTTATGACAACAAGGCTGCAATAAACTTGGCAAACAATCCTGTAATGCATGACAGAACGAAGCATTTGGAGATTGATAGACACTTCATCCGTGAGAAGATTGATGTCGGATTGTTGTGTCTTCCTTACCTGAAGTCTACCAATCAGGTTGTTGATCTTTTCACAAAGGGGTTGTCTACGATAAAAATTGAGTTGAATGTAGGCAAGTTGGGAATGGTAGACATGTATGCCCAACTTGAAGGGGGGGTGTTGAGTTATCATGCTTATATTGGTAACGAATCTTTGGATGAGGGACTTTTTACCCATCCTTCTCTATATATTGTACTCGCCCATCCCATTAGTTTCTCATCTTAGTAAAAAGAGCCCTAATCTCTAGTGAGGGAGATTAGGGAATGAGAGCCCTCGTGATTTTCCCCTCTCCGTAGGGTTTTCAACGTAAATATGTGCCTCCATCTTTGTGTGTGCTTTTTGTGTGTGCTTTGCATGTTGATTCTAACAATGTCAAATAAGGAGGCCCGTCATAAGTAAGCATAATCATCTTGATACATAAGGATAACATGTGTCTCATCCTATGAAATCTGAAGTTCTCATCAACCAGGAAGTCCCTTATGTCAAGAAAGCATCCCCATCTTAATACATATTGAAACGTTGAAGAAAACTACACTGACCTCCAAAGATTAGGGATCTACCGCATGATTTCGTAGCGTGTACAATGCTTGGCAGATGTCTAAAAAATACGAATGGGCAAGTAACAGCATGCGGTTTCATTCTCTAATGGACAGAGCCAAAATAACACTCCATAATTCAAACAGTTTTTATGTCTCTATAATTATTTTCATCAACAAATGATCTCTGAGTCCAACATAAACTGCCTACTCCATATCTTCTTGTTTTATGGAAATATTAAGAAATCAATAAAGCCAAAATCTCCACCAATCTTTGATGTCCCTAATCATTATCCTTATATGGTCTCTCTCCCCTAGAGATTTCACCTTCTAATTTGATAGGGTTACTCATCAGGGTTCACAGAACCACCACCAGGCAATATGGAATTCTAAAGATGGCCAGTACAACTAGTAAAGGTGGCTCCCACCATCACTATCATGCCATAGCATTCGGGATTAAGTCCATACATTTCCAGAAAATCTACAGATTTCATGTCAGCTGTACAAATCTAATCCTAAATTGATCAAGCAAAAACAAACCAGCCCTATATTTGTCGTCTCTAGATACAAACAAGCCAAAGAAGCAACAAACCAAATGAACATAAGGCAAATTTAGTAGTTATCCATGTTTCATCATTTGATGATTACGTGTCAAAATTGATAGCTTCCTTTAATATTCACGAACATTGCAGTACTGCACTGAACGCTTCTCATAACAATAAACGGTTGCCACCAAAGAAAAAAATAAAAGAGAAGAATGCATACGATCTCTTTCTTTCATCTCAGTAGATCCATCATTATCCCGTGGTGATGTCTACATTTACAGGCCACAAACAATCAACAAGGAGAGACAACAGACTCATGACGTTCCCATTCCAGATTCTTGCTAAATAAGCATCCAGTTGTTAGGAATGGTTTCAAGCAGAAAAAACGTATTATAATAGGAGCTAAGGCTTAAGCTGAAGGATAGATAGCAGATCAATACTTAATGGAATAAATTTTCAGGTTATGATTTTGAAAAAAAAAACTGAAAAGGAATGATGTAAGACATCGAAGTCACCCCTTCAGACTAAAAAATACGTCAATCAAGAGAATTGAATCAAAAACGACAAGATGCAAATAGAGACACGATTTTCAAGTCACAAGTTGGTCCATCAACAACATCAAGACAAAACTTGCCATCACCCCTCTCAATACGAAGACTGCAAAAAATGCAAAGGATTATTTCCATTATAAGGATGATTGGACCTTCAATAAGTATGAGTACATTCATGGTAGATTCTACGATCGACTTAAGCCGAGAGGTGACAGGCCTTTCTCCATCTACCATAAAAATGGAGGCACTCTTTGAGGAATTAGATGAGTTTCAACCTATCCAGCATGTCATATGGAAGAGATAGAAAGTGCACTGATGCGGTCAGATATCACATTTACCATTAGTTGCTGTTAGGGTAAAAGAGTACTCCGATACTTCATTCTATAGAGCCCTCGGGTCTCTTATATAGGGAGAGAGCCCTTGGGTAAATTACATGAGAGATACATAAAGAAACTGAAATAACATAAAAGACGAACAACTATCTCTACACTCCCCCTCAAAATGGAGCATAGATATCTATCATGCTCAGCTTGGAAGAACATCTCTGGAAAGGTCCTCTGAGCAATGGCTTAGTGAATATGTCCGCTGTCTGATCCTCTGAACTGACGTGAGACGTGGAGATGAAGCCCTTCTGAATCATGTCCCTAGTGTAATGACAATCCACCTCTATGTGTTTGGTTCTCTCATGGAAGGCTGGATTGTTGGCAATAAATAATGCTGCCTGATTATCACATTGAAGGTTCATAGGCAAGGGTCAGATCTTCTAAGACTGCTTTAACCCACATCATTTCTGTGCTTGCCTGTGCCATGGCTCTATACTCGGACTCGGCACTGGATCTCGCCACAACAGTTTGCTTCTTGCTTTTCCAAGAGACTAAAGAGCTTCCTATGAAGATAGCAAATCCAGAAGTAGACTTACGGTCCCTTGGACATCCTGCATAATCTGCATCTGCACAGGCTGAAATAGACAGATCTGTACCTTTCTTGAATAGCAACCCTGTGCCTGGGGAAGACTTCAGATATCTCAATATCATGTATAAGGCATCCATATGTACTTGCCTCGACTGCTCCATGAACTGACTCACCCGGTTTACTGCAAGGGCAATATCCGATCGAGTTATAGTGATGTATAAGAGCTTACCCACCATTTCTCTGTACCTTCTCTTGTCCACCTCCTCGGTATCATCATCGTACAGCTTCATACTCGGGTCCATAGGTGTACTTGAAGGTCTGCATCCAGTCATTCCTGTTTCGACTAGCAAATCTGTGACATATTTTCTTTGAGTCATCACCATTCCTTGTGCATTTCTTGCAAATTCTATCCCCAGAAAATATCGTATTGTGCCTAGATCCTTTGTAATGAACTGGCTGCCCAACATAGACTTGGTGATCTCAACTCCCTGTGCATCATCTCCCGTAACCAATATGTCATCAACATATACCATAACAACAATGGTACCTCTAGGGGTCTTCCGGACGAACAGTGAGTGGTCCGCATTAGATCTTCTGAACCCCTGTCGTTCAATAAGCTGAGAGAGCTTCTGGAACCATGCACAGGGACTCTGTTTAAGGCCATAGATAGCCTTATGAAGTCTGCACACCTTCTGAGTCTCCCCCTCAGCAGCAAACCCGGGTGGCTGCTGCATGTAGACTTCCTCCTGTAGATCACCATACAAGAAAGCATTCTTAACATCAAGCTGGAATATGGTCCAGTTACGTACCACTGCAACCGATAGAAGGATGCGAAGGGTAGAGTGTCGTGCCACCGGTGAGAAGGTATCCAAATAATCTACACCATATGTCTGTGTAAATCCCCGTGCAACGAGCCTGGCCTTGTACCTGTCTAGACGGCCATCCGCATGGTATTTTCACCGTAAAAACCCACTTGCAACTTACTACTGAGGCACCTGGAGGAATGGGGACAAGAGACCAAGTTCCCCTAGATTGCAAAGCACGCATTTCCTCTTCCATTGCAAGTCGCCAGCAGTCAATCTTCATTGCATCCTGATATGTCCGTGGAATCTCAACTGACGATACAGCAGCTGCAAACTTCTGGAAATCCCCAGTGAGTCGATGAAAGGAGACTTGAGAGGCAAGGGGATATGTAGCACACTGTCTGCGCTGCTTCCTATGAGCAATGGGCCTGTCCAAATCATCCAAGACTGTGCTGACCGGTTGCTCCTCCTCCTGTAGTAAAGGTTCCTGCACAGGTGCATTATCTAAGCCATCGTTATTGTTAATTTCAGAACAAACCTGAGGCGTGTCGGATGGTTGACTTGTAGCTTGAGCATGGCCTGTCCGCCTCGTATAGAACTTAGTGAAAGGGACAACAGGAGGAGGTGGTGGTGGTGGTGGTGGTGGTGGAGTAGAGGATTGACCCAGGCTTGGCGGTGGTGGAACAAAGACATTGGAATCTGGAGAAGTGGAGGAGGCCAATCTGTCACCCGCAGGTGAGAAATACATGACAGGTTCGAAAAAGGTAACATCTGCACTCACATAGTATTTGTCATGGACAGGATCATAGCAACGGTATCCTTTCTGTGTCCTGGAGTAACCCACAAAAACACACTTGATAGCCCTAGGAGAGAGCTTATCAAGTCCTGGAGATAAGCGGTGAACAAACGCAACAGTGCCGAAGACACGAGGTGTAAGAGCAAACAAGTCTCTGTCTGGAAAAAGAACAGAGATTGGGGACTTTTCCCCAAGAACAGTTGTAGGCATTCGGTTGACTAGATAACATGCTGTAAGGATAGCATCTCCCCAAAAAGATAATGGAGCACAACTTTGAATGAGTAATGTGCGAGCAATATCAAGAAAATGTCGATGCTTACGTTCTGCAACCCCATTTTGCTGGGAGGTGTAAGCACATGTGGTTTGATGAACAATGCCTTTTGAAGAAAGAAAGGTAGCAAGAGAGCGAGTGCAGAACTCCAATGCATTATCAGTTCACACATACTTAACAGTAGAAGAGAAAACATTCTGGATTTCATTAATAAGATTTTGAATAACACTTCCTGCTTCAGACTTATTTTTAAGAAGAAACGTCCAGGACACTCTAGAGAAATCATCAACCACTACTAAATAGAACCTGTGTCCCTGATGATCTGGGACACGACTTGGACCCCAAATGTCTACATGAAGTAATTCAAACGAGGAGTGACTGCTCCGACTCTGACGACCTGGGAAGCTAGATCGATGGTGCTTCCCTAACTGACATGCTTCACAACGAAAGGAGGAACTCGGAGAGATCTGAGGCAGTAGGTGACGCATCTTCTGCAGGGGCAGATGACCGAACCGAAGATGCCAGGTGTACGGAGATACGGCGCCTTGTGAATGCAGAGAGACGCCAGCGTAGGAGTTACGGACTAGACGATAGAGGCCATTGTGCTCAGAACCACAGCCAATCACCATGCCCGTCAGTATGTCCTGAAAAATAACAGACGATGGATCAAAAATAGCACGACAGTGCAAATCACGTGTAATCTGACTAATGGATAAGAGATTCATAGAGAATTCTGGAGCATGTAGGACGTTCTGTAAGTGCATAGAGGGTAGCAAAGCCGTCTCCCCCTGACCGATGATAGGAGAATGAGTGCCATCAGCTATGAGTACAGATCGACCAGGCTGTACAGCTCTGTAGGACTGAAGAATATCTTTCTCACGGCATAGATGATGGGTAGCTCCAGAGTCGACAATCCATCCTGTGAGATCATGACAATGAGGTGAGACTGAAGGACTACCTGAGGCACTGGCAGAGGCGGATGTACTAGCTGACGCCGAGGCTGCAACATCAGAAACTTCAGCACCCTCTGGCGACGATTGTGGCATGATATCACGAAGTCGTGCCACTAACTCTTCGAACCTGTGATCTGTAGCAGGAGCTGAAGGACCCTGAACATGATCCGCGACACGTGCAGAAGGAGGGAAGCCGTGCTTGGAATAGCACGTATCCTCCGAATGACCAGTACGGCGGCAGAAAGAACACGTGGACCGTATGCGACCTCCGCGTCCACGTCCACCATTTCCTCTGCCACGAAACGAGGACGAACCACCACGTCCCCTGGAAACTGCCATTGCAGACGGAGGTGCATTCGCTGTAGCGGATGGAACAGGTACACGACTGAGCCTCCTGTATACCTCTTCCATCGACGGGATAGTGGCATCTGCTAGGATCTGAGAGCGTGCGGCCTCGTACTCCGGGTCTAGGGCAGCGAGTAATACGCCAACCATAGTGGCATTGCGGAACGTCTTCTGTTGTTCCGGCGTGGCTGTGAGCGGAATGGTGCTATAGAGCTTCTCGAACATACCACGAAGCGACGTGTACAGCGAATGGAGAGGTCTCCCATTCTGCTTTGTGGTAAATATATCATGCTGCAACTGGAGCATCTTCGTCTCGTTGCGGACCTGAGAGTACGTCATGGCCAAAATGTCCCACATCGCCTTAGCGGTGGGCTGGTGGAGAACATCATTTGCTATCTCTGTCGTGAGCGTACCTGAGAGCCAAACCTTGGCGTACGCATCGTCAGCCTCCCATGAGGCATAGACTCCTGTTTTCTCCGGCGGTTCATCCTCGGTAAGAATATGCTTCTTACCACACGACTTCATGAGACTGAGGAACTGCATCGCCCACAGTTCGTAGTTTGTCCCGTCCATTTTGACGATCGGTGCTGAACCTTTGAACGCACCTATGGCGGGCATATCGAGCTTTTGTTCGGACATGATGCCGGAGAAGAACGACTATTGATAGACCAAGAAGAGGTTGTCTACCAAGACTTTAAGGATTCAAGTGCACATGTAGACGTTATGCACTTGAATCCATCATCTATCCGAGACCGAGCGAAGGGGCAGCACCCGGCGACAAGTAGAGGCTCCGGAAGCCTCTACCAATGAAGATGACGGCTGTGCGGGGACTGGTGGGGGGCTGGGCGGTGTATACAGCCCCCGGCGGCAGCTGGAGGAAGCCGGGGCGGAAGGTGGGTGGCTCCGGCGGCGCGCGTGCGGGACGAGGAGAGGGTCCTGGGCTGGTCGGCGGCGCCCTGGGGGCTGGGCGGCAACCTGGGGTCGGTGGCGGAGCCCTGGGCGGCGCCCTGGGGGCGGCGGCGGTGGGAGAGAGTCGGCGGGAGGGGGGGCGGCGGTGGAGAGAAACCCTAGATTAAGGTTAGGGCTCTGATACCATGTTAGGGTAAAAGAGTACTCCGATACTTCATTCTATAGAGCCCTCGGGTCTCTTATATAGGGAGAGAACCCTTGGGTAAATTACATGAGAGGTACATAAAGAAACTGAAATAACATAAAAGACGAACAACTATCTCTACAGTTGCAATACTTAACTTGAGGATAGACAGGTACAGCCATTATGTTATCGTGTGTCAAATCCTATGAATTCTGAAGTTCATGTTAACTAAGGAGTCCCATATTAAGTAAGCATAATCATCTAGATACGTATGGATATCGTTTGTCTCATCCTATGAACTCTGAAGTTCTCGTGAACTTGGGAGTCCCCTATGTCAATAAAGCATACTCATCTTAATGCATATAGATATGTTGAAGCAAACTACACTAACCCTCCAAATAGTATAGGTCAATCACATGATTGTGTAGTTTGTACAATGCTCGGTAGACGCCTAGTGATACGAAAGAGCAATTAACAGCATGTGGTTTATCTCTCTGATGGACAGCCAAAAAGCAGCACTCGCCAAGATTCGAACAGCTTTTGAGTTTTCTAATTATCTTCATCAACAAAAGAGCACAGACTCCAATGTAAACTTGCTACTCCTCGTCTGCTTGTTTTTTTAGGAGATACGACTAAATCAATAAATCCAAAGATCCACCGAATCTTTTATGCTCTTAATTATTACTTTATATGGTGTACATCCCCTTGAGATTGCCTCATCTAATTTGAGATGGTCATCTCTATTCTCCTTGTGAAGGTTCACACAACCAATCACCAAGCAGTCACTGTTGTATATTCAGCTGAATGGAACAAATATTCTATTCGAAGGGAGTGATCGAAGAGAATATTGGCGGTATTCAGGAATTCGATTGACTATTGCAATTTTCATTTTTTTTATTTGTTAAAGGCCTCCCATTTATCCCGGCATCACCACAAATGGTAAAGTTCCATATATGTAACTTGTTAACTGGTACTTTTATCTTGGATTCTTGTTAATTGATGAACATCTATGTATAAATATATAAGAATGCATATAATCAACATAAATTTTATATTTAAAATAATTAAAAATACTTTATCGAATAATTCTGAATATTCTACCGAATATCGAATATATTCTTTATACAGTGGCACTGAATATTGAATACCAACTTCTGCAACACTGCACGCAATACAGAACTCTAAGTATGGCTAGTACAACGTATAAGGGTGGATCCCACCATCACTGTCATACCATAGAATTCAGAATTAATTTAATACATTTCCAGACTCCAGATTTCATACAGCTATAACAAATCTAATCCTAAATTGATCGAGCAAAAAAATAATAGCCCTTTTAACTCATCCAAAAGCAACAAGCCAAATGCTCGCTTACAACAAATTAAGTAGTTATCAATGTTTCATTGCTTACTAATCATTTGCCAAATTTTATAGCTTCCTTTAATGTTCATAATGCATTGCAATACTACACTGAGCGCTTCTCCCGTAATGGTAAACGACAGCTGCCAAGTTAAAAAACGAAAAAGGACGCATACAATCTCTTTTCTTTCATGTCAATAAATCCATCATCGTCCCATGATAATGTCTACATTTAAAGGCCACAAACGGTCAAGAAAGGAGAGTCCACTGACTCTTTTTTTTTGAAGTCTAAAAGATAGGGGGAAACACTCGGTGGTGTCCGCCCCAAACTTTATTTAATTAAAACAAAAGGGGAACCGAACCAGGAAAAACAAAACCCACTACAACCAGAACGCTGCAGAACGCTACAGTACCCATTCGTCTACCATTCGTTTAGCGAAAACCCCCATATTTTCCTTGTAAAAACGCTGACCCGAGAACAGCAAGTCGTTTCTCCCCTGCCAGACCGCCCAAAGAATGGCTATGGGGTACAGTCGTTCTCCCCTTGGTCTGCTCGTATTGGCGTGGAACGAGTCCCAAAAGGCTTGGAAGTTTTTTTTTGAGGCTCCAAAAGGCTTGGAAGTTGTCGCTGCAGCACCAATCAGATCTCATATCCTGCCATATTTGAGAACCCACGGGGCATGAGAAAAAGAGATGATCCACCGACTCGATCGCAGCACTACAAATCATGCACCTGTCAGAAAGAACCCCAAGGAGCCTTACGCACCGGTCCCGCATCATTAACCTCTTTCTCCTGAGCAACCAAACGAAGATACCAATTCTCTCAGGAAGCCTGAGGGCCCAAATATTTGTACAACCTCTAGTAAGCAGGTGGGACCTGGCCGGAGGAGGCCTGGAGATGGCACCATAGGCCCCCCTGATCGAGAAAGACCCCTCCTTCCAACAACAATGATCCCGGCCCTCACACGGCGGACCCACCTCCCGCACAGCCTCCAGTAAGGCCAAGAAATCATCGAACCTTTGGTCAGAGAGGTTAGCCGAAAAGGTAGGGCACCAGAGCCCATCAGCCCAGCACTCCGCCACCGAGCAGGACCTCTCCCCAGCAGTCCACTGACTCTTACTGCTCCCCTTTCAGATTCTCACTGAATAAACATCCAATTGTTAGGAATAGGTTCAATCAGAAAAGTCTTATTCTAATAGAAGATGGTGGCTTAAGTTGAAGGACAGAGTGCATATTAATATTAAATGGAATAAATTTTCAGGTCATAATTAAAAAATGAAAAGGGGTGCTATAGAAATTGGATGTCATCCACTTCGGACTAAAAAATACGTCAATCAAGAGTATTGAATAAGAACTTATAGGATGCAAAAAGGGATGCGATATTGAATGTTCAAGTCACAAGTTGGTCCATCAACAACATCAAGCCAAAAATTGGTGTCCCACTGTCAATAAAAGACTGCAGAAAATGTGAAGGATTATTTCTATTAAAAGTATGATTGGACCTTCAATAAGTTTGAGTATTTTCATGGAAGATTCTAGGATTTTTGGCATTTATCCACGTGGGGACAAACCATTCTCCATGTATTATAAAAATGGAGGCACATTTTGAGGAGTTGTACGAGCTTCAACGTATCCAGTGCATCATGTGGAAAATAAATGAGTTTCAACCTATCTGGCGCATCACATGGAAGATGCAAGAGCACATTGATGGTGTTGGATAATATCACATTTATTAATAGCTGCATTACTGAATTTGTGGATAGGAAGCAAGTACGACCATTTAATCTGAAATTCACGTCAACTACGAAGGCCCGTATTAAGAAAGCATGATCATTTTAGTACATATGAATATCGTGCATCTCATCCCTTGAAATATGAAATTCTCATAAACTAGGGAATCTCATGTCAAGAAAGCATGCTCATCTTAATAAATATGGATAAGTTGAAGCAAATTACTCTAACCCTCCAAAGATTAGAGGTCTGCCTCAAAATTCTGTACAATGATTGGTAGTCACCTAGTGTTACGAAGAGGCAAGTAACACCTTGTGGTTTCTCATTCTATTGGACTGCGCAAAAATAGTGCTCCATGATTCAAGCGGCTTCTGAGTTCCTAAAAATATCATCATCAACATATGATCCATGACTCCAAAATAAATCCCCTATTTCTCATCTTTTTGCTATCAAGGAAATATGATCAAGACGAGAAAGCCAACATCTCCATTGAATCTCAGGTGCCCCTATTTATTTTTCGGATATGGACTAAATCTCCTTGAGATTGCCTCTTCTAATTTGAGATGGCTATGCCCTTGTCGAGGCTCACACAATCAATCACCAAGCGGTATGAACTCTAAAAATGGCCTGGGAAATGTATAAAGGTGGCTCCCACCACCTCTGCCATGCCATGGCATTCAGGATTGACTTCATATATTTCCAGAAAATCTACAGAGACCTCATATCAAATATAAGTATATAACGACTCTAATCTGATTTGACCAAGCCAAAAAAGGCCCTCATAATTCACCGTCTCTGGATACAAACGAAACAAAAAAACAGCAAACCAAGTGCTCACACGCTACAAAATAAGTAGTGATTCATGTTTTGTCAGTCGCCATTTACTATATACATAAAAAAGGTTATATTTTCCTTCAATTTTCACGGAAGATTGCACGCTCGCAGCTACATTGAACGCTTCTTGCGTAAGGGAAAATGGCCGCCCCCAAGGCAAAACCCAAAAAAAAAAGAATGCTAAAAGGCAAACACGGTACCAAAAATTTCCCTATCGAATATTGCCAGCTTGACAAGCAAATTATGGCACATCTCCCCTGATATCGCAATATAGCAGCAAAAAGGAATAATCGCACAGGAGACATGCTGGAGCTCTACTCGATCACACATCATGATCGTCCATCGAAAAATACGTTGCAGGCATTTACCACCGATCCAAAAATACTAATGATCAAATTCCATGTTATCATAAACAATAAATGCCAAAACAATTATTACATAGCAATGCAAGGAAGCAATCGATGATAATAAAGCCAATCCCTGTAATGAGATGGAAACAACTGCAAAAAATATATATACCGCAAAGAGACCGATCCAGTTGTCCCATATAAATGAGAATCGCAAAAACAAAACCCCGCATCTCCATTTCTTCCACGAACGATCAATAATCCAGTGATCCAAAACGGGTTCTGAGCAAGCTGATCAGCACGCGAACAATCGAAGCTCCCTGTGCAAATCCATCTCACAATGGGAAGCTCGAACCCTAAGAACGGCGTGAAATCGAACGAGGTGAGAGATCTGGAGAAATGCGGGGAAACGCCCGGGTTTCGAGGGAAGAACGAGGAGGAGGAGAAGAAGAGCGCAATGAAGTGGTCGATGCCTTTTACCGCACTCCCCCGACAAGTAGTCGTGAGTGAGCGTTTTCTGTTTTAGAGAGAGAGAGAGAGAGAGAGGTTTGGGTTTTTGAGAGGGAAGAGAGGCTTTGAGAAGGGAGATGAGAGCAAAACCCTTTCCTAATGTGTGCCCACGAAGGAAAAGAAGGATGACGTTGTCGTGGTGATGTGGAGGATTTTGTCTCTTCTTGCGGTACCGGTTAAGCAAAAGGAGAGGAGAGGGGATAAGAAACGGGTGGGGCCCTTGTGCGTGTCCCCACAGATAGGATCCTTGTCCAGTTCACTGGGGAGTATTGAAGGCAGAGTGAACGATAGGGTTGGGGAGGGCGGGGACTGCACCCCATGGTATATTTTTTTCCTGGACCCGGGAATCCGAGCCAAAGGTTCGCTTTGTTTGACCAATGTTAGCTTCGGCTTGCTTGCTCGCCAGCCTTAATTCCACTTTGCTTTGTATGAATGGAAAAAAGACATGGTATATGGAGACATGGTATAAAGATTATAGATCCAATAATGTATCTAACGTTATACTCATATACCACTTGGATTTTCCCACCTCATCCTACTCCCTTTCACTTTGTATAATATCTATGTCACGAGCGGTAAAAGATGTCAAAGTATAAATAAAATTCCAATTTAAAAAAGGGATTTTTACCTCAAGAATCTTATAAAGTTTGTAAATTACCTTATCGACCTTTGAAACATTGATATTCTTCCCTCGATCCCATAAACTTGCTAAGTCTTACTCAATAGACCATGTGGTTAACCTCCATCTATTTGTCCGTTAAATTTAACCGGATTCCGTTAGAAAGAGGTGCATATTAGCCTCTTTGTTTAGCAAAATTACAGAAGATGGCATCCATCTGCTTCCCTAACCCTCCTCCTTGCATACCTTTCCCATCCACCTCCCCCACACAGTCCCTGACCTCCCCTGTATTACCCTTGACCTCTCATCCCTCCCTTGTGTCATCGCCGACCTCCCACGTGTCACCCTCGACTTCCCAACCCTCCCTTGCACCGTTGTCGACCTCCCCTGCGCCGAACTCGACCTGCACCCCCCTCTTAGACCTCTGCCCACCCTCGGCCTCCCAAACCTCCTCATCTTGCCCCTCCCCCAGCCACCTCCTCCAGGCCACCACCCACCTCCCCAACCTCCTCCCCTCCTCGACTTACACCCCCTCTTAGACCACTGCCCACCCTCGACCTCCCCAACGTCCTCCCCTCCCGACCTGCACCCCCTCCCCGACCTCCTCTGCCTCTGCCCACTACACCTCCTCCTCCCCTTGCTCCTACGCCTCTACCCACTCCACATCCTCCTCTCACCTTGCTCCACCCCCAGCCACCTCCTCCAGGTCGCCATCCACGTCCCCAACCTCTGCCCCTCCTCGACCTACACCTCCTCCTGGACATCTGCCCACCCCCGACCTCCTGGTGCATACACATTCATTCACCTTTATTCATTCATTTTGTCTTTTAAACTCTATTTAAATGTGTATAATATAGATAACTGGTACAAATTAATACTCTGGCATTTACTTGTAAATAATGCTCAAATGCTTGTGTTTAAATACAAAATAAATGAATAAAGAACAGAAAAGATAAATAAAAGAAATATTGTAGATACTGACTGAACGTAAACCCCAAGTCTAAGTCAATATTGACTTGATCGACATGGAATAAAGTAGGGGGGTAAGGATAGGAAAACATAGACAAAAAGGCATTGTCACCTAGAATCCGTAGGTGACCTATACATTGTAAATAGTTGAACTTTCACTAATTTATACACACCTTTTTACACTTCAAATGAAAATATTTTCAACATTAAACATGTACATGAAAATACATAGAAAAAAATAAAATTAATTGCACAGGAAAATAAGGTATGATGTGACTGGGACATACAGATGAAAAGATCCCAAATAAAACTTCGCAGATCCTTTTCTTCTCCATATGAACTCAAAATAGACCGAAATCACTCTATTATACTCTAAAAGAAATTATCTACCGAACAAAGTTGATTTCCTTAAAATTGGAGTTAAGATATAAAATTTGGCTTTTGGAGTCCCATTGTGTACTTTACATATATATATATATATATATATCTTTATACATTTAATTTGTTCTTTGTATTTTTACTCTTTTAATATTTTTAGATATTTGTAAATATTATTTGAATTATATTAAAATTATAACATAAAAAAGAATCCATCAAAATTTCATTAAAATAAATAATATAATACATAGGTAAATTATACTTATATTATACATACTCGTATTTATTTAAGTGTACAATTAAAGTCAGAAAAATAAAACAAAATATGTAAATATATAGTTTAATATATTATAAATATATAAATTATGAACATAAAATAATAAGATACAAAATAAAAATCAAAACTATGTATAGGTAATTATAACTATAATTATACTTGTAAAAATTAACGTATAATAAATAGGTCAATATAAATAAATAAAAATCACTTAAAAATAGTACATAAAATAAGAAACAACATTCATGTTTCAAGAAAATTTAATAAAATCATTTTCTATTTTATTTCTAATTAATTTTTATTTTATCTTTATTTTGTCCTCTAACGCCTGATGTGGCCCAATCAGGTGCGGGCCTTGGATGACTCGTCGATCAACTGTAGCCACACCTAGGCCTGGGCGTGTCAAAGCGCTGACCCTGTTCTTCTCTAATCTGTTCTGCCCAATCCTTACATGTTTTTAGGCTTGATTCTTTCTGCAAATCTAATCCTCACTCATTGGACTTTCACGTCCTAATGATTTCTTAAACAATGGAGCATCAATGCACCCGCAAAACCTAATCAAAGATGCCTCCCTATTTAGTTCCGCCCCCGACCTCCAGTTGAACTTGATCCATCTTGACATATCTTCATCCCCTTTTCTCATCCCTAGTCACAGTGGGTGCATCTCCTAAGATTTAGGCGTGGAAAAGGAGGCGGAGAGGCGAGATCCAAGCCTCGCCGAACTTGCTCAAGCGAAGGTCTTCTACTTCATGTTCCCCAGGTCCGAGTAGCTCTTTTTCTTGATTTTTCGATTCTTAGCAGTAGCAATAGGATAGTTTCACTTTTTATTTCATTTAATATCGTCCCTTTATTCCGTAAAATACAAAATTGAAGTTTGTCAGAGCTTCAAGCTTCGATTTCTATTCATCATTTTCCGACCGTCCTCCGTCCTCTGACCACCTCATCGCCTTGTCCTTAATGTATTCTATCGCCCTGACTCATCATCACCTCATATCTCATACAGATCTGAGAGATCTGTGTTCCTCCTCTGCCTCTTATCGGAGCACCTCCGCCCTGACTCATTGATGAATATCCATTTCAGCACCTTTATTCTTTCATTTTCGTCGTTAGACACTAGCTAAATGCATGTAAATAACATCATTTTGTATTAATTAACATATGTTGTTTATTGTGTAAATTATTACATAAAATATTGTATTTAAAGCAAAAATAAAAGAATAAAGAAAAGAAAAGGAAATAAAATGCCAAATGTATTTTATGACCTAAACCCCGAGACCCAGGCATCATGATGACCGAGTCAACAAGGAATAAAGCAGGAGGAGATAAGGACCAATAAAGATAATAAAACCCTAATTCATAATTGACAATAAAGTAATTTTGGGACATATTTTATTCTTTATTATTTATACCTCAAATAAAGAAGCTTTATACATGAAAGTTGTAGATAAATATACATAAAAAATATCGAATTTACTTCACATTAAAATAATGCATATTGTACATTATACACTCAGAATAAGATTCCAACATCCAAACTTCCCATACCCATATCTTCTCCATATGAATTCAAAATCTATCAAAATCACTTTAATTGCATATAATTTTTTTATTAGTTATTTAATGAAGGCAGTTTCACTTAATTCGGAGTTACGATGCAAAACTTAGGTTTTGCAACCCAATTGTATAGTATACTAGAATAAATATATTAATTTTATTTATTCTTTATATATTTTCAGTATTTTACATTTTTATAATTTTGTAAATATTCTCTATAGTATATGTACATATTTAGAACGAAATAAAATCATTAAAATACACTAAAATAAATTAATATATAAAAATACATATATGAATATACTATACATATACCTATATGATTAAACATGTATTTAATTAAGTGTACGAATACACTCAGAAAAACATAATAAAATATATTTGTGTATATTTAATTAGTTATAAATATATAATTATGTATATATAATAATAAAATATAAAATACATATAACATGGGTAAATATACCTATAAATGCACCTCTAAAAAGTAACCTATAATGAATCAACTTGTAAAAATAAACAAAAAACATAATAAAATACTATATAAAATAAGAAACATTTATTATGTTTTAACCAAAAATTAAAAAAACCATTTATTATTTTATTTTTAACTAATAAATGTTGCATTTGCAATTTTATTGGGTAGGGTGCACACATGGCCCAATCAGGGCTCATAAGTAGTTGACCACATGTCAACTCTCAAACCCCCTTGGCCGCCTGTCAGAATTTTGACCGATCTTCCTCAAATTATCGCACCCAATTCTTGAATTTTTTTTATAGTTTCCTTCTTAACTTTTGCACCTCGAGCAATGAATTTTCACGTGCCATTGAATTCTCGATCCGAGGGCACATGAATCAAACACATCTTCTAATCCAACCCTTGCATGTACAAAACCCCCTCGTAGGCTTCATTTTTTTATCCTTCTTCCGCCACTAAACCCTAACCCTTTCGCACCTAGACGAATCCCGGTAATATCAGGAGTCCTTAGGAGGGTTCAGCGAGTCATGTGGACATCAAATCGAAGTGATCCGAGCCCCGCCACCTACTCTCGTGAGCTTGCTTCGTTTTGGTCCAGGTCAAGTAAAGCTCCTCCTTTCTTAGTCTTTTATATTCTTTATATTAGCAGTAGTATAGGTTATGTGTTAGTTCAAATTGGTTTTGCTTTTTATTCAAAAAATCCAAAATTTGAAGTTCCCCGGAGCTCAGCTCCGACGAACCTCTTCACTATGTTCAGACTATGCTACGCCCGCTCTTTCACCTCCATTACATTCCCCAATGTATTCCCTTCGTCCACGCATTTCCAGTCAACTAAAACCTCTCTAGATCTGGATTTCGATGCTTCTCCTCCATCGTATAGCGGAGCACCTCCGTCGAGTTCATCTCCACTCATCCTGACCTAACAAGACCCCCAGAACCCTTATCTTCGTGTGCTTTAGCTTCCTGCAGGTTCTAAAGGGCCAAAGGACCCCCAAGGGTCGATTTTGATAAAGGAAAAGTACATGGAGATCCCTTGCTTCCCTGACCTCGCTAGACCTCGTCGAAGCTCCAAGGACACACCTGAATCCAGCAACAACTCCGTGGAACTTCTAACTACGTTTTGTGACCCATGGGACACTCCCAGGTGATCAGAGTCTACCGTCTGCGTCGATCAAAGCTCATCGGGGTTGTGTTCTTCCATGTTCTTCTAGGAAGGTTCACAGTCGTAGGATCGAGTTTCTGGTCTAGAAGCCCCAGTTATCGTTCGATCAAGTTGTGCTCCCACCATCGGATCTCATCAAGAGATCTAATCTTAGCCGGCCATCCACAAACTAGTACCAGACATCAAATCTGCGCCATGTAGGTTAGTGAAGCATCGTCTTTGTCTGATCGCACGCCTAGGGGTAATTTTGCTTGATACCCTTGTAATTTTTTATTTTATTTTTAATACTCAAACATTTGCTTCTAGCATAAAAATTTTGGATGTTTTGCAGTTCACTCCATGTACTCTCATTATTCGTACTTAGATCTAATCCACGTCACCTTGCGTACCTCGTGCGTGTGAGGGGAATAGGTATTTTGCACCTAAGCTCATGGATTTTATTTATTTCATTTTAGTTCTTATTTCTAATTATTAGTGTAATATTTTCTAGAAAAAATGCATCTAGCCCTGGGACTTTGTATTAATTACATAAATACCCGTCCGAGTATATATTATTGGATATATTTTGGAGAAATTACATTTTTAGCCCTAATCTTTTCTGAGGTGTTTAGATATTGTCCATGAATTTAAATATTCACATAAATACCCCAACTAGATTGTATTTTCTTTTTGTAGATTTTATTTTGTTAAAAATAGCTCTAGACTCTAAAAAATCTTTAAAAAACATCATAAATACCTGACATATATATTTATGACATATATTTTTGGTTAGGTATTTAAGGATTATTTTCTATTAATAAAAATAAAAAATAGATCTTTTATTCCCTATTTTGACTATTATAATTCTAAAAAATAAAAAGTTTGAAAAATTCCAAAATATTTGTTTACTATGGTATTTGAGATTACATACTAAAATCCCTAAAATAGAAAAAGAAAACAACTAAAAATTAAAAAGCTACAAAATCCTTATAAAAATTATAGAAAATTCTGGAAAATTCTAAAAATATTCATTTCTATTTCTGAATTTTGTTTACTATGTTTATTATACATTAAAAATAGTTTTGGAACATTTCGAGGTTTTTAATTATTTTTTATTTCCAAAACAATCTGAAATATTTATTCCATTCATTGTTTTGCCTAATTAATTTAATTAAAAATACAACAAAATATTAAAAATTATAAGAAAAAAACCAAAAATAGAGAAAATATAAAAAAAAGCCAGAAATATTTTATTTAGTTAATTTTGAGTACTTATGGTTATTTTTTATAAATATAAAAGCTATCTCTACTTATATATCTACATATACTTTTATTATTGTTATTATAAAAAGTAGAAAATAGAAAATATAAAAAGAAATTAAAAATTAAAAAATTAAAAAATTAAAAAATAATAAAAATAGAATTTCCAAAAAAATAAATAATTATAAACTTGCAAAAATCCAAAAATCCCTAAAATCCCTATTGTCTTTTTTAGCCAATTTTGAATTTCTATCACCCATTCTCCCTGTGTTTGACCCCCATTGCACTTGTCCACTACACA
Source organism: Ottelia alismoides (assembly GCA_037367405.1). NCBI lineage: Eukaryota > Viridiplantae > Streptophyta > Magnoliopsida > Alismatales > Hydrocharitaceae > Ottelia > Ottelia alismoides. The sequence continues at coordinate 442,237 of JAZKJV010000813.1, read as the reverse complement.
TTTTAATATTTTATTATATGGTATAATAAATTTTAATTCACAATTATTTTTCTATACATTGTGTGGGTTAATTGTTGATTGGCAGTTGTTGAGAGGTCGTCACAACGACTGAGTCCTCATCGTGTGATGCGTATTTTAGATCCCTCGATCACTCGCTTCATTAAATGGCGTCGTTATAGGAGAGCAACGCGTAGGATAAAATTTTGTGTTATTTTTATTTCATTATTTTCCTTTACATTTTCTCTTTTATATATAATTATTATTGTATTAGTATTTATCTCTTTTATTTTTCTTGCGAGGGATGTAGAGACAACGACGACCGCCTAGGTGGTTGAGGCACCCTAGTCGAGAAGACTCGGTCCTTCTACTTGTGGACCAAGAGGAGAGATCGAGAGAGAGAGAGAAGAAGTTAGCATAGGCTTTCATTTTTATTTTTAGAGAGAGGGTGACATTTATTTTTGCATTATTAATTTGTAATAATACAGGTACATTGGACTTGGACACTCAGGCCTAATTTCCAAATGTTTGTTCACTTGGGGGCTCACTGGACTTTTCCAAGTTTTGTCGCCTTTCTTTTCTTCATTTTCCGTATTTTATGTTTTTCGCCTTATTTTTATTTATTTTGTGAAATGAGCCCTTAGCATCTAGAATTGCTTGATCAAGTAAATTAAGTCGTAACACCTAATATCTTGCATGCACCTATATTTTCTAATTTTGGACTTAGTTTAATTAATTATTGAACGGTTAGACTTGAAACTGTGTGTCGTGAGAGGTCTCCATACAATGCTTGCAAAACCCACTGTGGTGGGCACTTAGGAGCCTCTAAGACTGGACTCTAGGTCTCTCTCTAAGTGTTTAGTATTTAGTTCTTCACGACATTAGCAAATGTCTACTTAGGACGATTTCTGCTTGTATATTATCATATAGAGTAGGTTACGAATTCCTGTTTTGCTTCCTGCATGGAGAGAGTTAGGAAGTGATGTAAGTCTTCTATCTTTACATGCATCGTTTGAAAAGAGAATAGATTTTCATCCCCGTGTCCACTTGCATTGATTTGCTGCTACCTCCCTCTATTTTTGTATCATCTAAGAATTAAAGAAGATACAAAAAAATCATTAGGCATTTGTTATTAAAAAATACTCAAAAAAGTGAAAAATCCAAAAAATGTAAAAAGGGACCGCTAATCTCACTTTGATCCTAATTAAAATCCATAACGAATGTCATTGTTTGGGGTTCAAAAAGCCCTCATTGATTTCAGGTATATTCCAGACAGAGCGAGGCATGACCCTCGAGGAATAGAGCTAAAAACCCGATCTGTGGCTGCCTCAACTATCACCTGGACTGACAAAGTATTGGTGCTTCTATCGTATGTGGATGAGTAGGGTCTTGTCGACGACAGTTTTCCCGCCTTGTGTGGAACACTGACTTGGTATGAGGTACTTAGCTTAAGCTACGCCCTCACGGATGTGTCTGTCTCATCGTCTCACTTCCGAGTAGAACCTTGCACACTCATGGGTGATTCCATTGCGAGCTTGATCTGAAGTAGTGGCTTCGCCTATTGGCTTCCTCTCTCTTTTCTTTGGTTGAATAGCCACCCAAACACGAGGTTGAGGAGCTTGCAGAGAACAGATCACAAGATGAAAAAGAGGTGGAACAAGTACGGGGAGACTCTTCCTGGTAGTACACATTCTCCTCTAGGGCTAGTCGCTCAAGGACTCGTGACAATATTTTACCTAAATTCACAACTCTAAATTTGAAAAGATAAAAATAGCCAAACCATTACATCTTCACATTTGTTGAGTTGGTGAACCTAATTTTGTATTGTGTTTATTGGATCTAAATTAGGATTCTAATATCAGTCGCGTACCTTTGCACCATTTTGTTACATTCCTCTTTTGCATATTTAGTATTGACCCTTGCTCAGTGTGAGCCTTCTACTATTTTCCACTCTTTATATTTCTCGTTTATCACCATATCTTTCATCCTTCATCGATCTTCCTCGTTCCCTTCGCAATGTCAACCCCTAGATGGTTTTTCGGGACTCCGCTGACAACAACATCGATTTCTTGTGCTCGACATCCGCCTAAATAAGAGGTGATCTCTAAGAAGAAAGGACGGACCCTGCAGACTTCTCCTTAGACCCCCCTATCTTCACCTACTTCGGAAATTGAGAAGACTCTTGTCTCGGTCTCCTTCCTTCTACCTGATTAACCAAGGAGTATTGGGGTCTAAATATGTCTCACACAAGGCGGAGACAAAGTCATTGTGGCAACCCTCAATAAACCCCTGATTAAGTCAACAATTAACCCACAACAGATAAATCAAGCAATGAAAGTAAATGTGCGGAGTTAAAATTTATTATAACTCTACAATGAATGTGTATAGTGTGCAAGCAAGTAGAGTGTCGAACACAGAGAACAAGCAGGATAGATCGGGTGACAATGCATAAAAACGTGAATGTGAAGTATTTGCCTACAAGTGCTATTTTTGTGGGTTTTAATTTTATATTTCTTTTTTATTTTATTTTTAATTATATAGTTTTATATTTTAATTTTCAATTTTCTGATTTTGTATTTTATTTTTATATTTTATATTTTTATATTTTCTTTTTCTGTAAAATAAAGTATAAAGCTATATAGAATATATAAATACAAAAGGGATGAGAGAAAGATAAAAAAAAGTACAAATACTCAAAATACATGAAATAAAGTGTTTTTGTGCTTTTTATGCTTTTATAATGTTTTTGTGATTTTTCTAGATTTTTCTTAATTTTTTTGTATTTTTAAAGTAAAAAATACGGAAAACAGTGAATAAAATACAAAAATCGAAATTAAAATGGGGATGAAAAAGAGTAAATAGTGACAAAAATTCCCCAAATTAATTTTAAATAAAATATAATAAAATAAAGAAAATTTAGAAATAGAGATTATATTTTTGTGATTTTTTTGTGAATTTTTAATATTTTTATGAAGTTTTTTGGGGTTTTATAATTTTTAGGAGTTTTCTTTTATATTTTTAGTGATTTTTGGATTGAATATAAAAGACACTAAAATGCACAAAATATTTTTTTGTAATTTTTCAAAAAAAATATAATTTTTATGGATTTTATAATGCAAATAGGGACGAAAATGCTTGGTTTTGAATTTTTATCAATATTAAAATACAACAAAAATGAAAAAAAATGCGTGATAATACAATGCAACAGGAATGTATGCTAATTTTCTGGGAACTTTTAGGAATTTATAGATGCATGAAATAAATAAAGGAAACAAAAAGAAAATACATTCTAGTAGGGGTATTTTTGGAAATATTTGAAAGTCCAAGGGCTTACGTGTAAATTTCCCAGAAAATATATAATGCAATAAAAAATTTCTGGACTAAAGATTAAATCCCAAAAGCTCAAGGCTAGTCGTGCAAAAATGCCAGGCACGCACGCGGATGTCACGTGACCTGGCAGAACCAATTCGTAATTCCTAAAAACCCAAGGGCTGAAGCTCAAAATTACCCAAAGTATTATAACGTTACGGCCATGTTTTAGGACTAATTATAAATACAAGAAAATATCGGCCCTTGACTACAAAATAGCCAAGCGCACGTGCTCGCGCACGTGCGCCTAGCTGGCAAGGGCGAGATTACAAATTTAGAAAGTCTGGGGGTCCTTTTAATAAATATTACAAAAAGTACAAAATAGCAGATGAATGATTCAGTGCCAAATATTAAATACAAAATGTGCTGGAGTAAAAAGGGCAAAATACCCAACGGGGCACGATCGGACGGCGCCTACTCCTTCATTAATCCAAGTGTCAGCACAGGAGACGCCGATGCCAATTCACAGCAGACGCCGAGATTAGATCGTTGATGTCGATCGAACGGCTGCAGATGCAGCGGATCCAACGAAAACTGCGAGCTTCTGGAGTCACTCGTTGATCGGACGGTGGAGGGCAACGCTGGAAGAACAGGGAGGAGCGTTGGCCGGAGCGATCTTCCTCCGCCAAGATCTCCCTCCTCCATCAGTTGTTGAAGCTTAGACTTTCCAAAAACATTCCTGCGGGGATGCTTTGTTGACTGGGGGAGGCAAAATGAGCGGAGGAGCGTCGTAGGACCACCGCGACGTCAGAAACGATGGGGACCACAGGAAGCTCCGGCCTCTCGCAAAATCTCCTCCCAACGCTTGTCTCGTTCAGGGTACCTGCAAAATAGGTTAAGGAGGTCAAGGGCAAAGTGCCTCGACCCTCCTGACGGCTAAATAGGGTGGTGGAAGCGATACAAGAGCTCGCCAGAGAAAGCTCCGGTGAGGGGGAATGATGGCGAAATATTGAATGGATCGGCGAAATACGCCTACGACTCGACCCTAAGGCTGATGATAAGCGAGTAAATGCAAGAAAAAATGGATAAAAAGCAACCTCTATGGTCCAAGAACCAGAGTTTTGGACCTCATGGCAGCACGCTGGAGATGGGATGGAACGATCGCCTCGGCCCTCGCCTGAGCTCCGCGTGCGTGCTGGAGGGAGCCTGTCGTGCTCCCGGTCCGGAGCACGACGAACAAGTGTCAAAACTAGGGTTGAAGAGGGTTCAAAAAAGGAAGTGGAGCTCGGGGGTGGTTTTGAACACGGCGTGACAGGGAGAGAAGAACGAGGTGGACCGAGCGAATCGTGGATCCAAAGAACGATACAAGCCCTAGGTGTATATGCCCGATCCACGAGGGAAAAAAGTCATGACGGGTCCATCACGAGAAGATGCAAGGAACGCCCTCGAAAAATCCACGAAATGGGACAAAAATGAGGGTTTGACAGGTGCCAAACCTCGGTCAGAGAGTTGACCGAGGTCAATCAACGGAAGCTTCTGGTTGGTCCATGCGGACCAACCAGAAAATTCCTTGGCAAAAAGATTTGTTAATTCATTTAAAAATAATAAGAATTTATTGATTTTTGGTTATTAAATGAAAAATGTTTATTATTTTATAAATTATTTTATTGTGATTTTTATTTATTTTTTAGAGGTATAAACATACAAGTTACCTTTTTAGGCCTATATGGGTATACATATCTATATATTTTAATATTTTATTTTTATTTTTTAAATTTATTTTTATTTATTTTGTTTATTATTTTGCGAATTTATTACTTATTTTTATAAACTTAAATATATTTTTATTTTATTTTTCTGATATATTTTAAATACTTAATAAAATAGAAGTATTAATTATATAGATATATTTACATGTATTATACCTATGTATTGTATACAAGTATTTTATTTTTTTGTGTTTTCTTTGAATTTTTATTCGTGTTTTGAATATGTACGTATATTATAAATAATATTTACAAAATTATAAAATATAAGATTATAAAAATAATGAACAATAAATAAAATGAATATTTTAATCTTTACAAGTATACAATAGGGGTCCAAAACTCAACTTTCAAACCGTAACTCCAAAAAATACGAAACCACCTTCATTAAATAGATTATTAAAAGTTATATACAATTAAAGGTGATTTTGATACATTTCAAGTTTTTATTTGAGAGATACAGGTCTGGGAAGTTGGGATTTTAGAAACTTATTCAGATCAAAACTTTTTATCTATGTATTATTTTTGTGTTAAATCAATTTTGCATTTTTTTTCTTTATTTAATTATCTACAACATTGATGTACAAGGTTTCTTTATTTGAAGTATAAAAAGTGGAACCAAAAATAGGCCCCAAAATGAACAAAGAATGAATAAAATAAAAGGGAATTTTTGTTGGTTTCTGGCCCTAATCTCCCCCTACTTTATTCCTTGTCGACCTAGTCATCGAGATGCCTAGGTCTCGGGGTTTCGGATCATAAAATATTTACAATATTTTATTCTTTTTCTTTTCTTTTCTTTATTCTATAATTTTGGCATTAAAAACAATATTTTATACACAGTTTACACGCTAGTGCATGAATGATAAAATGCCTAAATTAACAGTATTTACACGCATTTACTAGGGTTTTTAAGGCCAAAATGATAGAATAAAGATGATTAAATGGAGATTCATCACTGCCCCCTTTCTTTCACTAATAAATCCTTTGTTCAAGATAGACTCCCATCTCTAACTTGCTCCATCCTTTCTAAGGATTGATCGGGTATTATTTCCCAATGCAGATTTACAACCCGATCTTGAGCCCGTACATTCATAGCCAACGTCAAAAAAGGCTCCATCAGGAAGAGGAAAGGGACCACAACTTCCATACAATGAGCAGAATCAGGAGCATGGCACAAGTCAGCACGAGGTCAATAGTTAGTTATTGGCTTCCATTCATGCAATTCAACAGCAGATGACCCACCACGCACTTCCTCAGGTTACTTTCCAAGAAATGTTGAATGATCTGAAGATGAGATACGAAGAGAGGGAGATACCTCAAGGAGGAGGTGTCTATGAGGGAAGAGATGATCGCTCTGTACGTGGACTCTTGGAGGCGGGGATGTAGGATACAGAGGCTAAACCAAGTCAACACTCAAGCAAGCATACAACCCTAGGGTCGGCCACATCAATGAGTGGATCCAGATTCCACCTATCCACAGACATTTTGAACTAGATCTGCAGCTCCTTTTGCTCCTCCCTATCTTCCATGGGAATTCAAACGAGGATCCCTATATCCATCTATAGCAGTTTGGTTGCATCTGCAATACCAGTCACTACCCCAACATCTCATTGGTTGCTCAAGATTATCGCCTTCCCATTTAGCCTTCAGGGCAAAGCTCTCTATTGGATAAACCATCTAGGGAAGGTGGTGACGACTTGGGAGGGCTTGAAGTCAACAATCCTTCACAAATACTATCCTCTCGGCTATCTCAATCTCATGCAGTCAAAGATCACTAGCATCTCTCAGGGACCCCAAGAATCCTTTTATGAAAAATAGGAGAGGTTCAGTGATCTAATCAAGAAGTGCCCCCGCCATTACATCCCGAGGACCAGTCTGGTCCAACACTTCTTTGGGAGACTGACAGAAGCGAGTCAACGTCTGGTTAACACTACTTGCGGAGGATCTTACTTTAACAAGGACGATGATGCAGTTTGGAAGATTTTTTAGGAGATGGCTGAAGGAAAGGTTGTGTTATCCTCATCTCATACCTTCCTGATTCTGCTGCCACCACAACAGATTCATCTCATACCTTCCAGAAGATGTGTTATCCTCATCTCATACCTTACTATATTTATTATATACTAAAAATAGTTTTGGAAAAATTAAGGCTTTTAGCTATTTTTAAATACCAAAACAATCCGATCTATTTACTCTATTCACTATTTTTCCTAATTAATTCAATTAAAAATACAAGAAATTAGTAAAATTTATAAGAAAAATATCAAAACAGGAAAAATATAAAAAAAGCTAAAAAATATTTTATTTTGTGAATTTTATATTTTTATAAATATAAAAGCTATATCTACTTATATATGTACATTTATTATTATTAATTATTACAAAAATTAAAAATCAGAAAATATAAAAAGAAAACAAAAATTATAAAATTAAAAAAACAAAAAAATTATAAAAAAATCCAAAAGAAATAAATAATTAAAAACCTACAAAAATTCAAAAATCCATAAAAACCCAAAATCATTTATTATCTTCTTTTATCCAATTTTGATTGCCTATCCCCCATTCTCCTTGTGTTCGACCCCAATTGTACTTGTCCACTATACATTTTATTATAGGATATAATAATTTGTATTCATACTTGATTGCATTGATTTTTCTATATATTGTGTGAGTTAATTATTGATTAAACGCAGTTTTTGAGAGGTCATCACAACGGCTGAGTCCTCGCCTTGTGAGGCTCATTTTAGATCTCCCGATCACTCACTTCATCACTCATCTCACTATTCTTCTGCCCCAAACCAAGCCTTAGACCTTCGTACTTTTGTTTGCAAGCTAACCATGCAGGATCTGGAGCGTGATAGGGCCTAGAGGGCCAAATTTTGACTAGGACGAAGGTCCCCTGGTACCCGACCTTCCTCGAGCTCCATGATGAATCTGGAAATGTCCTAATTAATTGTGTTGAATTGTTGTAATCGGATTCTTAGGATTCAATCAAAAATGAACCACGCGAATAAAATAAATCAATCAATCAAGGCATGGTTTTTTGGAATTTTTGGGGTTAAAATGCAATAAGGAAAAATGAATGATTTTTAAGGATTTTTATGCAATTTTAGGAACAAACAATACCATAAATTATAAAACTTAAAGAGAAAATCAATAATAATGAAATAAAATTACAATATTTTTTTAGAATTTTCTGATAATGTTTTATTTTTTTAATAAATTTTCTATTAAAAAAAAGTAGATCTAATTAATTAATCGTTATTAAATCTACCAAATCAAAAATATCTAAAATAGATATTTCAATGTGCAACCAGGAAAATTGAATTTGCAGAAAAAGATTTTGTATGGATCAAACTAAAAATCGATTATGAAATTCACTCAAAAAATTATTCCAGGAAAGACATCTCCATTAATCACGAATTTTGGGCATAAGTTATAGCACAATTAAACACACATAACCTGCATTTTTTAGATTTTTCAGAGCAAGTTATGAATTAGATCTATGATTTCGTTATCATTAATTGCAAAGCCATGATGTATTCATTTTAAACCATGTGTGAGAATGGCGACCTTCTAATGATGTCCTTTGTCTTAGCAAATGTTGTAGTAGTGTTCATGGACATCGTGAATTGGGATTTTAGGCCTTTTCTTGACAGTTTCGTCATCGTTCATAATGACATTTTTCCACTTTCGAGAAAAGAAATAACATCGATCACTATTTACATATAGTGCTAGAAAAATCGAGGACACGGAAGTTGAATGCAAAGTATAGTTCTTACAAGCCAACTCAAACACATGAGTAGTCATAACAAGGATTATGAATCTACACATTGTTTGTAGGATGGTTAGTTGCAAGTGGATTTTCACTATAAGAATAATACATATGAGGTCAGTTTCGAGGTGTAAAGCTTGTTTGGTAGCCAAAGGCTTCACTCAAACATGTAACATGGACTTATTTTCTACCTTCTCTGTAGTTACTGGTGTACAATCTCGATCGATTATCTAGAATCAAGCCTGAGATCTCTGAAAAGGAATCAACATTCAACTCGACCACTGCTCTTTCATGCAGGATCATTTCCTTGATTTGTGATGCATCGGTTCGAGCACCATATGAGGTCAAAGGTTCCCGAGTATATAGCATCGCCTCCACCCTCGTTTTGAAGTTTGATCCTTCTTCCGCTCATAAACCCTAGATTTGAGCTTCGACCCCCCTCTTGGTGACATTAGGAGGTTGATCAGTAGTTCAGAAGTTTTGTTGGGTATTGAATCAAATTGATTCAACTCCTTCGATGTCTCTGCCTGAAGCTTGCATTAGGTGAGTTCCCTAGTGAGCTCCTTCCCCTTTCTCAGTGTCTTTCGATTTGTAGGATTAACTATAGTGTATATTAGGTTTTTATTTCATTTAAATTTGTCTTTTATTTCGTAAAATCGAAATTCTTGCCTCGTTGGAGCTTCGGTTCCACCACTTTGTTCCGACCACTCCCATCACGCCTCACGTCACCTCACATTTCCAGCTCCTTCCCCTTCACCTTCTGATCACTCCAAGCACCCCCATTCCCCTCGATCTTGCACAGATCGATGAGTTAGATCTCCATCCTTCGCCTTTCATCGGAGATCATCGTCCCATCACATCTCGCACCCATTCCACCTCCAGAAGCCATCCTTGGCTTCGCCTTTTGGTCCCTAACATATTCCTGCAGGAAACGAAGAAAAAAATCGCCTTTGCAGGGGGCTTTGAAGTCCAAACAAAGCTTCAGGTGTCTAGCTTTGTTAAAGCATATATGATGGTGTTCGACCATTTTTGTGGAGCCCAGAAGACATGGATAGACTCCAGGAACTATTCGAGCACTTCAGGATCGAGGGAGGTAGCCGGAGCTGCATCAGAGACCGGATCAAAGTTCAGCTTCACGTTGTTCTTCGGTTGTTCTTCGTGACCACATATCAACCGCCAGATCTTCCAGCCATGCCAGAATATAAAACAACCGTTGGATCTTCCTCACCCGTGGTTGTAAGATCTGATCTTGGATCTCAAATGGGAAAAATTACACTATACTCAAACTCTGATTTTTAATAAATCATACAAAGCTCACAAAAGTATGAATAAATAATCAAGAAATGTAGAGTTAATCAAAAATAATGTGCAATTTTTGAAGTTAAAAGATTATGTAAAATGAAGGTTCAAATAAGTACTCAAAGGCAATGTTATCAGTGCAATATGAGAAAATAAAATCAATAAAAAAGTTGTGCATAAGGGTACTTCTTTAATACCTAACTTTCACGGTTATGTTTGCAATTTGCCCAAATATATGTAAATGGCATGCACGTGAGGCATGAGACTTTCTTCCTCCTACTACTATGGGGCAGTCCCCTTTGGTAGGTGGCATTGGAGTGCGGGTTTGGGAGAGAACAACCATGCGCAACCGTATACGACAGGATGAATACGGGCAGTGGTGGCAGATGACGAAGCTAGTGGTGAGGTCAACCGCAGGTGGGTGGAGGTACGCATGGGGTGTGGGCAGCGGGGCAAGCTGTTGCTGCAGTGGCTGTGGGGTTGCTGGAGTGGACGATCGTAGGGTACGGCTGAGGCGCGTGGAGGCGGTGTTGGGATGCACGAGCAGCAACAATTGGTGTTGGGAGAGCAACTCCACACAAGGGTGCGCTTGCAGCTTGCTGCGTCGAGAGAGACAGTTGGCGACGGAGTAGCTGCATTGCGTTTGCGGCATTGGGGGCTTTCCTAGGAGAAGTAGTGTAATGGGTGCAAAGGAGGAAGAAGAGAAATGAAGAAGAAGAAGAGAAGAGAGAGATGGAGAGAGAGAGAGAGGATATGGTGAAGGTGGGAAACCGGGAAGTTCCCATGTTCACAGGGTAACTTGATGTATTTGTTCTGTTGGGTTAAATATTTATTTAATCAATTCATCAAAATTCCTTCAAAAATTAAATAAAAATCACTATTAGATTAAGAATATATGATTTACTAGTGAAAATGCAAAATATTTTACGATTTTATACTCAGATGATGGTGAAACGAAGAGAGAGAGAGAGAGAGAGAGAATAATGAGAGAAAGAAGAAGAAGAAAATAGAGGAAGAAGAAGCAGAAGAGGAAGAAGATGAGAGATATGATTTACCTGATAAGGATGGTGAACAGATGCATGTGGACGGAGCTCGGTTCATGCTCCTTGGTCGTCGTTTGATGTCATGGATAGACGGAGCTTCATAGCCGCTACAAGTCATTGTTGCAAAGCTTAGAGACGCCTCAGATCTCGTCAACAAGAATGAACGGTCGCTGCTCGACTTCAAATGGACCTCTGCTATCACCAGGGCGCTCAAAGGAGCTCTTGATCTCTCACAAGAATTGCGTATAAAGGGTAAAAATGGGGAAAGGGAAGGTAATAAGAGGAAGAAGGTGAGGGAGTTAGGAAATAGGTGGGGTGGAGGCTGGAGAAGTGGCGGAATATGAGGGAATAATGGAAGTTTGTGGAAGAAAAGAGAAAAAAATAAAATAAGAAATGAAAAAATAGGCTATTAAAAAAAATAATAAAAAGTAAAAAGAAATAAAAATGTCAACATGAGTAATGTAGATCCCATTTGGATCTACATTATTTATGTAGGCCTTAAATGCAAAATAAATATACAAAAAATATGTACATCACAATATTTTTGGAATGCATCCAAACAGTTAAAACACGAATTTTATGGCCTTTTAACTAAAAGATATTTACAAAATAAAATAAAATAAAACATTAAAAATAAAGTAAAATACAAATATTTTTTGGGATATTTGATAAATAAGAAAAAGGAGGAAAGGATAATATTTATACTATATACAAGGTCACTTTGCATTATTTTCATTGATAAAATAATTATTTTTTATTTTTATAATTATATATTGTATTAAAATTTACAACAACAAAAATAATAGAAAAAGAAAGAAAAACGGATTAAATTTGTACATGAAATGTTAGTGTCAAGTTAGTATATATATGTAGTACACAATTAGGTTCTAAAACCGATATTTTGTAAACAAGCTCTGATTTTAATGAAATCACTTTCTTGGATAGATAATTTTATAACTTGAACTTTAAAAGTGAGTTTGGAGAATTTGGAGTTCATACGGAGTGGGGATTTATCTGAGAAGTTAGACATTACAGTTTTTTCGGTTCAAGATCTAGAAGTATTTATTCAATGTGAGAATTATTTTATATTTTTGTTTTTCTATAATATTTTTGTAAATAAGTTGGAAAAAGAATTAAGTCAAAAGAAGTTAGTATGAATTTATTAAAAATCAAGGAAGTTTGTGTATTTACAGGGGATTATTTACAATCAGTATTCAATGCTTTATTTTTTGTGATTTTTATTTTGAATTATTTTATAGTCTTCTTTACAAGATAAATCTACATTATTAGTCCATTTTTATTAAAAATTATATTTTATTAATTTATTGAGTTTTGGAACTTTTATTTGATATTTTGTTCAAGGATTCAGGCTAGGATTAATATATTAAGATGATGAATAACCGATTGATCACCCCCTATAGTTAAACTTTGGTAGTCCTCGAGAAAGAATGAATAGACTGGATTAATCCATGAGAACCCAATCCTCAACACTAGGGAATAAATCATTTCTTGCATCCAATTCAGCATCTCTTTAGTTGCCGGTCTTAAAAGTGAATATGGAAGGTCAATTGGTGGAGGGTATAGGATGATGTCTTTTCTTGTCTCCCTCTCATTGGAACAAGGATCCGCTCGAGTGCCCTATTAACTCTTAACACATGTATATTTTTTATGTTGATCGGTGTGTTCGTTAAGAGATCGTCGATTCGTCTGCTCTTATTTTCCTGCGAATGCACGGGGGTGTGTCTCTTTTGAGTATCTGTCATACCTTCATCACCTAGGTTTGTATCACTATACGATGTAGAGCCCTTTTTAAATGTTATCCTAACTCATAAAAGCCTAAAATGTTGGTCCACGTGGACACTTGAAAGGTTGGGAGCGCTCGCCTTTGGTGGAAGCTCATTGAATTTGACTTTGTAGTGTGAGAGCTTTTCAACAATAACTCTCTTTTCTTTCTTTTTATTTCTCTTTCTCCACTACTTTTACCAAGTTTGTGTACACTGATCAACATTTTATTAGGTTTCATCACACACTAGCACATAGGTTAACATCAAGAGATTAATATAAGAACATTGTTCTAATGTTGGCTTACGGTTGCCGACTCTCAAGTTTCATGAAGCCTTCATCGATTTTATCCCATCCTCGAGTATCATAAAATCATATCCATACTCAAATCCGTCATCCCGGTCCCTTAAGTGAAACCTCAACTCATATCATCATAACTACAATCGTGCAAGCGAGGTGTTTGCCATATTCTTAAGGTAGAGACTAAGTACATGATATAGCCCATATAACCTTCAAACTAGGGAAATGTGAATAATTAAGTCATAGACCCTAATGATTAAGATTGGTTATCTCCGAATTTAAGACCTCATAAATCAAAGGTTCTTAAACTTCATAAGTCTTGTGTGAATGTGTAAGTGTCAGGGATTATCTCCAACTCATTGGTAGTTTTTTTTAGTTTTTTATTAAGAAAAAGAGAGTTGTTGGTTTTTTAGAAAATGGAAAGAAAAAAAAGAAAGAAAGAAATTTTATTGAAAAACTTTTTGTATTTTTTCATTTCAACTTTTTTGTTGTTTTTTAATAAAGTTAGATTTATTTACAAACACATTTAGTCTCATTTATGCCCTCATTGTTGAAAGAATTTGAAAAGATTTTCCAAACCATGTTACATAATATAGATTTTCCAAATATTTTACAAATAATTTTCAAAATAAGACAAACCCCTATTTTTCAAACCAGTGTAAACCATTTTTCAAAGACGATGTCACATATTTATATATTATTTCAAATCATTTTACAAATATTTTTACACAAATCAAATCAAAAGTTACTTTAATCTAGCCCCAAATAGTTTGAAAAAGTAGAAATACGATCTATGGCTAAAGTATATATTTAAAATATTATGATATACCCTTATATACTTAGCTTGTTCTATGTCCTCATAGCACTAAGTTATATGAAGCCATAGCTCATGCTTAATAAAAAGGGATATACAAGAACTGACTCAAATCTCCCCCCATACACTTAGCTTAAAAATAACCTAAGTATGAGAAGAGAACCAAAAAGAGGGATCAATGAGTTAAGAATAGAAAGGAACGAGGATGACAAGGACGCACATAAAAGAGCAGGAGTCCCCCCTATAATAGGGCTTTAAATAGCCTAAGTAAAAGTGAGTATCTACAAGAGAGGGAACCTAGACTCTAAAAGAATGAACAAATCAAGTGTGTGGAAGTAGGAAAAAATGAGTGAATCTTCTCGGCTGTTGTATTTGAACGTTGCATCCTCATGTAGTGAAGTATCTTCATTGCGCCTGCTCTGCATGAAGTTGATGACCTCAACTTGGACTAACTACTCTTTAGAATCTATGAAGTGCTTCAATAGTTGTCCATTAACTAGAAAGGAACGTGCACCATCTATGAGATTGGCTATCTCTGCACTTCCATTGTTGTGCACTTCCATAACAACATAGGGACCCGTCCATTTAGATTTGAGCTCCTGTGGAAAATCTTCAACTTGGTATTGAACAATCATACCTTTTGTTCTGGGACAAAGTTCTTGCACATAATGTTCAGATCATGCCACTTCTTAACCTTGTCCTTATAAATCAGATTGTTGTCATAAGCCCAGATTCTGATTTCCACGAGCTTGTTTAGGTTCAAGTCACGACATAGCTTCACTAGGTGACAACTCCAATTTACTTGCTTAATTGTCCATTCTGACTTATGAATTAACACCACGGACAAATGGCATTGCTTTACATATATCATCCGAAAAGGTGAAGTACCGAGTGGGGTTTTGTAGGTTGTCATATATGACCACATAACTTGGTCCAAGAGCTGGGACCAGTTCTTCCTATCGAGACGAACCAACTTTTGAAGAATGCTCTTCATATCTCGATTAGAAACCTCTGTCATGCCAATAAGCTGTGGGAGGTAAGGACTAGTCACTCTATGCTCAAATTCATAGTCTTAGCTAACGATCTGAGATCTCTGTTCATAAAGTGGCTACCCCCATCAGAAATCAACACTTTTGGGACCCTAAACCTAACAATGATACGATCCTTCAAAAACTTACAGATAGTCTTATTGTCTGCGGTTCCGGTTGGGATAGCCCCACCCACCTAGACAAGTAGTCAACTTCCAACAAGATGTACCCATGTCCATGGTTGTTGGAAAGGGACCTATAAACTCTATGCCACGTGCGTCAAAAACATCATAGAAAATCACCGGTTACATGGGGATCTCATATCTGTATCCAACAGTCCCTCCCATCCTCTTACAGATCGAATATGACCGTATAAAATTAAAGGCATCTTTAAATAGGGCCGACCAATAAAACCCATATTGGAGTACCTTATTTGTGGTTCTCTTTCCCGAATGGTGTCCTCGAGCCTTAAGTGAATGAAAGTATGTGAGGACATTCTAGTATTCATCTTGAGGAATACACCTTATCTAGACATAATCTGGCCCTTCAAAGAAAAGGAATGGATGCTCCCAGTAATATCTCCTCGAATCTAACTTCACTCGATCAATAATGCTCCTAGTCCAACCATGGGGAACCTTCTTGGAGACAAGATAGTTCATCATGTTGGCATACCACAGGAGTTAGTCAATAACACAAATTGATTCATCTGGGAAGGTCTCTCTAATTTGATATGTGTCAGGAGAATCTTTCTGCTCATTATAAGAAAGGTGATTAGCCACAACATTCTTCACTCCAAGTTTATCCTTTTATATCGGAATCAAACTCCCGGAGTAACAAAATCCATCTAATAAGAGGCACCTTCGCGTCTGTTGTTTTCCATTAAATGCTTGATTGTTGTGTGACTAGTAAAGATTGGTACCTTAGAGCCCAAAACATAAGACCTGAACTTTACGAGGACCCATAATACTGCGAACATTTCATTTTCAATCACAGTATAACTATTCTATGTAAAGTCCAAAACTTTTCTCGTGTAGTGGATCGCATACAGATTCCCTTCTCACCTCTGTCCTAACACATCTCCTTTGGCAAAGTCTGAAGCATTAGTCATGATCTCAAAGGGAAGAGATCGGTCAGGAGCTTGTAGGATCGACGAGTCACAAATCTTCCTTTTCAAGAGCTCAAAAGGCCTCCAGACACTTGTGATCTAGCAATGAACTATGTGTCTTTTCCTAAGAGCTCAATCGGTAGGCATGCAATCTTTGAAAAATCATGAAGGATCCACTATAGGCCTCACTTACTTTACCTTGGTTGGTGGATCAAGTTTCTTGATTACATCCACCTTGACAGGGTCAACCTCCATTCCCATTTAGGAGATGCAACATGATACCATTCATCACCATGAAATGACTTTTCTCCCATGAGAGTATTGGATTCACCTCTCTAGACCTCTTGAGGACTCGATCCAAGTGCACTAGACATGTATCAAAGGAATCACCATGGATCGAGAAGTCGTCCATGAAAACCTCCAGGAAATCTCCTACCGTCTCGACAAATACGGCAAGCATGCACTGTTGAAATGTAACCGGGGAATTGCAGAGCCCGAATGGCATGTGCCTGAACGCGTAAGTGCCAAATGGACATGTGAAGGTGGTCTTTACTGGTCCTTTGGAGCGATGGCTACATGATTGTAGAACCCAGTACCCATCAAGAAAATAGAAGAATGCTTTCCATGCTACTCTCATCATAATCTAATCAACAAATGGTAAGGGAAAGTGGTCTTTCTTGGTCACGGCATTCATGCGTCTGTAGTCGACACAGACGCACCACGGCGTGAGTACTCGTGTCGCGAACTCTGCCCCCTATTCGTTGGTGACCATATATGTTCATGACTTCTTCGGGACAACACGAAGTGGGGCCATCCACTTGGAGTCAGAAATAGATATATAAACCTTGCTTTGCACCATTTCTCAATTTCTTTCTTCACTGCTTCCCATAAATTAGGGTTTAGTCTCCTATTTTTTGGGGATGTATCACATCATACTCAACAAAAATATGGTGTGAGCAGAGAGCGGGGATAATCCCCATGAAATTCGACATCGTCCAACCTATAACTTTGTGGTTCCTTTCTAAGACATATAAAAGCTAGACTCATATTCTGAGGTTATGTCATAACTAATGATGATAATAAATCTCTATTTGGGTCCTGCAAGGAAGGCATACTTCAGTGTAGGAGGGAGCGACTTCAGCCCTGAGAGTGTTGTCTCTTTCATCAAATTTGGTTGAATTTCATCTGAATCGATTGTGTGATGCATGAAGTTGGGTCCATTATGAATCTGCGATTCATCATCTCAATATATTGATCTTAGTAAAATCCTTGAGTAAAATCTCAAATAAATGTCCATAACATCAATAAGTTAATAAAATGACTCTTGTAAATAAAATACACAAATTATTGTATATTATATTGGATAAAATAAATTAACAATAAAAAGCCACAAAATAAAGGAGTTTTTCACCTATAAATAGTCCAAAGCTTCATGCATTTTTAATAATTTCATTTCAACTCCTTTTTGGCTAATTCTTTCTCTGACTTGTTCATAAAAACGTATATAAAAATACAAAATAGAAAATAAATTCTACCTCAAATAAGTACTCCTAGATCCCAAAGAGAAAAGGCTATAAAATTTAACTTCCCGGGCAAATTCCTGCTCCGTATGAACCCCAAATTTACCAAACTCACTTTTAAAGTTTAGGTTAGAAATTTATCTATCCAATGAAAGTAGTTTCATTAAAATCAGAGCTCGGTTGCAAAATTTAGATTTTGGGACCTAGGTGTACATTGTATATATTGTATATATATTTTCTCATTTTTTATTTACTTTTCCTAATTACTAAAAAATTCAAAAAATAATTTTTGTGTTTTATTTTATTTTTATTATTTTATCTTATTTTTATTTTTATATATCTTTTATTGAAAATATAAAAAGGTTAAAATTAGAAAAGTAAAAAAATCAATGTACACAGTGTTTTTATAGACCTACTTTTATAAATCTTCCATTTTATTTTCTTATTTATTTTATTCTCTTATTTAAAGTAGGCTACTATTTATTTTTATTTAATTTTTATTTTCTACATTCCCGCCCATTCAGCTCCAACATTGTAGAATTTTTCTAACTTCTAATTTACCTCCACCATTCTATTAACCCCCCCTCCACCGCTTTCATAATTTCTCATTTCTTTTCTTTATATACATCCCCTCCTCCTCATTTTGCACTTGATCCATATTTATGTGAGGAGAGCCTAGTTCTCAGAGTTGAATTGGTGACAGCGATGCAACAATGGTCGAGCGACGACAACCCTCTCTCCGGTGAGATCCGTGGGAGTTTTGGCCAACATCGTAGTCGTACTCGTGCGCTGCTCGAGTTCATTGCTCGCTGACGATTCGAGCGAAGACCGTGCTTCTCGAGAGCACATCATAAGCGCCCGCTTCCATTGTAGGTAATCTCTCTCTGTATCGTTCGGTATCGTTTACATTTTTGCATTTTTATCACAATACATCGCCACCCCCTTTATCACCTTCATTTGTTCATATTTGCATTTATCACATCACCCCATCATATTTGCATTTATTTATTCCCTGATTAAGAAAAAAATTAAAAAAATTGATTCTAAAAACATCAAAGCAAAAAATAAAAATAAATTTTAAAAAAGGACGCAGCAGGCGCCCCCACCACCAACGCTCTCCGCCATCCTCCTCCATGCCAATCTCCGTGCCATCCAGTCGTGCCACCGCACGGCCACCCGCCGCTCAGCGGTCGCCCGTAGTCGCCTCCGCCACCCCGCACACCGTCGCCCGCGGCTACGTGCGTGGCCCCCAACCGCCATAGCCTCCTTCCCCCACGTTCATGCCCAAGCCGTTGAAGGATGGAGAAGGTCTTTTTTGTTTATATTTTTTATTGGAAAATTGTTTTTTTTATTTCGTTATGTTTTTGTAATTATAAACAGTCCATGTTCTTATTTTGTTCTATTTAAGTTTATTTCTGTATTGCACGGATAGTCCTGTTGGACCTCAATTTTGCATTGTTTTATTCAATGAAAAATAACATATTGTCGAGCAACTAATTTTATATCATCTTATTATTTATTTGTATTTTTGTGAGATTTGAGTAAATAACTAAAATTCTTTTATTGAAAACTTGCATAGTTTACCCAATTTGAGCTCTTAAATTCATATTTCACTTGCGATTACTCCGAAAATTCCACAAAAAGCAGAACTGATGCCTTGAAATATGTTTTAATTAGTTTCCAAATTTCATCTTAATTGGAGTTGTTATGTGCCTTAAATAAATTGTAGAGTGATTCTCATAATTGAATTTTAATTAAATCCACACACATATATAAATACCATTTTGAGATAATTCTCTATCTAGCTAAATTAATATTATATGTTTATTAGGAATAAATTACTCACTGTCACTTGTTTTCATTAAAAAAATCATAAAAAATTTATATAATCTCAAAAAGTTCCAAAAAAAATACCGTAGACTCATTGCATCATGTTTATATTCCAGTAAAATTTTCATAATTTCTGCTTTCTGTTTGTCTGAAAAATTATGAAAAAAACCTATAAAAAGTGTGTATTTTTCGTTGTTGCATTTTAATTCCTAAAGTTACAAAAATATGTTTTATATTCATCACTGGATTAGGTGTCTAGAAAAAAATGTAATTTGGCTAAATTGGATTAATTTTGTATTAAAATTAATTTGGCTAAGTTGTGTGTTTTCCTAATAACTTGAACCGCATTTTGCATTCGCTTTATTTTCGCATTAAAAAATATTAAAAATTTTCATTGGAAACCTAGACCTAATTTTTCCGAATTAACCTAAAGTTGTTCCTTTGCCTCCTTGTGTTCAACCTCGGACTTGCCCGGGATATAAATTCAAGCCGAGACACTCTTCATGAATATCTTTTGTCGATTCTGACTTATTCGCTAAGTACCCGTATTATAACGAGTACAAATTATATCACATGTTAGCAGACCGATCAGATGGCACCGTTCCCGATACTTTTCACCAACTCTGCTGTATAGGGAGTCGGATCGCCAAAGATACGTGGTAGTGATGAATCTTTATTTCACCACTTTTATTCTTTCATTTTGACCTTTAAACCATAGATAAATTCATGTAAACAGAATTATTTGTATAAAATAACATTCATTATTTATTCTATAAATACTATATAAAATATTGTATTTAAAAACAAAAATAAAAGAATAAAGAAGAGAAAAAAGAAAAGAAAAAAAAAGAAATGAAATATCATAGGTATTGAATGATCATAAACCTCGAGACATATGCATCATGATGACTAGGTCGACAAGGAATAAAGTAGGGGGAGATAAGGACCAAAAGTATAATAAAAACATAATTTTCAATTCATCAATAAGTCCATTGTGGGACCTATTTTATTATTTATTATTTATACCTCAAATCAATAAATTTTGTGCATGAAAGTTGCATAGAAAAATACAAAATTTATTTCATGTAAAAATTATAATTAATGTGCCTTGCACACTCAGAAAAAAGTCAAAATCCAAACTTCACATAAAAGTATCTTCTCCATATGAAGTCAAAATTCATCAAAATCATCTTTAATTGTATATGACTTTTATAAGCTATTTAACGAAGGTAGTCTCATTCAATTTGGAATTAAGATGCAAAAGTTAGGCTTTGGACCCCTACTATATATTGTACCTGAATAAAATAATCAATTTATTTATTCTTTATATTTTTCACTATTTCATATTTTTATAATTTTGAAAATAATATATGGAATACATGTACATAGATAGAATAAAAGAAAACAAGTGAAAATGCAATAAAATAATTAAGCATACAAAAATATATAGATGAATTGTGGATACACATATATACATAATAAATACACATATTTATTACTTGTCCATACTACTACAGAAAATTACAACAAAAATAAATTTATGTATATTTAAATAAGTTGTAAAAATATTAATTATGTAAATAAAATAAGAAAATATAAAAATAAAAATAAAAGGCATACTATATAGGTAAAAGTACATATATTTATACTTATGGAAAGTAACTCATAATAAACTAACTTGTATAAATAAATAAAAATCATCATAAATTACTACATAAAATAATAAGTACTTTTTGTGTTTTAACCAAATAATAATAAAAACAATTGTTATTTTAAATTTGAATTAATAAAGATTTTTTAATTTGTTTTTATCCTTTAGCGAGCCCGCGCGGACCAATCAGAGGAGAGCCTCGGTTGACCCGCGGGTCAACTTATCCCCCCTCTGACGCCTAGCCATGTAGCCCCGCTGACCTTATTTTCCTCGATTTTACCTCGTTTACCCTTCTGTTTTTCGGGGTTGTATCCTTCTTTGATTTTGTTCCTCAGTGAATACACTTTCATGCCACCATGATTCCTCTAGCTTTGGAATATTGAATCATGTGTTCTTCTCGAGTCAAGGGACCTTGTATATATCTTCCTCCACCGCCACCCTTCAAGTTCTGGCCTCTCCTCTGCCATCCAAACGCTAACCATAGATCAGATTGATGCTCTTGGTGAGAACGGGAGGCTCTCCCATGGTTCAACGAGTTAAGAAGGCATGATTCAAGCCAAATCCAACTTTATCGGCCATCTCCGTTGCGAGATCCGCTTCCAACCACTCCAGGTAGGTGAGCTCCATTTTCTTTGCATTTTTCTGTTCCTTAGAAAAGCAGTAGTCTAGATTAGTTGTTAGATCTTTCGATTCCGCTTTAAAAGGCTAAGAACCCCCGAAAGAAACTCTACTGGATCTCGTGCTCTGGCCTCCTTCATCTAAACCCCTCTGCTCTGACCCGGTAAACACCTTCATCCTCTCCC
The DNA here is from genome assembly GCA_037367405.1 of Ottelia alismoides. Lineage (NCBI taxonomy): Eukaryota > Viridiplantae > Streptophyta > Magnoliopsida > Alismatales > Hydrocharitaceae > Ottelia > Ottelia alismoides. The sequence goes on along the minus strand of JAZKJV010000813.1, from coordinate 420,215 downwards.
CCATCCATTCCTCTTCGCTCCAAGCACCATCGCACCCCCAAACCACTTGTCGATCTGGAATCGGCTCTCCATATCCGTCACATCGCCAGAGAGCATCGCCAGACACCCCCTTCACTCCTTTCAACTCATCAAAACATCTGGAGGCTTTGTTTTTGTGCGCCCTTGCTAACCCGGCAGGTATCGGTCCGAATGAGCCCCACCTGGGAGATATCCATTGTAGAACAGGAACTCCAGGTGCCTCCAAACCTCCAAAGCTTCTCCATCGAGACCAGAACTTGATTGACCCCTCCAGCAGCAACGTATTCTTCCCAGGAGCATTTTGAGTTGTCGTGCAACCTCCTAAGCAATCGGAGGCACAAGTTAGGGCCAATTGAAGCTCGTCAGGCCCATTTTCTTCTTCAGTTCTTCCAAGTGCCTCCAGCACCGTCCGATCTAAGGTGGAGCTTGAAAGGTTCGGAATCTACCCTTTGCTAATTATATGGAATTAACGTTAAATTTTGTTGCAGGCAAGCAATTCAAATCAACCAAAAAGTCCAGTTGATTAATTATTCAATTAAAAGGTGCAGTCCAACTTATATTTTACTTGGGCAAGACCAAGGTCGAACTCTGGGAGGTCATTGACTCCTTAGGTTGAAGATTAGGTGATCTAGAAGCTAGGTTTATAGGGAATATTTTTTGGTATTTTTAAATGTAATTAATGGATGGAATGCGAATTTGGAACAGTTCGAAGACTAAAGTGAAATTTTCATTCAAACGATGTACATATATTATGAAATTTAGCCAAAAGATGAAATGTGATGAAATTAAGCTACCATGTTTTCGTATGCAAAATGATAATAATGAATTAAATATGAATATAGGTGATTTCAAGCAAATTAATTTTAATAAATATCAAACAACAATATTTTCCAAATATTGAATTATCTTAGATAGTTCTACAGGTGAGGTATCCAGAACAATTTTTAATATTTTAAGATATTAAGTGTGGAATTAATTAAAAATCAATTACTCAAATCATCGATTATTTTATTGCGGCCTCTATATGTAAGTAAACAAGATGATTTTTACTCATAATAAAGAAGTAAACTAATTCTAGCATTTCAGATTTTTTGGCAATTTTTGGAAATATGATTAAGTTTATATGAATTTTATAGCACAAAATGGGTAAACTACGTAATTTTTCACAAGAAAATTAATAATTAATTAACCACAGATCATAAGAGTATCAAGCACTTTTCACAATGTAAAGAATTAGTTGAATAATAAAATCACTATTTTTTACGAATAAAATAATGTAGAATTGATGTTTAAATTAAATGAAGAATAGAGGGGTGTAAATGCAAACTACAGAATAAAATGACAAAAAATGCATCACAGGGATATGAACGTGATTACCCATACCCAAGGGGGTCTTAATGTAATTTCTCCACTAGGGCACGTGCAAAGCACGCGCCTTCTTAAAAGTGGGGGTCCTGATTATTTGTTGGAACTGGAGGGGCACGAGCAAAATTCTCCCAGTGCCCACACGTCGCGCACGTGCGAATGATTTTCTAAAATGTCAGGGGGGGTGCGCAAGTTTTCCCCTGCCACGTGTCCTCACATGCGGTGGAAAAAAGATAGGGCGGTGAACATGGCTTTTGGAGCATGGTGGCGGAGTTTGGCAAGGTGGAGTAGATCGAGGTGGTCTGCTCGAAGGTGCTCGGGGGGAGGACACTGCTCTGTTAGAGGATGGTGTTCCATCGCAAAGTAGGGATGGGCATGGGGCGGGCTGGGCCGGGCCCTGAATGGCCAAGCCCATTTAAAAAATTTGGGCCTTGGGCCGGGCCCGGGCCGCAAAATTTTTTTGTTCAGCCCAATTCCATTGGGCCAAGCCTGGGCCGGGCCGACCCATCTATTGGTGCTAGGTCCATGGAAGATTTTTGTTTACTAATATGAACATCACTTCAATTCATCACCATAATCACATATTAACAATTCTTCCAATTTCAATGGATGTAGCCAAAATAATTTTCAAAGATATAGAAATGCTTCACGAACTCGTTTACATATAATGTACATTAATCTGTCCCCATCGGTCGTGCTTCCAAACATGGGATCAAGATCTTGATCACCATCTGCTTCAGGAAGATTGCAGACGCAGCAAGGGCTGTGAGCTTTCTTGAATTGAGCAACTGATCTGATGATGACGGATGGACGTTGCTAAAAACACGCATCTCCCACTCAAACCGTCGAGCGCAAAATGGCGGGTAAATGCGGTGGCTTGCCTTTGTCTATAAAGGTTCTCATAAGCCTTTTAAGATCCAAGGGCTACAACGAAGATTGTTGGAGGGATGTTCTAGAAAGCAATCTCCTCAATTTTCACGAGGTTAAGGAGTCTATGCTAGTTCTGGGGTCGTTATATCTAAGTTATCTTTATCTACCGCCAAAACTTAAGGCTTGTTTCAGGTATTGTTGCATCTATCCAAAAGATCATATTAATATCACGAGTCTGCAACATTATTTATTGGCCTATGCTATAACCAAGGATGGGGAAGATGCAAACAAGTGCCTCCAAGAACTAGAATCAAGCTCCTTCTTGTAGTTAGGTCCCACGAAGATTCAGATGCATGATCACATTTATGTCGGGCTGGGCCCTTGGGCCGGGCCCTCACGCTGGGCAGCGGGCTACTATCGAGTCGAGCCCTCGGGATGAATCAAGTTGGGTCGATCCAAGCCCAAGCCTGGCCCAAAAAAATCAGGCCCAATACTTTGGCCCAAGCCCGGCCCATTATCTTTTTGGGCTTGGACCGGGCCGGGCTTTTCGGGTTGGGCTTCGGGCTGGGCTGGGTTGGGCCGGGCCGGCCCAGCCCAATGCCCATCCCTACCGCAAAGGCCCAAGGGAAGTCGATGGTGATGGCGTCGATTGTCAATGAAGAGGGCGATGGAGTGGGCGATGGCGTCGACTGCTGACGAAGAGGGTGACGGAGTGGGTGATGGCGTTGACTGTCGATGAACATGGCGCCACATACCTGGTGAGCAGGTGCTGAAGTTCGCAGGTGTGAGTCAGTGGCGGTTAGCTGCTATCGTGCGCATGGAAGACTCGGCGTATAGAGCAGCTGGCAGTGTAGGTGTGAAGGGTTGTAGAGGTGGAGACGTCGAGTGGTGGAAGGTGGCACGGAAAGTGAAGGGGGTTCGTGAGGTGAAAGGCGATTGGTGGTCACAATGTACGATGAAAATGGTCAAGGAACATGGGGAAAAGAAAGGGAAAGAATAGAGGAAGAAGAAAGAAGCAGAGGAAGGAGAAGAGGGAAGAAGAAGGAGAAGAGATTCACTCGGGGTGTGGCCGGAGCAAAGGCTCAACCATGGTCTTCGCTCGGAGGTAGACGGTCGATCTACCAAGATTGGCATGCATCATGTGATGCCCGCAGCGATGAAGAATGAAGCTTCATCGGATCTTGCCTGGAAGAAGGGTAGTCATTGCTCCATGGGAACTCATGGAGTTGTCTCCTACGGGATCTCAAAGCCAGACCTCTCTCCTCTCGAGTGGCGGATGGGGTCTTCTGGAGGTGATTGCGACTTTTTATGGTCAGTTAGTGAAGGGCTCGGAGGAGGTGGAGAGGGGTGGGTCGTAAGGCGGAAGACGTGGGCAGTTTCAAGGAGAGAGGAAGTGGTTGCAGGTCGTGGGGAGATGGCGAGGAGGAGAAGTGGAAGAGGTTGTGCAGGTAGTGGAACATAGGTGTGGTAGGTGCGGGGAAGGTAGTTGGAAGAGAAGGAGGAAGTGCATGGGTGGTACGTGCCACTGTGAGGCTCGGAGGCATGAGTGCGGGTCTTGTGGATGGCATAGGTCGTGCGGGAGAAGGAATGGGGTGGGGCCACGTGGCAACCCGTGGGCAGCCACATGGCGATAAAAGAAAAAATCAAAATTGAAAATCAAAAATAAATTATAATTAAATAAATAATGCTAATAAATAATTAAATAAAACTAAAATAGATGTTACAAATAAATAAATAAATAAATATTACGATAATAAGAAAATAAATAAGATAAGATAATAATAGCTAAAATACATAAAATAAATAAAAATAAAAATGAAATGAATAGAAAATACTAATAATTAAATAAACTAAAAATAAAATAAAATAAAATAAAATAAAAAGGGGTCATGTGGTGGCTCCAGGAACTGCCACATGTTGCTTGCAGAAAATTTTAAAATTAAATGTAAAGAAAAAACAAAAAGAAAAAACAAAAATGTCAAAAAAAGTAGTCAACACAAAAGTTGCTCGTCTCAACAAGATCTACAACCTTCGCGAAGGACCCAAAATCAAAAGAAATCATGTGTAGGAAAATATTTTTCGGGGTATCTTAAAGGTAAAGTATACCGAATATTTTTGTGTTTTGCACATTTTTTTCATTTTTAAAATAAGATAAAAATAAAAGAAAATCAGAAAAAAATGAAATAAGTAATTATTAATCTATTTTTTTTGATTTTTAATAATTAAGAAAATAAAAGATAAAATAAATAAATAGGACATATGTACAATATGCAATAGGGGCCCAAAATCCAAGTTTCGCATACGAACTCCGATCTTTTCAATTTAGTCTTGTTTTGAAGGTAATTGAATGTACATTAATTCAAAAGTGAGTAGGGGTCCATAGGAGACTATCTGAGAGATATATTCATGTTTTAAGGCTCTTAGTCTTAAACTAGGGTTTGGGATTTATTGGTCAATTTTACAAGTTAATATTTTTTTGACATTTTTCCTTTATTAGTTTTAGTAATAAATACATTATAGAGTTGATTTTATTCAGTTATGAGTTAGTAAAAATGGATAAAAATAGAGAAAAATATGGTGAATATACAAGTGATATTTACAAGTGAATTTGACTTCTTATTTAATGCAAATATGCATGCTAAAATTCAGGCATTAATTCTAAATGCATGAATAAGAATACTGCAAAATAACTGATAAAATGCAACTAATTAGTCGGGAACGAAGCTCTATTTTCAACTTAGAGCAATGAATCACATATTCATCCACCCCCATACTTAAACCTTGATCGTCCCTGAGCGACTAAAATGAAATGCAAAAGTGAAATGATTTTGGGTTCCATACCAAGGTCATGAACAAAAGGTAAAAATGGAGCCCGACTCGACCTTTGGATTAATAATGTGGCAGAACCTTATTGGGAATTGAATATAAGACCTAATAATATTTGAGTTCCATAAATCTCTATTCAGGTCGCTGATGAATACTCGTTCATCACTCTTTATTCTTATATTTTAGCTACAAAAACCTTTGCAAATGCATGTATATATTTGTAAATATAAATAATTACCAAAAGCATGCATGGTGTAAAAAGTAATAATTAGCATGTTTTTGTGCAAAAATAAAAGAATAAAGATTAAAAAGAAAAAGAGGAAATATTTAGAATAAATATTGAGCAACCTAACCCAAGGGAGGGCTCGGCATGGGCCTGACCGCATAAAAGCCAAAGTAGAGGGAGATAGGGGCTCATGTGTGTAAATATACCTGTAAATATAATAAATATATTTTCCTATAAAAATAGAATAAAAGTGGCTTGTATATATTGTATATACTTATAATTATAAAAATCAAAACAAAAATAAAAAAATTGAAAAGAAAATAAAAAGAGTCACTTGTGTATATATTCATCATGTACATACTACCACATCCATATTTATTTAGCCCTATAAATAAATAAATTAAAATTCCAAAAATTTTGTAAATATTCTATCTTTTATGATGTAAATAAATAAAATAAAAACAACAAAAATAAAAACAAAATTAAAAGAACAAAATTAAAAATCAAAAATAATATTGTAAATATATCATGTATATAGATGAATATATCTATTTATTTCACCTTTGTATATAAATAATAAAAATAAAACAAAAATGCCCTTTTATTCCTTATTTTATGCTATAAATAAAGAAAATATGAAATGGGAATAAAAATGTATAAAAATAACAAATTAAAAATCAAAACCCTATATTGTATATATACCTATATATAGCATAAAGTGTAAATACCTCATTTTTATTTTGAAAAATTAATTAAAAATCACCAAAAAAATAGAAAAATATAAAACAAAAATATTTCATGTTTTAAGTTTTCTCTAATTCGGCCATTTTCTATTTTAAATTGAATTTCCAAATGTTTTCCACGTGGCCAGCCCCCATTGGTCCACGGGGGATGTTGACCGCTCGATCAACTCCCCCCTGTGGACCACTTCCCACGGGTTTAAGACGCCCGACCCGACTTCTACTTATTTTGGCGTCTAAACCCGATCACCTTTCGCCTAAACCCGGGGTCCGTTTTGTTCCTGCCAGATCCGTCACCCTCGCCGGGGTGCCCGCCTCGGGGTCCGTGCTCTGAGCTGCCCTACCCGATCACTTCTAGCCGGACCCCTGGCTGAATAAAAGCCGAGCTCCGCCCGCCATTTTCGCATCTTTGGCTCCCCATTCATTCGTCCCGTGACCTCCACAGCCACCCCCGAGGTGACAGCTCCATGTTGGCAGTGTTGCAGAGAGGTGAGGTTGGTTGGACCATCGATTCGGCGAGCCCTCGCCGCCGTGCTCCGCCCCAAGGTAGAGCTCGAGCCTCGAGCCACGACGTCCCACGAGGCAAGGACCCAGAGCACCAGCAGCTCATCCCCAGTCGACTCCTCCACGCAGGTAGTTCCAGTTCCCTTTCTTTTTTGTTAATTTCAAGTTTCCCCCAAATATCGTTGTCGCCGTCCATCTCCGATTCCGGCCATCTCTCCCTTCCATTCGATCATCGGACCTCACCGTCGCGTTCGCCTTCCTTCCGCGCACATTCTACGCCCTCCCATTCAACCCAGATCGCACAGGAGCTGGGGTTTCGAGCTTCACCGTCTACCCCTCGCCGGAGCTCGACCGCCCCGCCTCACCGACCACCGTCCCCCCCTCTCACAAGGTCGAGGAAATTTGCCCTCGACCCGTGAGTTTGCTGGTGCACTTTGCAGGGTCATCTGAGCCCATCTGAGGGTTTGGACCATCTGGTCCAGCAGCTTCACCTCCGCCTACTCCGCCCGAGCTCCTCGGAGCTCCGTCGGACCATCGGAGATCACCATTGGACGCGGAAGGCCACAACGGTTCATCTCCGATCATCAGGGCCTCGTAGGAGGCTGGGAGCGCGCGTAGTGGGCCGGCGAAGGTCACCGGCCATCAGTTCTTCCTCGACCTCCAGCTACCGTTGGATCCCCCTCGACCTCCAGTTCGCATCCCAGTCGTTCACCTGAGGAGCCACCAGCAGCGTCAGATCCTTGGAGGCGTGATCCGCACCGTCCGATCAGTGAGGTTTACCACGCCCGAGCTCAGCCTCCCGATCCTACACGTGGCGAGGCCACAGCCGCACGATCAGGACGAGGACTCAGCGTTGGGCGCCACCCCTTCCCAGCCGTCGATCAGCATACGTTGCGCCCATCCGACGGCCTACTTAATAAAGGGTAATTTATCCCTTAGGCCCCTCTGTTTATTTTATTTCATGTTTAGTCCTGTAAATACTATAGTCAGTTGTTTTATTTTTTTGGTAATTTTGCACTTTAGACCTCATCCTTTCTATATTTACATGTATACCCCTGCCTGTAGTGTGTCACGTGCATCGACACGTGTGTTTTTGGGATATTTGCATACTTAGCCCTATAGTTCCTGGTTGCTAATGAATGAATGAATATTTTTGGATAATTGCATTTCTACCCTTGTGAGTGTGGAATTGGCGCATGTGTGTTTTATTTTTGGGTATTTTACAACAAGCCCCCTGGACTTTTAATACCTGTTATTATTTAGTCCAAGGACCTTGTTTTTATTGCAATTAGGTCCCTGTATGCCCCAGACACGCGCCTCGTGCGTGACTTCGTGGGAATTTTGCACCGGACCCCCTGGAACTTTGGATAATTACGTACAGGTCCTTGTGCACGGTACCTAGGTTTTAATTTTGAATAAAATATCAAACTTACTCCGAATTCAATGAAAATTGGAAACATGGCTCTTGCCATGTTGTAAAATTTTCTAGAATTTTTGGGGACATTTTTGCTTTTATTTGATATTTTTCAAAATTCAAAAACATCCTTTTTCTTTACTGTCTGAATTAAAAAATCACAAAAAATATTAAAACTCATCTAAAAATTACAAAAAAATTAGCTACTGTTTAGTTTGTCTTGTTTGATTTTCTGACCAAATTTGGTCATTTTTCATTATATAAAACTCATAAAAATTACAAAACACTAAAAACCTCATAAAAATTCTAATAATTAATCTAAAAACCAAAAAATAATAATTAAGGTGCCTAAATTTTCCTTGTTTCTTTCTCTTTACAAGAAAATTACCTTCAGGCTTATTGGGGACTTTTAGATATTTTATCTAAGTCCCTCAAGCTCGGCTGGACAGTACCTTAATTTTCTTGCATTGTTTTATTTTTAGAAAATTAAATAAAAATCAGAAAAATACCAAAAATTCACTAAAAACAGTAAAAATCATAAAAAGTATAAAAACATTTTTATTTGAATTTTTGGTTGATTTTTGAGTGCTTTAATAATCGTTTGAATTGGCTTGTTTTATTAGTTTCTTTATTTTCTTTATTAACTAAAAATCCAAAAAAATAAAAACAATCAAAAATCCACCAAAAACACATTTCTTTTATTTTTATTCTTTTTTAGACTACTTGTAAGCCGCAAGGCCATCACGTGCTCCTTGTGTTCGACCCTGGTCGCTATACCAGGTTAAAATAATAGCAGGACCGCTACTTGATTTTGATTGATTTTATTCGCTTTTGGTGGTCTCTTTTTCTCGATCGACCACGCTTGATTACTTAGGGTCGTAACGACCATCGATCACCTTTTACCCGAGTGATCAGGCGTGTCATCAGAATGGTGCCGTCGCCGGGGAGCACGGCTTAGTAGTTTTTATTTTTACTTTATTTTCTTTTTCACGGCTTTCCGCGGCTCTTTCAGAGTCTGCGGCTTTCCGCAGCTTTTTGTTTTTATTTTATTCTTGTGTTATTTCTTTTCTTTTCTTTTTGTTTTTGATTGATTTTGTTTGTTTATTTCCTTAGTTATTTTTGCACATATACCCTTGCTTCTTATTTATTGTTTATAATTGATTATTTTATTGGTTTGACACTTTGTCTCTTTCTTGCGAGGGCCCGAGGACCGAGGTGGCAGCTTTCGAGAAGCCGGCGCAACCGCGAGACTTGGAGGCGGCTCCCTTCTGTACGGAGCCGCAGGAGAGCGTGAGAGAGAGAGCTGAGTGGGCGAGGACTTTTATTTCTTTATTTGATTATTGTAATAATACAGGGACAGACTTGGACTTGAATTGTGTAGCGAGTCTATTTCGCCGAGCACCGGTGTGCTCGGGGGACCCTTAGGATTTTTCACAGCTTTTCGCGGTTTTTGGTTTTTCTTCGCTGCCTTTTACGATTTTCCGCAGTTTTTCTCGAGCCCCTAGATTTAGGATTTTCTGCTTGACTGTGCCGTAATTAGTAGGATCCCCACACTTAATTGATTGCCCGTTCCCATAGAGCGTTAATTGGATCTACTAATAACTCATTAATAAAAATAACTGACTTGCTCCCTTCGTAGCCTACGTGCCGTAGCCTGTCCTGCCAAGCATTGCTCCTGAACCCGATGCGTCAGGAGGAGGAGGGGTAGACCGAGACCGGACCCTTTGGCTTGAAGGATCGGTGACCAGTTAGACGGTTCTTCGAGTAGAATTGCCTGCTTAGGACTCAGTTTTCACCGCTGCACCATATAGGTAGTTTCTTTCTTGTCTTTCAATTCTGCGCGGATCACGTTGCATGTAGAGTGCTGGAGACAGGTACGCATTTCTATCTTTGCATGCATCATTAATTTCATCGCGCATCGGCTTTTTCGTCTTCTCCCCCTATTTTTGACTTAATAATCAGGAGAACCGAAAAATTCGTTAGGCCTTTTGTTTTTATTGAAAAATATTAAAAAGAAAAGCCATAAAATTGGGACTGCTTAAGCTATTTACCCTAAAAGACACCTGATCTAAAAAACTTGTCTTGGGGAGAGCAACCCCCTCATTGGTTGGTTTGATTATGCGAGAGAGTGACCCGTTCACTAGGTAGAGCCCTCCGGTGCTATTCCCGACTGATTACCGACTCTTTCGTGCGGGCCAGTCGGTTGGGGTAGCATCGGGTATCCCAGCAGGTCACGTAATCGCTCTAATATTCTGTTTGTTCACCAAAATAAAATTGGACAAGATAATTTGACCGAACTTTCACGGTCTTCAGCTCGCGTTGCGTTGGTGAACTGAGGGGTTTGTTTGTCATCATAGTTTCTCCAGATCCCATCCGCCTTACTCGCTACATCACGATGATGGGTAGACGATCTCTTAGGCAGCCTCTGGCTGCACCGCTTTTGGGTGCGTCTACCCGTTCATCTAGGTTGGCTCGCGAGAGCCGAGACCAGCTCTCCGAGCCCGAGTATGATTCCGCCTTGTTCCCCCTCGACCCCCTTTCTTTCGGTTCCGAGAGACCCGTGCCAGAGGAGAGATTATCAGATTTATCGGCACCTGAGTTTGGGTCATTTGGTTTTGCAGACGCCATGGCCGGCAGTTCAGAGGATCGTTCCCGAGGTCAGCCTGAGCACTTTGTGTTGGACCAGGGCGCGATCAACTCCACCCTGATCGCCTCCCTCGAGACAGTTCAGCAGCAGTTGAGGGATCAGGGAGCGTTTATGCTAGACATGAGGAGAGAGATGGAGCAGATGAGAGCTGAGCGCGAGGAGCGCAGAGAGGGACCGAGGATCCCGGATTATGCAGATGCAGCAGCCGCAGCAGCAGGCGCAGCAGCCGCCGCAGCGGCAGCAACCGCCGCAGCCGCGGTAGGAGGACCACCGAGACTGATGCGAGAGTTGCACAACCCCGGATCGACGTTGATGCACCACTGGGTCGTACTTCCAGCTATCGTGGGGGACTTCAAGTTCCCCCCGAACACCTTGCAGTTACTCCCCCGCTTCCACGGGCTCGCCACCGAGGAGCCCCATCTCTACCTCCAGGAGTTCCTCATGATTTTCAGCACTGTCCACGACCGCCAGGTGGATCAGGACACTATTCGGACGATTGCCTTCCCCTTCTCTTTGGCAGATAGAGCAGCCACATGGCTAAAGCATCTGGGGAATTTGTTTACACTTGGGAGCAGCTCCGCACCGAGTACTTACACAAGTACTATCCACTCGGGCGGCCCAATGCAGCGAGAGCCCTTATCAGTAACTTCTTCATGCTCCCCAACGAGCAGTTCCATGAGGCATGGGAGAGGTTCCGAGAGCCGACTGATCGATGCCCGCACCACGATATTTCCAAGCCCAACCTCGTGCAGAGCTTTTTCAGCGGGCTGACACCAGAGCTCCAGGGCTTGGTGAACGCTTCTTGTGGCGGGTCTTACTTCGCCAAGGATCACGACCAGGTCTGGGCCATTTACGAGGAGATGGCCGAGAACTACATGGTGATGTCTCAGACCAGGTTGTATACTCAGGGCAGATCCCAGCAGCCAGGACCCGTGCAGTACCAAAGGATAGCACGGGTCGACGCCTGTCCATCCAGTTCATCCGCAATAGCAGCAGCCTAGGCAGAGTCGTCAGCTGCGGACATGGGCATCATTAGCGAGAAGTTGGATCGGATGGAGCTGATAGAGAAGAAGCAGTGTCAGGGCATCACTCAGATGGAGTAGATGGCATAGACTCTGAGCGACATGAAGACCCAGCTCATGTGTCTCCAGGAGGCACAGACGGCTTCCCAACCCCGTCTTCAATCGCGAGGCGATCACGGCAGCAGCAGCAGCTCGTCCCAGCGCTCCAGCTCACACCAGCAGCCTAGACAGGTTCACCTTGTACAGGCGGAGCCGTACCAACAGCCACAACCCACCTACCAGTCACCACCATCTCCAGACTTGCAGATGGTGGTATACCAGCCTGATCAGCCTCTGGCAGTACTCCCGCCAGCTCAGTACGATGCAGAGCCGTTGATGGATGTCAACAGGATTTGGTATGACCGCCCTCAGCCCGGTATCCGACGAGACCATCCCGGATTCCGGTGGGGGACAGGAGGTACCCAGCCCCAGCAGCAGCCATCTGGTCAGGGAGGCCAGTACAGCCAGCAGAGAGATCACCAGCAGCAGCAGCCCCCAGTCTACCCTTCACAGCAGCAGCAGTCGTCCTATGGTCCTCGTCCCTATCAGCAGGGACAGTCTTGGAGGCGTGAGCAGCCTCACCAGCAGCAGCATCCACCACACCCATACCCCTCTCAGCAGCAGCAGCACCACCAGTTCCAGCAGCCTCATCACCAGAGAGGCTACCCGTCAGGCTCCCACGAGAGCCCCGTTTTGGATGACATAGCCCGCCTCCTCACGGACCAGCAGGCTACTTTCAGACGGGAGATGGACGAGTTCCGCTAGGAGATGCGGGACATAGTGAGAGGGAAGGCCGCTATCCCTGCCCAGATCGAGCCGAACCCCAACAGCCTGAAGTGGAAGTCTGAGTAGGTAGCTTACACTGAGCATGCCACTCCTAGTGATCCATTTGATGATATGTCTGCAGACCTTTTTGATGTTGATTTTGTCACACTTAGGAGCGGTAGGACACCAGCCGGCGGCGCCTCGTCTGAGCGATGTCATGAGGATACACCTAGAGCGCCAGATGAGGAGGAGGAGAGCGGTACTGAGGCCGCTCGAGATGATGACGGTGGTACTGATGCCACCAAGGATGCTGACTTCACAGGTGTTACTGAGGCCGCCATTTCACCAGTTCGAGGAGGTGGTACTGATGCCACCCGGGATGCCGAGCTAGAGTGCGGTACTGAGGCCGCGAGACATCCAGTTGATCCAGCCATTGGTGGTACTGAAGCCACCAGAGTTCAAGTAGAGAGATCTGTTGTTTTTCCTTCCCCTGATGTATCTCAGAACCATGTTGTGAATAAAGGAAAAGGTTTGGTTTTTTTCCGGTCCCACTGTGGTGCTTGATGTATGTGTGGATCCGGCCATCGAGCCGTCTAGACCTTTTCCTAGTCCTTCATCTGAGAAGGACCCAGTGATCCCCTTCCCTAGAGCCCTTCAGATGGGGAAGGGGAAGAAAACAGAAAATTCCAAAAAGAAAGACCAGGAGGAGTTCAGCCAGCAGATGATAGACCGATTTCACATATAGCTGACTCTTCAGGAGGCTTTGCAGCACATTCCCCTTCTTCAGCGTTCGTTGAGAGACAGGACTACAGTCAGGAGGAAGAAGAGGAACCACCACTCCGAGATCCATGTGCTGACGAAAGCCACGTGTTTCGCGATCCAGAACCGTCTGCCGGTCAAGAGGCCAGATTCAGGAGCCCCTTATGTCAGATGTCATATTAGCGAGCAGAGGTTCGACCGCACTCTACTAGATAGCGGATCGTCTATCAACCTCCTTCCGGTAGCCCTTCTCGACCGCTTCGAGTTGGACACTCTTAGACAGAGTAGGACAGTCCTTCAGTTTGCTGATCGATCTGTCAAGAGGCCGAAGGGGTTGTTGCGAGACGTTGTCATCACTATTCAGGGCCTGCAATTCCCCGTGGACTTCGTAGTGTTGGACATGGAGATCCCTGATTCAGTGACCGATACCCCCATCATCCTCGGTCGTCTGTTCTTGGCCACAGCCAAGGCGGTGACTGATCATGATAGCGGGAAGGTATACTTTCGCGTCGAGTGCGAAAGTGTACAAATAGAGACGGTCGAGGACAGTTGAGCCTGAGAGAGATCATGCTCAGAGACCACTTCAGATGCAGAGCAGCTGACAGATGTCGGGCTAGACATCCACCAGGACTGTGATTTTGTGATCACAGACGATGAGGCAGTATGGGAGGACCCAGCAGCACAGGCCATCCTCTCATTTTTAGACACCGCTGATGCAAAGACGACAGCAGAGGAGAGCTTGGAGAGCACATTCCTGGTTCAGGACACTTCAGTGGCAGCAGAGCAGGTTCTTGACCGCGACACGGATTTTGGTGATGATGGTGGTGCTGATGCCACCTTGTTTGATGTAGATCCCTCGGATTCAGAGTCTGATTGGGCAGATTGCGAGGATTATATGCCAGACCTGAGTTCCATTGAGCCTACACCTGAGGAGGAGGTAGATGCCGAGCAGATCAGAGACAGTTCAGTTGAGCAACCTTCTTCAGATCCAGTTTGCGAGAGTACGTTCTCATTCTCCCGGGCAGATTTGGCAGCATACACGACGCTTCTTTCGAAGCCAGATTTGCCAGCACCCAGCTGTCCAGAGCTGAAGCCGCTCCCTACTTCGTTGAAGTATCGATTCCTTGCGGGTGAGCCTGAGATGTACCCAGTCATCATCTCCGCCGATATGACTGGAGAGCAAGAATCCCGACTGATGGGGGTTCTTGAAAAGAACCGCAAGGCAATCGGATGGAGCGTAGCAGATCTCCAGGGGATTAATCTGGCCCTGTGCTCCCACCATATCTATCTCGAGGATGAGGCGAAGCCGTCGCGTGAGTTCCAGCGGCGGCTGAACACCAATCTGAGAGAGGTTGTCATGAAGGAAATCTCGAAATGGTGGAGCACCGATTTTATCTATCCCATTTCCGACTCCAAGTGGGTCAGCCCCTTGCATGTGGTGCCCAAGAAGACGGGCATCACGACTGTGATCAGTGAGTCGGGAGAGGAGATTGCTACACGAGTACCCACTTCTTGGCGGGTCTGCAATGACTACAGGAGACTCAACCAGGCCACCAAGAAGGATCATTTCCCCCTGCCTTTTATTGACCATATCATTGAGAGATTGGCAGGGAAGAGCCACTATTGTTTTTTGGATGGGGACTCGGGCTACAACCAGGTGGCCATCGCTCTTGAGGACCAGGAGAAGACCACCTTTACCTGTCCCTTCGGCACATACGCCTTCCGACGCATGCCATTTGGGCTATGCAATGCCCCTGCGACTTTTCAGAGATGCATGCTGTCGATCTTTTCGGACATGGTAGGGGAGTGTTTGGAGGTCTTCATGGATGATTTCTTGGTTTACGGCGACGGATTCGACTCCTGTCTTGACTGCCTAGACCGAGTACTTCAGCGATGTATAGAGGTCCATTTGGTGTTGTCTTGGGAGAAGAGTCACTTCATGGTGACTCAAGGGACGGTGCTTGGCCATATCATCTCCAACAGGGGCATGGAGGTTGATCCGGCCAAGGTAGATGTCATTAGAAAACTCCCACCTCCGTCCAATCTGAGGCAGTTACGGTCATTCCTGGGGCACGTCGGTTTCTA
Source organism: Ottelia alismoides (assembly GCA_037367405.1). Taxonomy (NCBI): domain Eukaryota; kingdom Viridiplantae; phylum Streptophyta; class Magnoliopsida; order Alismatales; family Hydrocharitaceae; genus Ottelia; species Ottelia alismoides. The sequence goes on along the minus strand of JAZKJV010000813.1, from coordinate 404,935 downwards.
CCGATGGTTCATTCATGATTTCAGCAGACTCGCCCGGCCGTTGACTGACCTACTAATGAAAGACACTGAGTTCCTTGTCGATGACAAGTGTCTTTCATCCTTTGATACTCTCAAGCAGTGTGTTATTGAGGCTCCTGTTCTTCGGCCGCCTGATTGGTCTCTCCCATTCGAGATCATGACGGATGCCTCCGATTTTGTTGTGGGGGCCGTGCTGGGACAGAGGAGGGATGGAGTCCCCTTTGCTATCCATTACGCTAGCCGCACATTGGATTCCGCACAGAGGAATTATACAGTCACAGAGAAGGAGATGCTAGCCGTAGTATTCACCCTAGATAAGTTCAGATATTACATCATTGGATCTAGAGTGACCCTGTATACTGATCACATTTCCATCCGATACCTCATGGCAAAGAAGGATGCCAAGGCCAGACTAACTAGATGGATCCTTCTACTCCAGGAGTTCGACATTGAGATCAAGGATAAGCCTAGAGTCAAGAATGTGGTGGCGGATCATCTCTCCCGTTTAGAGCAGCCTGAGGAGTCTGAGCATATTGATCCCATTTGTGAGACCTTCCCAGATGAGGCGATCCTTGCTATCGCCTCACTCCCGTGGTATGCCGATCTCATTGCTGGGAAAGTCCCACAAGATTGGACCAGGCAGAGGCTTGAGACCTTCCTCGCGAAGGCCAAGTCCTACCACTGGGAGGATCCCATCCTTTAATACGAAGGAGGGGATAGCGTCTGGCGTCGGTGCATTCCTCAGGAGGAACACCATAGCGTCCTCACTTACTGTCACAAGCTTGAGGCAGGAGGACATCATTCTGGGAGGAGAACGGCACAGAAAGTGCTCCAATCCGGCTTATGGTGGACTACCCTCTTCAAGGACTCTGATGAGTTCGTGAAGAGGTGTACTGACTGTCAGAGGATGGGCACTTGTGGACAGCGTGATATGATGCCGATGCAGCCCATTCACTTCTGTGAGGTTTTTGACGCATGGGGCATTGATTTCATGGGTCCATTCCCTAAGAGTCAGGGATTTGAGTACATTCTGTTGGCCGTAGATTATGTTAGTCATTGGGTTGAGGCTATCCCCGCCCGAGCCGCTGATGCGAGGACAGATTGCAGATTTTTGAGGAAGCACATCATCACGCGGTTCGGGGTACCTCGAGTATTGATTTCAGATGGGGGGTCTCATTTCATCAACGACCAGGTGAAGGCCCTTGCTAGTGAGTTCGGCATAGACCATCGTGTTGCTACACCTTACCATCCACAGACGAATGGTCTAGCCGAGGTGTCGAACAGGGAGATCAAGACTATATTGCAGAAAGTCGTCCGCCCTGACTGAAAGGATTGGTCACAGCTTTTGGACTCGATCTTGTGGGCATATAAGACGTCTTTCAAGACGCCATTGGGTACATCTCCCTTTCGCCTCGTATATGGCAAGCCGTGTCATTTGCCTGTTGAGCTGAGACACAGGTCACTTTGGGCAGTCACTGAGATACTTATGGATCCATATGGTGTAGGAGACCAGAGGAGGGCAGAGTTAGCAGCCCTGGAGGAGCTTAGAGATACCGCCTTCTCAAACAGCCTACATTACAAGGAGAGAGTAAGGAGTGGCATGATTCTCACATCAGCCACAAGCATTTTGAGCCTGGACAGATGACGAGGCGCAGAATCGGCCCTTTAATAATGCTGAATTAGCACATGTAATCGTCATCGTAGTCGAGCCGATTCTGGTCGTCAAAAGATCACCTCGTTTAAATATGTATGATAATGAATCAAAACGAGGCGATCGTTATTTTTATTTTACTTGGCAAGAAACCAAGGTCGAACTCAGGGACACGCGCTTCTCTTGTATTAATCAGATTTCAGTGTGTTCAATGAAGTGTTGAAATAAAGCATATAGGTCAAATGATGCAAAGACACAACAAGACAATGCAATGCATTAAAATTAAACATGCATTTTTTTATACATTTTTATCATGCAAATAAATGCCATGAAATACAATGGAAAATATGCCCGAAATGATCATTACTTGAGTCATAAAAAGATACGAGTTGAACATAATCAGATAATGAAGCACTTTTTATTCATATAGCAAGTATGCATGAGAGACAAGGTAAACAGGACACTTCGTTAACCAAATAGAGCATTACAGATCAAGGTGTCAAAATGAGAATCTAAGCATGCCATACTAAAGATGTCGAAAAGAGCTTCGAAATGAGACTGAAATCAACTGAAAAGGAAACATGATGCTCAAGATATGCATAAAGGAACGCAAGGGCATAAATGAAATAAAAACATGAAATATATTTACAAACCAGTCCCTGGGAAGGACTCGAATGCAATAAAAATAAGTGTGGAGGACTTCCCTGTAAATAAACCATACGCGCGGGGGCATATTTGCAATTATTGAAACCCGCAGGGGTATGAGTGCAAATAGCCCCAGGCGCGCAGGTGCTGCACGTGCTCAGGACTTGGTTGCAAATGATGGAAGGTGCGAGGGCGACTCTGCAAATAACCCAGAACGCACGTGCCTGGCACGCGCTCTTTCTAGGCTCGGACGTGGCTCGGACTCAACAGAGGTTCGCTGCTGCTTCGGGGTGGCTCGGGACATCCGAGCCTCCAGGCTTGGTGGCGATCAGGCTCGGCGTGGTCTCTGGATGAGCCACGTGTATCAGGTCCTGGATGTAAAATGCGGGACATGCGAGGGCACCGATGCAAAAAGCCCAGACCCACGTGCGGGTGGCACGTGAGCTCAGGCTCGGGTGGGGGCGAGGCTCGGTGCAGCGTCGGGTGGCCGATGCAGGTGGCTCGGGCCACGTGGCGGCTCGAGGTGACTCGGGCGAGGCTCGGTCCCACCGAGCCTCCGCGCTCCGGGACAGTCGACGTGGACGCTCCAGGGCCGTTGGATCTCCGCCGTGGGGCGAGATCCAACGGTAGCTGCTCTTCCTCCTCCTTCGTCAGGTGGTGGCGCGATTAGAGCTCCGGCGAGAAGCCTGGAGCTCCGCCGCGCCTCGTCGTGCTCGGTGAAGATCGGTGAAGGACGCTGATGCTCCGGCGATGAAGATCTGAGGTCGGGGGAGCTGCCGGAGTGTCTGGGATCGTACGTCGATGCTGGATCGCCGGAGGCGGAGCTCTAGAACCTAGCTCCGCCCGAAGTCCGGCCATTGGTGAGTTGGACCTGCAAAATGGATTAGAGGCGTGTGTGCGTGCGATGCGAGGTGAATGGAGGGCTCAGGGGATGCAGAAGGTGAGGCCCTTAGTGGGTCCTCCTCCGCCTCCGGCGGAGGAGGATGCCTGGGATGGAGGGAGGTCGTGACGGAGGAAGGGGGTGCTTGATCTGGTCGGCGAGAAAGATGGATGGATGGCGGAGCTCGTGGAGTGATTAATGGCGAGGGAAAGAACTTGAAGAAGCTACGAAAATTAAGCAAAAATAAGAAGAAAAACAAAAGGAGATCAGGGAGCTTACCTGGCCGGAGATGGAGGGGATGGCCTGGGCTGAGCATCGGAGAGAATGCTCGGGTCGTCACACATACTGGCCGGCCGTGCCAGCGAGCTCGAGCGGGGCTCTAGGCCACCGCAGCGCCGCCCGAAGGTCGGCGGGTCTCATCGGAGCATGAGGTCGTCGTCGCTCGATCCAAGCTCCTCCCCCTGTCACAGGGAGGAGCTGGAGGGCTGGGCCACCGCCCCTTGGTTGATGGACCAGGGTGAAGTGGGGCGGAGGCACGGTATTTAAAGGGCGAAGTCGGAGGTGCTGATGAGTGGCGTCGCGGGTTTAGAGGGTGGTATGGAGCGACTGGGAGGTGGTCGTGGGTAGTTGAGTGATGCGCGGAGGAGGTGGATGATGGGGCTCGGTCGTGAGGTGTTTAGAGAGAGGAGAGGATGACTAGGGCTATGGCTAAAAATGGAAGGGGGAGTGGTGCGCGCGAGGCTGAGGCGGAGGATGCGGGAGGAGGAAGACGAAGCCTCAGCCGTTGGATCTTGCGATCCAACGGCGGAGGGAAAGGCGCAAAGGGATGGCCACGATCAGCTCGATGGCGATGGGATCGAAGGGCTACGGAGCGGCCACGTGGCAGTCTGTGGGAAGGGCGCTGATGGAGGGTGGTGATGGGATACTGGAGTTGATCGAGCGGCTAGGATTAGAAGGTGGATTGAGCGGCTCAGATCAGAAGATCCATGACATGATCAAGCGGACCACAATATGCCACGTGGCACGAGGAGCGAGAGGCGGCAACGAGCGGCTAGGATTAGAGGCGGAGATGATCGGATGGATGAGGGAAAGCAGCGGGCGTGGAAAGCCTGGGACCGTTGGATCTCAGGAGGAGATCCAACGGCTTGAAGAGGAGGCGGATGGGACAAAGAAGGCGGACCACGTGGCGCCTTCAGATTGGGCCACGTGGCCCAATCAGTTTATTAGGACTTCAAGTTGAAAAATGAAGGTCAAGATGGCCGAATTTGAGAAAACTCAAAACATGAAAGTTGTAGATCTTGACGAGATCTACAATTTTCATGTTGGCCAAAACTGGAGATGAAGTCAAACAAGGGCCCGAAATATTTTTGAAGGTATTTTTGAGTCTAAAAATACCACGATTTTTGTTTTGCCATTTTTTTTTGTGGTTTTTAATTTATTAAGGACTCTGTTAATTATTAGACACTAACAGGGATTTATTGACAAACTTTTAAGCAAGGGGGTTAATTAAGGGAAATAAAGATGATGAAACTGAGGTTCATCAACCCCCTATACTTAAACTATGCTCGTCCTCGAGCATCAAAAAGAATGACTAAGTTGGATTAATCCCCTTGTGCATGTGAATACAGGATCTAATCTGATCAAGTCGACTCGGCTTCAGAGATCCAAAATTCTAGAGTTCAACCCAGCCTTAATCAAGAGGTACCCAATTCCTCTAATTCTCTAGACTCTCTCTGATGTACATATAATCTAAAGGATATGACTTTTAGTGTTGACTGCAATTCTGAGAGTAGAGTCAATTTGTCACCCAAAATCTTGGTCCGAGAAAATCTCCTAAGGACCCAATCCTCAGTACTAGGGAATAAATCAAATCTTGCATTCAGTCCACCGTCTCTTTAGTTGTCAGACTTAGAAAATGTTGATGGCAGGCCAGAAAATGGAGGGCATGGGATTGTGTAAATTCTTCTCTCCCTCTCATTGGAACAAGGATTCTCTCTAGTGCCTTTTACGCAACACATTTTTTTTTTTTGGTGCTGATCAGTGCGTCCGTCAAGAGAAGTTGGAGCCGTCTGCACTTGTTTTCCTGGGAGTACACCGGGGTGTGTCTCTTTTGAGTACCTAATGTACCTTCTACACCCAGACTTGTAGCATTTACGATGCAGAGCCCTTTTTTGGTGCAAGCCCGACTCCTGGTCCTAATAGCGGTGGTCCAAGTGGACACTTTGAAAAGTTTGGGAGCGCTCGCCTTTGGTGGAAGCTCTTTGATAATTTGACTTTGTGGAATGAGAGCTTTTCTTTGAGATTTCATTGACTTGAATAATTTGTGGCTAGCTCCACTGCTTTTACCAAAAGTTGGCGCACACTGATCAACAATTTTTTTTTATTTATTTCACACCCAGGCACTTAGGTCATTGTCAAGAGATTAGTACAAGAATCAAGTTCTCATACTGGCTAAATTGCTGACACTCAGGTTTCCTGAAGCCTTCAAAGATTTTATCCCATCCTCGAGCATCATTAGATCAAATCCAAACTCGACTTCCTCATCCCAATCCCTCAGGTGAAAAATCAACTCATCTCAATCAAAACCGCAGTCGTGCATGTGATGTGCTGATCATATTCTTTCTGTCTGAGACTAAGCATGGAATATAGCATGCAAATCTAGAAACCTAGGGGAATGTGGATGTTTAAGTCTAAGACCCTGATGACTAAGGCTGGTTAACCGCAAATCTCAAAGACCTCAAAAACCAAGCTTCCTTGACCATTTCAGATCCTGGGTGAAAGTGTAAGTGTAGAGGTTTAATCCAACTCCTTCATTCCAAAACACACATTTTTTTTTTTTTTTTTTTTCACTTCAAGAGATATGAGGACTGCCTAATCTCCATTAAATAGTTGCATCTGCATTCAGCCAGTATGGATGTAAGTACAGCCGGAGCCCGTTCCTTAAGGACGGAGCCTTACGCGATGTCCTTTAAACCATCCACTCTGCTAAGGGCGAACCCTCACTGAACACGGCTATTTAATGGGGCTTAGTAGTCACTAATGGCTCCTAAAGGATTTTGAATTTTGCAATTTTTATGGATTTTAATAAGAGAGTTAAAACACAAGTTAGACTCAATCTTCCTTGAAAAGATTTTCAAAACCATGTCACACAAATAAAAGATTTTCAAAACATTTTCAAAAATCATTTTCGAAAATATTTCTATAAAATAGTGTAACATAATATCGAAAAACCGCGAAAATCCTTTGAGTTTTCTTAGTCCAATGAATTTTACCTTAGCCAAAAATTTCAAAATTTTTTTCAGATTATAGCTAAAGTAAATATACGGTATATACGGTATACCCCCCTATACTTAAACTTTGCTATGTCCTCATAGCACTAGATGTTACAAGAACATAGATCCATTTAAATATAGAAGAATATACGGGACTAAGAAGGGACCCCCCTATACTTAGGTTAGAAATAACCTAAGTATAAAGGCAAGAAAAGATGAGTAGAGAAAATCACGGGGACTTGGGTCCCCCCTATACTTAGGCTGAGATTAGCCTAAGTATAAAGATAGAATTTGATGTCGGGAAGGACCCAAGGTGAACGAAGAAGGGGGATGGATATACAAGTGAGCGGCTGAATCTTCGGAGATGAAATGGAGTGTCTTTGGATTTGGGGGTGTGTGTAGCAAACATGGCTCAATTCAAACAAGCAAACCCATAGTTTCACCAACTCACACATGAAACCAACCAAGGTTGGTTAATTATCTTGTCCATTTTATTGGTGATAAAACATTAAATCTTTACGCGAAGAAAATGTGAATCAAGGCATAAGCGCGGGTGTTGCTCTCCCAAAACCGAATTTTACCCCATTTTAAGTTGACTTGCAATTAACAGTCCCAATTTTATTTAAATTGTCACTGATTTAAGGTTAGCCATCAATCAGAAAATCATCGTCTACCGTTCATTCCATTTTCCATTTATCCTAGGTGATCAATCTAGAAAAATGAAAGCCGAGAAAAACATGTATTCGATGAAGAAAAACGCGATCGAGGCTAAGCGAGAAATCCTGCAGTGATTTTTACGATAAAAGCCGCGAAAAATCTGGGGCCGTTTTGAAACTCAAAATCAAACATGTATGCAAGTCGAAAAAGCCGCACCTAATCATGCATCTATTAGCGGTGTTTGATCTTCATTAATTTTAGCTAAGTTATGCGAGATTAAGTGCGTCTTTATTTAAGTGTGTCCTAACCTACGATCAAGCACAAGAGAATATGAAAATTGAGCTCAGAGAGCCGCGTGCCTAAGTCCTAGGTCGACACTCAAGTGGGGACGATCCCCACACAACCACAATCGTTCGATTACACACGCGAGTCTTCAATCGAAGACCGCTGTAAAAGACGAGTTTATTAAAAATAAAATGCAGCAAAAATGCGACACTTTTTTTTTTTCTCTTTTTCTTCCTTCTTTGCTCCAAGCATGCTCCTGCGGCTCTTCGCAGCGGGGAACGTCCTGCTCCTCGCCTCCTTGATCCATCAAGGGCCCTGCCACAGAAACAATGGTTAGAGATCACGAAGAAAAAATTTTATATGCAAAGATATGTGACCATTTAACCTATAAAAAGATACACTAAATTAAACACACAAAAATCCAAAAAAGAAATGAGCCGTGTCCCCGGCAACGGCGCCATTTGACGAGGCGCAGAATCGGCCCTTTAATAATGCTGAATTAGCACATGTAATCGTCATCGTAGTCGAGCCGATTCTGGTCGTCAAAAGATCACCTCGTTTAAATATGTATGATAATGAATCAAAACGAGGCGATCGTTATTTTTATTTTACTTGGCAAGAAACCAAGGTCGAACTCAGGGACACGCGCTTCTCTTGTATTAATCAGATTTCAGTGTGTTCAATGAAGTGTTGAAATAAAGCATATAGGTCAAATGATGCAAAGACACAACAAGACAATGCAATGCATTAAAATTAAACATGCATTTTTTTATACATTTTTATCATGCAAATAAATGCCATGAAATACAATGGAAAATATGCCCGAAATGATCATTACTTGAGTCATAAAAAGATACGAGTTGAACATAATCAGATAATGAAGCACTTTTTATTCATATAGCAAGTATGCATGAGAGACAAGGTAAACAGGACACTTCGTTAACCAAATAGAGCATTACAGATCAAGGTGTCAAAATGAGAATCTAAGCATGCCATACTAAAGATGTCGAAAAGAGCTTCGAAATGAGACTGAAATCAACTGAAAAGGAAACATGATGCTCAAGATATGCATAAAGGAACGCAAGGGCATAAATGAAATAAAAACATGAAATATATTTACAAACCAGTCCCTGGGAAGGACTCGAATGCAATAAAAATAAGTGTGGAGGACTTCCCTGTAAATAAACCATACGCGCGGGGGCATATTTGCAATTATTGAAACCCGCAGGGGTATGAGTGCAAATAGCCCCAGGCGCGCAGGTGCTGCACGTGCTCAGGACTTGGTTGCAAATGATGGAAGGTGCGAGGGCGACTCTGCAAATAACCCAGAACGCACGTGCCTGGCACGCGCTCTTTCTAGGCTCGGACGTGGCTCGGACTCAACAGAGGTTCGCTGCTGCTTCGGGGTGGCTCGGGACATCCGAGCCTCCAGGCTTGGTGGCGATCAGGCTCGGCGTGGTCTCTGGATGAGCCACGTGTATCAGGTCCTGGATGTAAAATGCGGGACATGCGAGGGCACCGATGCAAAAAGCCCAGACCCACGTGCGGGTGGCACGTGAGCTCAGGCTCGGGTGGGGGCGAGGCTCGGTGCAGCGTCGGGTGGCCGATGCAGGTGGCTCGGGCCACGTGGCGGCTCGAGGTGACTCGGGCGAGGCTCGGTCCCACCGAGCCTCCGCGCTCCGGGACAGTCGACGTGGACGCTCCAGGGCCGTTGGATCTCCGCCGTGGGGCGAGATCCAACGGTAGCTGCTCTTCCTCCTCCTTCGTCAGGTGGTGGCGCGATTAGAGCTCCGGCGAGAAGCCTGGAGCTCCGCCGCGCCTCGTCGTGCTCGGTGAAGATCGGTGAAGGACGCTGATGCTCCGGCGATGAAGATCTGAGGTCGGGGGAGCTGCCGGAGTGTCTGGGATCGTACGTCGATGCTGGATCGCCGGAGGCGGAGCTCTAGAACCTAGCTCCGCCCGAAGTCCGGCCATTGGTGAGTTGGACCTGCAAAATGGATTAGAGGCGTGTGTGCGTGCGATGCGAGGTGAATGGAGGGCTCAGGGGATGCAGAAGGTGAGGCCCTTAGTGGGTCCTCCTCCGCCTCCGGCGGAGGAGGATGCCTGGGATGGAGGGAGGTCGTGACGGAGGAAGGGGGTGCTTGATCTGGTCGGCGAGAAAGATGGATGGATGGCGGAGCTCGTGGAGTGATTAATGGCGAGGGAAAGAACTTGAAGAAGCTACGAAAATTAAGCAAAAATAAGAAGAAAAACAAAAGGAGATCAGGGAGCTTACCTGGCCGGAGATGGAGGGGATGGCCTGGGCTGAGCATCGGAGAGAATGCTCGGGTCGTCACACATACTGGCCGGCCGTGCCAGCGAGCTCGAGCGGGGCTCTAGGCCACCGCAGCGCCGCCCGAAGGTCGGCGGGTCTCATCGGAGCATGAGGTCGTCGTCGCTCGATCCAAGCTCCTCCCCCTGTCACAGGGAGGAGCTGGAGGGCTGGGCCACCGCCCCTTGGTTGATGGACCAGGGTGAAGTGGGGCGGAGGCACGGTATTTAAAGGGCGAAGTCGGAGGTGCTGATGAGTGGCGTCGCGGGTTTAGAGGGTGGTATGGAGCGACTGGGAGGTGGTCGTGGGTAGTTGAGTGATGCGCGGAGGAGGTGGATGATGGGGCTCGGTCGTGAGGTGTTTAGAGAGAGGAGAGGATGACTAGGGCTATGGCTAAAAATGGAAGGGGGAGTGGTGCGCGCGAGGCTGAGGCGGAGGATGCGGGAGGAGGAAGACGAAGCCTCAGCCGTTGGATCTTGCGATCCAACGGCGGAGGGAAAGGCGCAAAGGGATGGCCACGATCAGCTCGATGGCGATGGGATCGAAGGGCTACGGAGCGGCCACGTGGCAGTCTGTGGGAAGGGCGCTGATGGAGGGTGGTGATGGGATACTGGAGTTGATCGAGCGGCTAGGATTAGAAGGTGGATTGAGCGGCTCAGATCAGAAGATCCATGACATGATCAAGCGGACCACAATATGCCACGTGGCACGAGGAGCGAGAGGCGGCAACGAGCGGCTAGGATTAGAGGCGGAGATGATCGGATGGATGAGGGAAAGCAGCGGGCGTGGAAAGCCTGGGACCGTTGGATCTCAGGAGGAGATCCAACGGCTTGAAGAGGAGGCGGATGGGACAAAGAAGGCGGACCACGTGGCGCCTTCAGATTGGGCCACGTGGCCCAATCAGTTTATTAGGACTTCAAGTTGAAAAATGAAGGTCAAGATGGCCGAATTTGAGAAAACTCAAAACATGAAAGTTGTAGATCTTGACGAGATCTACAATTTTCATGTTGGCCAAAACTGGAGATGAAGTCAAACAAGGGCCCGAAATATTTTTGAAGGTATTTTTGAGTCTAAAAATACCACGATTTTTGTTTTGCCATTTTTTTTTGTGGTTTTTAATTTATTAAGGACTCTGTTAATTATTAGACACTAACAGGGATTTATTGACAAACTTTTAAGCAAGGGGGTTAATTAAGGGAAATAAAGATGATGAAACTGAGGTTCATCAACAGAGAGTATGGATGTTTGATGCGAGGCTTCGCCTATTTCTAGGGAAGCTACAGAGCAAGTGGAAGGGACCCTATTTGGTGAGAAAGGTACACAACAACGGTAGCATTGATATATCCGAGTTGTCTTCTGAGAGTACCTTTCGAGTGAACGGCCAGCGGCTCAAGCCATTTCTAGATCATGAGCCGCGGGTCGTTGATGTTGCCCCTATTCATTTTGCGTGAGGTGTGGTCCTTTGACTCACATCTATAGCATCTCACGCCTGATTCTCATTGATCTTCCGACTTGTATAGATCCAGATGTCCATATCATCACATTCTTTAGTCCCATATCCCTTTCTTCATCTTTTGATTATGCTATACTTAGGGTGTACCCTACCCTAAGTATAGGGGGATGTAGGACATTTGAGTTTCCTTTTGTTTCTGTCTACCCCTGTTTTTGTTGCCTATACTTAGGGATATTTTACCTTAAGTATAGGGGGGGTAGACCCTGTACATTCTCTACTCGGTTTTCCCTTTGTGTACAGCCTGCTATACTTAGGATTACTTGATCCTAAGTATAGGGGGAAAAGCCGAGAGTCTCTTGATATTTTATTCATTCGTCTTTGTATATAGCCTTCCTTTTCACTTCCCTATACATAGCACGAGTAATGTCTTCTTCATCGCTCTTGACTCTGAGGACATCGTTCGAGCTAAGTATAGGGGGGGTGTATATATTCCATATATACTTTAGCCATAACTCGTACTTTGTGTGAGTGTGTTAATAAATAAAATGGTTGAACCCTAAAAATCACAAAAATTAAAAAATTTTTCATGTACATAATCATTCTTTTATTTGCACATAAATAGCTAGTGTACAAATTATTTTTGTAAAAATGATTTCAAAAATCTTTTGTGTAAAGCTTGTGTAAATATTTTCTTATCAAAATTATGTATATAGTACAAAATTTTTCCAAAATGTTTTGAAAATCAAAAATTTGCAAAAATCTTGTGTAAATGTGTGTAAATACTTTTACAAAACTTGCACTTCATGCATTCATCCATTCATGATTTCAAAACATTTTTCAAAAATTTTGCATGTTTGTAAAATTTGTGTAAATAGCATCTTTTGTACATATGTATATAGTTTTTCTGGATGATAGTTGACATTTAAACTAGCCTAGAATTAAATTGGGAAATGGAGCTTGATTAAGATCTTTATCCACCTAATTTATAAGAGGAACCTTATAGGGCTTAGGTTTAAGGCTTTTCAGGTCCATGGTGACTTAATTCTTTAAGTCCACTAGGCTATGATCACATGTCATCTCAATGAGCTTAAGTAGAGCAATTAACAACAACACATGACTCATATAGACAATGGCTTTACTTGAACACCAGCACTTTGCACCGAGCTCTCTACGGATGAGGTGGTGAGGAGGCAGTCTTCCTTGACTTGGGGTAGCATATGAGGGTAGTACTTCTAGGCGGAACCTCTCTTCTTCTTTTAGTGAAGGAAGTGCGTCTCAACTTGGTCTGGTTGCCATGAGGTCTAACGACAGGAGTTGTGGGTTGCAATAAAGCTTCAAAAGAGGGATAGTCTACTGGCTCAAGAGGAAAAACTCCTTGTATAGATGCTGCACATGTATATGTTGTATAGATGCACTTGAAAAAAATGCAAAAAGAAAATAACTCCAAAAAAGTGGTGGGTCTGAGAGAAAATGATAATCCCACCGGAGTATGTATATAGAGTGCAATAAGCAAAGCTTGAGATTCATGATCCACCTTATGTAGCTTGCAGCAGGGAGACTTGGCTACACTGATCAAGCTCCCAAGGATACAAGACTACACTGGCCATGATCCATTCTCTTCTTCCTCCTCTTCTTGAGCCGGTTGAACTTGAACTTAGAAGGGAATACCCCGCTCCTCGAGGAAAGAGTGGCTAGACTGAGGTCATAGAGTTACCTTGTTGGGGAGGGTTGTCAAGTTGCCGTTTCTGAGGTGGAGAGCTTATACCTCACATTCACAGGACAAGGAAAGATTCATGGTCTTCAGGGTTTGTGTTTGATGACTTGTTTTGATCTGGAGCATTGAGGAGTCTTGATTAGAGATTAGTGGAACTTAGAGGCTGTTGAGTTTTAGACTTAAGTCCAAATAAGGTTCCGACACATTAATAATTCAAAGATCTGATTAAGCTCCATAATTCAATTTAATGAAGGAAAGTTTAATATTCAACCTTGATCCATGTACATTCTTCTCTTTTTCTTTTTCTTTTTCTTTCTTCTTTTTCACTTCTTTTTCAATAAGTGTTTGCTAAGGGACTAGCAAAGTTAAGTATAGGGGGGTGATGAATACTCATTCATCACTCTTTATTCTTATATTCTAGCTACAAAAACCTTTGCAAATGCATGTATATATTTGTAAATATAAATAATTACCAAAAGCATGCATGGTGTAAAAAGTAATAATTAGCATGTTTTTGTGCAAAAATAAAAGAATAAAGATTAAAAAGAAAAAGAGGAAATATTTAGAATAAATATTGAGCAACCTAACCCAAGGGAGGGCTCAGCATGGGCCTGATCGCATAAAAGCCAAAGTAGAGGGAGATAGGGGCTCATGTGTGTAAATATACCTGTAAATATAATAAATATATTTTCCTCTAAAAATAGAATAAAAGTGGCTTGTATATATTGTATATACTTATAATTATAAAAATCAAAACAAAAATAGAAAAATTGAAAAGAAAATAAAAAGAGTCACTTGTGTATATATTCATCATGTACATACTACCACATCCATATTTATTTAGCCCTATAAATAAATAAATTAAAATTCCAAAAATTTTGTAAATATTCTATCTTTTATGGTGTAAATAAATAAAATAAAAACAACAAAAATAAAAACAAAATAAAAAGAACAAAATTAAAAATCAAAAATAATATTGTAAATATATCATGCATATAGATGTATATATCTATTTATTTTACCTTTGTATATAAATAATAAAAATAAAACAAAAATACCCTTTTATTCCTTATTTTATGCTATAAATAAATAAAATATGAAATGGGAATAAAAATGTATAAAAATAACAAATTGAAAATCAAAAATCAAAACCCTATATTGTATATATACCTATATATAGCATAAAGTGTAAATACCTCATTTTTATTTTGAAAAATTAATTAAAAATCACCAAAAAATAGAAAAATATAAAACAAACATATTTCATGTTTTAAGTTTTCTCTAATTCGGCCATTTTCTATTTTAAATTGAATTTCCAAATGTTTTCCACGTGGCCAGCCCCCATTGGTCCACGGGGGATGTTGACTGCCCGGTCAACTCCCCCCTATGGACCACTTCCCACGGGTTTAAGACGCCCGACCCGTCTTCTCCTTATTTTGGTGTCTAAACCCGATCACCTTTCGCCTAAACCCCGGGTCCGTTTCGTTCCTGCCAGATTCGACACCCTCGTCGGGGTGCCCGCCTCGGGGTTCGCGCTCCGAGCTGCCCTACCCGATCACTTCTAGCCGGACCCCTGGCTGAATAAAAGCTGAGCTCCGCCCGCCATTTTCGCATCTTTGGCTCTTCATTCATTCGTCCCGTGACCTCCACAGCCACCCCCGAGGTGACAGCTCCAGGTTGGCAGTGTTGCAGAGAGGTGAGGTTGGTTGGACCATCGATCCGGCGAGCCCTCGCCGCCGTGCTCCGCCCCAAGGTAGAGCTCGAGCCTCGGGCCACGACGTCCCACGAGGCAAGGACCCAGAGCACCAGCAGCTCATCCCCAGTCGACTCCTCCACGCAGGTAGTTCCAGTTCCCTTTCTTTTTTGTTAATTTCAAGTTTCCCCCAAATATCGTTGTCGTCGTCCATCTCCGATTCCGGCCATCTCTCCCTTCCATTCGATCATCGGACCTCACCGTCGCGTTCGCCTTCCTTCCGTGCACATTCTACGCCCTCCCATTCAACCCAGCTCGCATAGGAGCTGGGGTTTCGAGCTTCACCGTCTACCCCTCGCCGGAGCTCGATCGCCCCGCCTCACCGACCACCGTCCCCCCCTCTCACAGGGTCGAGGCAATTTGCCCTCGACCCGCGAGTTTGCTGGTGCACTTTGCAGGGTCATCCGAGCCCATCTGAGGGCTTGGACCATCTGGTCCAGCAGCTTCACCTCCGCCTACTCCGCCCGAGCTCCTCGAAGCTCCGTCGGACCATTGGAGATCACCATTGGACGCGGAAGGCCACAGCGGTTCATCTCCGATCATCAGGGCCTCGCAGGAGGCCGAGAGCGTGCGCAGTGGGCCGACGAAGGTCGCCGGCCATCAGTTCTTCCTCGACCTCCAGCTACCGTCGGATCCCCCTCGACCTCCAGTTCGCATCCCAGTCGTTCACCTGAGGAGCCACCAGCAGCGTCAGATCCTTGGAGGCGTGATCCGCACCGTCCGATCAGTGAGGTTTACCACGCCCGAGCTCACCCGCCCGATCCTACACGTGGCGAGGCCACAGCCGCACGATCAGGACGAGGACTCAGCGTTGGGCGCCACCCCTTCCCAGCCGTCGATCAGCACACGTGGCGCCCATCCGACGGCCTACTTAATAAAGGGTAATTTATCCCTTAGGCCCCTCTGTTTATTTTATTTCATGTTTAGTCCTGTAAATACTATAGTCAGTTGTTTTATTTTTGGTACTTTTGCACTTTAGACCTTATCCTTTCTATATTTGCATGTATACCCCTGCCTATAGTGTGTCACGTGCATCGACACGTGTGTTTTTGGGATATTTGCATACTTAGCCCTGTAGTTCATGGTTGTTAATGAATGAATGAATATTTTTGGATAATTGCATTTCTACCCCTGTAAGTGTGGAATTGGCGCATGTGCATTTTATTTTTGGGTATTTTACAACAAGCCCCCTGAACTTTTAATACCTGTTATTATTTAGTCTAGGGACCTTGTTTTTATTACAATTAGGTCCCTGTGTGCCCCAGACACGCGCCTCGCGCGTGACTTCGTGGGAATTTTGCACCGGACCCCCTGGAACTTTGGATAATTACGTATAGGTCCCTATGCACGGTACCTAGGTTTTAATTTTGAATAAAATATCAAACTTACTCCGAATTCAATGAAAATTGGAAACATGGCTCCTGACATGTTGTAAAATTTTCTAGAATTTTTGGGGACATTTTTGCTTTTATTTGATATTTTTAAAAATTCAAAAACATGCTTTTTCTTTACTGTCTGAATTGAAAAATCACAAAAAATATTAAAACTCATCTAAAAATAACAAAAAAGTTAGTTACTGTTTACTTTGTCTTGTTTGATTTTCTGACCAATTTTGGTCATTTTTCATTATATAAACTCATAAAAATTACAAAACACTAAAAACCTCATAAAAAATCTAATAATTAATCTAAAAATCCAAAAAATAATAATTAAGGTGCCTAAATTTTCCTTGTTTCTTTCTCTTTACAGGAAAATTACCTTTAGGCTTATTGGGGACTTTTAGATATTTTATCTAAGTCCCTCAAGCTCGGCTGGACAGTACCTTCATTTTCTTGCATTGTTTTATTTTTAGAAAATTAAATAAAAATCTGAAAAATACCAAAAATTCACTAAAAACAGTAAAAATCATAAAAAGTATAAAAACATTTTTATTTGAATTTTTGGTTGATTTTTGAGTGCTTTAATAATCATTTGAATTGGCCTTTTTTATTAGTTTCTTTATTTTCTTTATTAACTAAAAATCCAAAAAAATAAAAACAATTAAAAATCCACCAAAAACACATTTCTTTTATTTTTATTCTTTTTTAGACTACTTCGTAGGCCGCAAGGCCATCACGTGCTCCTTGTGTTCGACCCTGGTCGCTATACCAGGTTAAAATAATAGCAGGATCGCTACTTGATTTTGATTGATTTTATTCGCTTTTGGTGGTGTATTTTTCTCGATCGACCACGCTTGATTACTTAGGGTCGCAACGACCATCGATCACCTTTTACCCGAGTGATCAGGCGTGTCATCAGTCGCCTCAACAGTTAGGTCAGAAGAAATTTTCATACGTAAATTCTGATGACTATGAATTTTACTTGTACTGTGTAAGTGAAATATAGCTCCCTACACCAGAAATGACAAAGAAACAACCTCCTCTAATAAGGTAACCCTAATTCCACGGTCTAGCAACTCTTTCCTCGAGGAGAGGGGTATTCCCTTCTAAGTTCAAGTAAAACCAGCTCAAGAAGAGTAGAAAAGAGAATGGATTGTGACCATTATAGTCACATATCCTTGGAGCTTGACCAGTGCAGCCAATTCTCCAGCTGCAGGCTTCCATGATATGAGATTTTGAAGCACATTCCTTGCTTATTTGACTATACATAAATACACACTCCAGCATGCATTTTATTTTATTTCGAGCATGTCCCTTTTTTAGTTCTCTTTTTTCTTTTTCTTTTTCTTTTTCTTTTTTTTACATATATACAAGGTGTAGCATGTACATAAGGAGTTTTTCTTCTTGAGCATGTAGACTATCCCTCTTTTAAAGCTTTATTACAACCCACGACATCCCATCGTAAGACGTTGACGCCACTTGACTAGCTTGAGATGCACTGCCCCCTAGAGGAGGACAGATGTTTCCACATGTGTGCTACTCCAATACAAAGGATTCTAACTCCTCACCACCTCATTGATGAAGAGCTACGTGCATGATTCTTGTCCAAGTTAGGTCACTGTCTAAAAGAATTGTGCATGTGTGTGTGAAATATTCTATATTGACCAATCAAGATGACATGCGAACATAGTCTTGTGGACTCAAAGAATTAAGTCGCTCGATCTGAAAAATCTTAACTCCCGTTCCTATAAGGTTCCTCTGAATTAGGTAGATTAAGGTCAGATCAAATCCATCCTCAACTTCTATTCATAAAATGGTTCAGAACCCCTAACTTTCCACTTTGTATATACAAGATATGCAAGTGAAATGCATATGACATGCAATGTATATGAATGAAGTCAAGACTCTTTTTTATGAATGCAAGGAAGATATGTAGAGTAAATAACAAGCCCCCTTTTTAAAAAGTTTTTTTTCATTTTTTACCCACCCCGTAATTAGTGCATAATATATAAAAATACGCGAAATTACGAGCTATGGTTAAAGTATATATGAAATATATACACGTCCCTATACTTGGCATGTGTTATGTCCCCATAGCACAAGAAGCAAGGAAAATATATATCTCTTGCCAAGCATCGGAGAGTTAAAATAACAAAAGTAAAGAAGTCGACCTATACTTAGGCTCTGGTCAGCCTAAGTACAGAAGAAGAGCAAAAATGGGGCGATCGAGGTCAGGATGAGAAATGGATGAACATATACACATGGCAGGCATCGGTCCCCCCTATACTTAGGCTCTGGTCAGCCTAGACATGAGTAGGTATGAGAACCGATGAGATCTGGAGAATATACAGAGAATGGTGAAGAAGAGAAGAAGAGACTCATGTTACTCTCCCCCCTATACTTAGAATATGGTCATCCTAAGTATACCATAAAATGAATTGATATGGAGCTGGGCGAGCGATACAAATCACTGAAGAAGGAGTGAAATAAAAGAAAGGAAATCTATACAAGGAGGGGTGAGAATATACAAGGATCAAGAAGGTTTGTGGCGAACCTTCTTGCGGGAGTGAGGAGGTGGGTAATATACAAGTGTGTCACTGTCGGAATTGTCCTCGGATGAATAATAATAATGAGCAAAGGGATCTTCCAACGATGGTCTACACACAGCTGCTTGCTCAGATATTGCTTAAGGACAATTGAACTGATCTCACCCATATAAATCACCTCATCCGACCCCGATGAGGACTCCTCAAAAAAATTCCTTCTCTGGTATATTGAAGGAAACTTTCGTGGTCAGTTTTCTACAACCTAAAGCATTGAGAGGGATAGGAGGGTGATGCGCCTTGAGGGGTTCGGGAGAATGCCTCGAGGAATCAATTCTCAACTTCCTCTCACTGGATAACCAACTCGAGGATGGAGCAACCTTGTTTTGGGGAAGTATCGTTTTGGTCTTGGCTATCTCCTTTTGTTGAGGGTCTGAGATGTGGTGCGGTGCTGATCATGGGTTCCTCGTCGGATGAGTCATCATATAGGTTGTAATATTCTTGAAGGGTCAACACACGACTCGGATAGGTGCTAGTGATCTTAGTTGGCCTGGCATTGGTAGCTTCATGTTTCGGATCATCGAAATGGTCAAGACAATCAGAAAAAGTAGTGTTCGACTTAAGGATATCTTTGGGTTGTGAGTCCTTTATTGAAGCTATCACAGTGGTGGTGATGCAAGCATCGGAAGTTGTGGATGTGTAGGGAGTCTCTGATCCAATTGTCAGCTCGATAGTCAGTATCTCAGGTGTAGCAAAGAGGTGGGACTCATCTACCCCTCGATGGTCACGATTGTCAGTGGCTATGTGGGTTGCTTCAGGTTGGATTGTGTCCTCAAAGACAACGATTGATTGGCGTGTACTCAATGCAGGGAAATCGATCTTCTGAGTCCCGCAATCTATAGTCGTCTTAGCCAAGGCTAAGAATGGCTTCCCAAAAATGATGGGAGACTGGGTGAATTCTCCAAGGTGCTCATTATCAATGACCGTGAAGTCCACTCTGAGTGGAGCACCATGGAAAGTAATGATGATCGAAATGGTTCCTCTCGACTGTCATATGGATCGGTCAACCAGCTGCACAATCTCTCTAGATTTCCTAAGTGGTCTGAGTTTGAGCTCATCAAACACAGAGGTCAGAAGGATATTTATCGATGAGTCATCATCGATTCTCGCATGGGTGAAAATGGTGTCATTGATTCCACATTCAACTCGAGGCAACCACTTCACTCTGCGGTTTTTGGTCTTTCTCCCCATCACCAAGAAGGTGGCCATAGACACTATGTGTCTTTCTGTCCTTATTCTCTTATTGCCCAACCTCTTGGACATCAATTTACTCTTTACAAATCTTTTGAGGCCAGGAAAGTGATCTATGAACTTTATTAAGGGAAGCTTAAGAATCAATTCCCTAGTAATTGCTTCCCTAAGGGCAGGATCCAACTTTTTAAGTCATTTTCATTTACTATTTTTATGTGATTTTCTGGTTTTTCGAATTTCAATTTTTTTTGATATTTTTGATATGTGAAGAAAGGGAGGGAGAAAATGCAGACTCGAGATCGGAGGGAAAATGGTTAGTAGAAGAGGGTGGTAGAATTGACTATAGCTGTATAGAGTGTGTGGGTCCCCTAGTGTTCTCTTGATTTCCAACATCAAATTTTCTCATGTCATTCTCCACTTCCATACCTAGATTGACAGCATACAAATTCAATAAGTCGATGATAATTTTAGCCTATCCTTAGTTGATTCATGTCTCTCGACAAGTCTCGAAATGTCATCCTCCATAATGTTCCCGTGACAAATCATGGGTGATTTTTTCTCAATTGGAGGATACTGCTGAGAATTTGACGTCTCATACTCAACATACCTTGATTCTGACATGTACTGCTGAGTCGAGTAGAGACCATTTGTGTGGCAGATATTGGTCTGAGCTCGTATAATGGATTCGATATACATGCGATATGTAGATCTAACTCATGAGTCCAACCTCTGCTTGTGTAGGCTATCTAATTGGCTTGTCAATGTAAGCTTGATCATGGTGGTCAATCAAGTCAGGAAGATTATAGGGTCGGGCCAATCCATTCAATTCTTTGTTTCGACCATGTGATACCCTAAGGTCCAACCATGTTGTATATGTGTAATTTGTGAACATGTCCCAACAGTCATAAGAGAATCAGATGAGGTGTATGGGGATAGGTATCTCTGCCAATCACCTAACTCAACAGTAGCTTGATCTTCAAATGGCACCATGATTCCAGCAAACTTTCGACTATAAGGTGAATAACCAAGTATGGCAGTGGATCTGGAATGTGAGAAGGCGAGGTTGGTGGGAAGTACGGAGAAGCGGGAAAGTCAGTCGAAGTTCTAACTTTAGAATCGGGGTGGGATGGAAAGAAGATGGGTGGTTGAGGAGAAATCGTCTCAAAGAGAGGATTCCCATGGAGGGAATAAGAGGAGGTTAGGAAGTCGGTTGGAGGTCCGACTTCGTAGCTGGAATGGGGAGAGAATTTTGTCTCGAAGAGAGGGTCCGTGGAGGAGAAAGATGGCGAAGATGGTCGGTGCGGAAACCGAGCAACTGTCATCTTCGAGATGGAATGAGAGCGGATTGATGTGAACTGATACAACAAACCCTAGTTTCACCAGCTCAACACAAGTGAAAATCGCAAGAGTTCCATCTTTTATCTGTTCAATTTTATTTGGTGATAAATGCAAGCTTTGAAAGATTTATGAGTTGTAAGGTGCATGTATTTCCCTAAAGACTGGCCCGACTCTTACGACTAGTTGCACATACTTTCAGCCAATATGGATGTAAGAACGGACCGTAAAATGGCTACCCGTTACTTAAGGATCGAGCCTTACACAGTGTCCTTTAAACCATCCACTCTGCTAAGGAAATATGGAATGTTTACCGGCTACCTGTATCTCGTCACTGAGAAGTGATGAATACTCATTCATCACTCTTTATTCTTATATTTTAGCTACAAAAACCTTTGCAAATACATGTAGATATGTGTAAATAGAAATAATTACCAAAAGCATGCATTGTGTAAAAACCTATAATTAGCATGTTTTTGTGCAAAAATAAAAGAATAAAGATTAAAAAGAAAAAGAGGGAAATATTTAGAATAAATATTGAGCAACCTAACCCAAGGGAGGGCTCAGCATGGGCCTGACCGCATAAAAGCCAAAGTAGAGGGAGATAGGGGCTCATGTGTGTAAATATTTAGGTAAATAAAATAAAAATATTTTCCTCACCAAAAATAGGCTTGTAAATATGTGTCTATATTTATAAGTATAAAAACAAAATAAAAGGATAAAAATCAAAAAGAACAAAAACACCACTTTCATCATGTACATGAACCACTTTTATATATTTATTTAACCTTGTAAATAAATAAAATTAATTTTTATAATCTTTTGTAAATATTCTATATTATATAGTGTAAATAAATAAAATAAAAACAATCAAAACAAAAACCAAATAAAAATAGCAAAATTAAAAACACAAAAATATATTGTAAATATACCATGTATATAAATGTATATATGTATTTATTTTACCTATGTATATAAATAATAAAAATAAAATAAAAATACCTTTTTATTCCTTATTTTATAATGAAAATAAATAAAATATAAAATAGGAATAAAATTACATAAAAATAACAATTAAAAATCAAAAATTAAAAGGCCTATATTGTACATATACCTATATA
Organism: Ottelia alismoides; assembly: GCA_037367405.1. Lineage (NCBI taxonomy): Eukaryota > Viridiplantae > Streptophyta > Magnoliopsida > Alismatales > Hydrocharitaceae > Ottelia > Ottelia alismoides. The sequence continues at coordinate 382,667 of JAZKJV010000813.1, read as the reverse complement.
TAGCTATATAATGTAAGTACCTTATTTTTATTTTGAAAATTTTATTAAAAATCACTAAAAAATAGAAAAAAAAATAAAATAAAAATATTTCATGTTTTAAGTTTTTAGTAATTCGACCTTTTTCTACCCTAAAATAAATAAACAAGCAAATAAGGTTTGGCGGCTCCTGATTGGTCCACGGGGGTTTGTTGACCCCGGTCAACTTCCCCCGCGGACCCTCTTCCCCGCGGATCTGAGTAATGGACCCGACTTCTAAAATTTTTACCCGCTCGATCCGACCGCCAACACCACAAACCCCGGGCTTCGATTAATCTCCGATCATCCAGGACCCTCGCCCGGGGTGGGTTTGATGGATCCGAGCCCCGTGCAGCTCGCCCGATCTCCTTCTTCTCGGATCCCGCACCGTATATAATTTCGTCTCCGGCGACCTAATTCTTCCATCTTTGGATCTTCCCCTCGGTGCCTGTGACCTCCTCCGGAGTCCCTGAGTGACAGCCGTGGTCTTGGGAGTTGTAGAGAGGCCCGGGAAGCCGGGAGCCACTGATCCGGTGGTTAACTCCGCCGTGCGCCGCCGCGAGCGCGCCGAGCCTCGGGGAGTCGACGGCCCCTTGCAGGCAACGACCAGATGCTCGCCGAGCTTCAGCCCAGTCGACTACATCCACCAGGTAGCTTCTTTAGGCCGTAGAATAGCTTAGGTTTCGATTTTTCGATTTCTAGTAGCTTAGCTCCGCCACCTCCGCCTGCCGTCTCCAACCATCCTTTCACCCATCCGACACTACCTCCACGTTCACCAGACCTCTCTCCACCTTCGCCGACCCTTCATCCCCCCTGGCTCGCCCCGGAGCAGGGTATCGGCTCTCCCCCTCCGCCGCTCGTCGGAGAGACTCCATAGCGCCTCATCTTTCACATTTCGCCCGCTCTGACGGGTCGAGGCAGTTTGCCCTCGACCCAGCTTCTTTCCTGTGCAGGTATCTAGGCCAATCGACCTCATCTGGAGGTCGAGACTTCTGAGCACAGCAGCTCCAGGTTCCTCCACGTCGCCGGAGCTCTCTCGAGCTCCTCGCTTCCATCGGAGCAGCGCATCAGGTGCGGGGCTTCACGACGAAGCTTTCTCGCATCTTGGGAGCATCAGACGAGGTTCACCTTGCGCACAGAGGGCCGGCGAAGCTCGCCGGCCGCCAGTTCTTCCAGCAGCCTCGTCGACCGTCAGATCGTCCTCAGCGCCCCAGTTGCAATCTGATCCATCCATTGAGGCGCACCGTCACCGTCTGATCATCCTGAGGAAAGATCTTGACCATCAGCTCGGAGGAAGAGGCACCAGCACGCCTCGTCCGTCAGATCTGCCATGTGTCCTCTCCTCCTCCGTCGATACACCAAGGGCTTGGCCTCCAGAGCACCGTGACCGTCCGATCTCCACGTGGAGGGCCACCGCCCGTTCGATCAGGCCGAGCGTTACCAGGGTAAAGGCGCCATTGCTCTCAGTCGTCAGATCCGCCACGCGTCACACATCCGGCCATCGACGTTAATAAAAGGGGTAAATAACTCTTAGGCCCCTTTAGTTTCTGTCTTTACTATCTAGTACTGTAAATATCTAGTTCAGTTCTTTTACTTTTGTAAATTTTGCATTGAGGACCTTATCTTTTATGTGAATTGCATTTATACCCCTGCCAGTGGTGAACACGTGCATCGACACGTGGTATTTTGGTGCATTTGCATGTTTGGCCCTGTGTTTTGGCTTGTTAAGTTTTGCTTTTATAGAAATAGGAATTGCAATTAGGTCCCCCCAGGCCTGAGTCACGTGTATCGTGTGTGGCCCGGGGGTAATTTGCGTTCCTAACCTTATTCTTTCCAAGCTTGTTACTCCAGGGATCCAGAACTTTGTTATAATTGCAGATAGGTCCCCGTGCACTGTTGCTTCTTTTGATTTTTGAATAAAATAGCAAATCACCTCCAAATTTAATGAAAATTGGATATATGGCTCCTGCCATGATGTAAATTTTTCTACGAATTTTGGAGACATTTTCATTATTGTTTGATATTTTTAAAAATTCAAAAACACTTAATTTTGCTATTGTTTAACTTTACAAATCACAAAAAATATTAAATAGTGTCTAAAAATTACAAAAAAAAATTGCCTACTGTCCATTTTGTTGTGTTTGATTTTCTAGCCAATTTTGGCTATTTTTCGTTACTGAAAACCACTAAAAATTGAAAACACCTAAAAACTTATAAAAATTCTAGTAAATAAACCAAAAACCCAAAAATAATAAAATAGGTGCCTAAATTTTCCTTGTTTTATTCCCTTTACAGGAAAATTACCTCCAAGCTAATTTGAGGCCTTTGGATATTTTATCCATGCTCTCTTAGCTCGGCTGGACAGTACCTTTGATTTCAGCCACTGTTTGATTTTTAGAAAATTAAATAAATATTAGAAAATTCTCAAAAATTCACCAAAAACATTAAAAATTATAAAACACATAAAAATATTTTTGTTGGAATTTTTGGTTGATTTTTAGTGTATTTAATAATTTGTTGAAGTGTGTGCTTACTTGTTTTTCTTATTTTCTTTATACATTAAAAATCCAAAAAATATATAAAATAAATTAAAAACCACTAAAAATATTTTGTTCTTTTATCTTATCCCTTTTTACTACTTCGTAGGCCGAAAGGCCAACCCGTGCTCCTTGAGTTCGACCCTGGTCGCTATACCAGGTTAATCCAATAGCGAGACCGCTTTCGCGTTTTTGATCGATTTTATCTATATTAGTGGTCTGATTTTTCTTGATTGTCCGTGCTTGATCGCTTGGGTCACAACGACCAATTTAGTACCTTATACCCGAGTGCTCAGGCTGAGACATCAAGAAGTAGCTAATCATTTTTGAAGAATCAGTAGTCAATATAAAAATCATGGCTTGGGTCTATCCTAGTGTTCGTCTCTCTCTCACTTACAAGTAAATTCAAACAATGAGGGGGGTACTCTCTCGTAAACAAGGGTTAATTTTAGTCGTTTTTTGTCAAAGTTATTTTAGCGGTCTCGATTTTAAATTTGATTTTTATTTAATTTAATCCACCACATAAGGCACATATAACAAACAGTATCGATTTCCTTTAATCCTAAGGGTTCGTTTGGTTGCAGGGTTGGGCAGGGTTGGGTTGGCCCAACCCGGGGTACCCCTCCTTCCAACCCTCCCAATCCTCCTCACAGTTTACTGTTCACAGGGGTACCCCAACCCAACCCATCCCTACCTAACCCTGCAACCAAACGTACCCTAAGTTGTAAAAACCAAGGTGAAGGGAGTTGAGAAAAGCCGATGCAATGATAAAATCAATGATGCATGCCCAGTTCAGAAGACTTATAGTGATCCTCACTTCTACATGCAGGATGCAATTCAAAATTTGAAATTTTTACACCATATGAAATGAAGATAATGAAACCACACCTAATAGATAGTTCTAATTAGCACGAAGAAATGTATTGAATTTGACCAAATTAGAACGATCTAAGGTGTGTATTATTAAAGTGAGTGTGTGGTCCTAAATTAATTGAGCACAAGCAATGAATATTTGACCTATGAAAAGCTCTAAGTGTTGCATGTGCATGTCTAATCTACGAGCTACTCAAGTCGAGCCCCACCCTCATCGGAGAGTGAAACAAGTCCAGACACACCACAAAATAATGTCCAAAGTCTAGTTACACATGCGAGATCCCAAACGAAATCTGTTGGAAATATGCAATAAATACAAATTAATAAAATAAATGCAGGAAATAAACCTAGTCTCTACAATCTCTCACAACCCGACTCGATCTTAATTTTAATGTGTTCCTTCAGTTGGCTTATCACCAGAAAAATCCGACCTCCAATGCTTTTGAGATGCTCGACCACCTAAGCGGTCGCTCCATCACGTCGGGTCCTGCGCACAAAAATAAGACAGTTGTCAGAGAGATGGACTCAATAAAATAAAATGAAATAAAATAAACAAAATAAGAAAATACAGGAAAACAAATAGTAAAATAATTACAAGAAAAAATGGAGTTTAGATTACCACGGGGTGGAAAACCTAATATCTAGATTTTCTAAAAATCAATCAAAGCCGTGCCTCCCCGGCAACGATGCCATCTGAAAGGTATGAAATCTACCCTTTGCTAATTATGTGGAATTAATGTTAAATTTTATTGCAGGTGGGCAATTCAGATCAATCAAAAGTTCCACTTGATTAATTTTTCAATTAAAAGCAAGTGGTCCAATTTATATTTTACTTAAGAAGCCCAAGGTCGAACTCAGGGAGGCCAATGTCTCCTTAGGTTGATTATTAGGTGATCTAGAAACTAGGTTTTTGGGAATATTTTTTGTATTTTTTAAATGCAATTAATGGATGGAATGGAAATTTAGCAAAGTTTGAGGACTAAAATGCAATTTTCATTCAAGCGATGTCCATAAATTGTGAAACTTAGCCAGAAGATGGAATATGATGAAATTAAGCTGTTGTTATTTGTTTAGAGTTTTCGGATGCAAGATGAATTAATAATGAATTAAATATGAATGTAGGGTGATTTCTAGCAAATTAATTTTAATAAATATTAAACACCAATATTTTCAAGAGATTGAATTATCTTAGATAAGTCTATATGAGAGGCATCTAGAACTTAATTCTTCAAAATACTAAGTGTGGAATTAATTAATCAATTACTCAAATCTCTGATTATTTTATTGCGACCTTTATATGCATGCAAACAAGATGATTTTTGGTCACAATCCAGAAGTCAACTTTAGGCTATTTTTGAAACTATGATTAATTTTATATCAATTTTAAGCACTGAATGGGTAAACTATGCAATTTTTCACAAGAAATTTAATAACTATATAACCAGAGATCATAAAAATATCAAGCACATGCCACAATGTAAAGAATTAGTTGAATAATAAAATGGTTGTTTTTATGAATAAAGAAATGTAGAATTGAGGTTCAAATTAAATGAAGAACAGACAGGTCTAAATGCAAATTACAACACAAAATGATAAAAAAATGCAGCACATGGATATGAGTGTGATTACCCAAACCCAGGGGTCCTCAACGTAATCTCTCCACCAGGACACATGCAAAGCAGTGCCTGTTTGAAAGCGGGGGTCCTAGTTATTTACTGGAACTGGAAGGGTACGGATGTTAATTGCCTAGTGCTCACGCATTGTACACGTGTGGGTGATTTTCCAGAAGGTCGAGGGCGGTGCGCAAGTTTTCCCCTACTCGCGTATTCCTCGCATGCATGGGAAAGAAGATAGGGCAGTGAACAGTGCTTTTGGAGCACGACGATAGAGTTCGACGAGGTGGAGTTGTTCCAGGTGGTCTGCTTGAAGCTGCTCGGGGGGAGGGGGGAGGGGGATACTGCTATGCTGGAGGATGGTGTTCCACCGAAAAGGGCCGAGGGCAATCGATGGTGATGGCATCAATTATCGATGAAGAGGTCGACAGAGTGGGCGATGGTGTCGACTGCCGATGAAGAGGGCGGCACACGCCTGGTAGGGAGGCATTGAAGTTTACAAGCGGGAGTCGGTGGTGATCATCTACTGTCATGTGCATGGAAGACTAGGCGGATAGGGCGACTGACGGTGTAGGTGTGAAGGGCTGTAGAGATGGAGTCGTCGAGAGGTGGAAGGTGGCGCGGAAAGTGAAGGGGATGCGCAAAGGAGAAAAATGATCGGTGGTCACGGTGTACGGCGAAAATGACCGTGGAACAGAGGAAAAAGAAAGGGAAAGAACGTAGGAAGAAGAAAGAAGCAAAGGAAGGAAAAGAGGGAAGAAGAAGGAGAAGAGATTCACCTAGGGTGTAGCTGGAGCTAAGGCTCCACCGTGGTCTTCGCTTGGAGGTAGATAACCAATCTATCGAGCTCAACAAGCTTCATGTGATACCTCTGGTGATGAATAACAAAGCTTCACCGGATCTCGCATGTAAGAAGGGTCATCATTACTCGATGGGAACTCCCAGAGATGTCACCTATAGGATCTCAGAGTTGGGCATCTCTCCTCTCGAATGGCGGATGGGGTCTACTAGAGGTGGTTGCTGCTTTTTATGGTCGGGTGGTGAAGGGACCGGAGGAGGTGGCGAGGAGTGGGCCGCAGGGTGGAAGATACAGGCGGTTATGAGGAGAGAGGAAGTGGTAGCAGGTCATGGGGAGATGGCGAGGGGGAGAAGCGGAGGAGGTTGCGCGGGTAGTGGAACATAGGTGTGATAGGTACGGGGAAGGTGATTGGAAGAGAAGGAGGGAGCACACGGGATGTACGCATCGCCGTGAGGTGCAGAGGCATGGGCGCGGGTCCTACGGATGGCGTTGGTCGTACGGGAGAAGGAACGAGGGTGGGGCAATGTGGCATGCCCGTGGGCTGCCAAGTGGCAACGAAAGAAAAATTAAATTAAATTTAATTTAAAATTAATAATTAAATTAGAATTGAAGAAATAATAATTAATTAATTATTTAATTAAAATAAAAGTAATAAATAAATAAATAAATAGAATAATAAGAAAATAAATAAATAAGATAAAATAATAATTATAATAATTAAATAAAATAAAATAAATATAAGTAAATAAAGATGCAAATAAAATAAAATAATAATAAATAAATAAATAAAATTAAAATTAGAATAAAATAAAAAGGGGTGATACGTGGCGGCTCTAGGAGTTGCCACATGTCGCTCCTAGAAAATTCAAAAAGTAAATGTTAAGAAAAATAAAAAAAGAAAAAAACAAAAGATGTCAAATAAAAAAGTGATCAACACGAAAGTTTCTCGTCTCGATGAGATTTACAACTTTTATGAAGGATCTAAATCAACAGAAATCATCTGTACAAAAAGTATTTTGGGGGGTATCTTATAGGTATAAAATATTGGATTTTTTTTTGTTTTTTTGTATTTTTTTGTCGTTTTGAAAATGAGATAATTATTGACAACTTAATCTAAATTTTGAATTTTTAATAATTAAGATATTAAATATAAAATATATAAATAAATGGGACACGTGTGCAATATACAATAGGGGCTCAAAACCCAAGTTTCGCATAAGAACTCTGATTCTTTTGAATTTCGTCTTATTTGAAGGTAATTGAACATACATTAATTCAAAAGTGAGTAGGGGTCCATTGGAAACAATATAAGAGAGAGATAGAGAGAGATTCACATTTTAAGGCTCGTGATGACCCGAAAAATGACCGAGACTCGGGTGAATCAAATAGAGCTAGGGTCGTTGTGACCCGGATCTCGAAAATCAATCAGATCAACAAGAAAATATGGAACAGACCACCAATCAAGCAAATAAAACACGAAAATCAAATAGTGGCCATGGCTATGAGATTAGCCTGGTGTAGCACCCAGGGTCAGACTCAGGGAGCGAGGATTGGCCTTGCGGCCTACGAAGTAGTCTAAAAATAAAGAAAATATAAACAAATATTTTTTGGCGGTTTTTATATTTTTATATTTTTTGGATTTTTAATAATGATAAAAATAAGAAAAAGACAAATACACACAACTTCACGCAATTATTTAATTACTCAAAAATAGTCCAAAAATTTCAACAAAAAAATTTAGGTTTTATATATTTTTTTACTGTTTTTGGTGAATTTTTGAGAATTTTGTAATTTTTATTGAATTTCCTAAATATAAAAGAAGGCAAAAATAAGAGAAAACTGTCCAGTCAGGCTTGGAGGACCAAATTAAAATATAAAATGGTCCTAAAATATCCTGGAGGTATTTTTCTTGTAAAGTATAAACAAAAAGGAAAAATCAGGAAAAAGATTTGTTAATTTTTGAATTTTCTATGATTTTTTAGAATTTTTATAAGTTTTTCAAGATTTTTCAATTTTTAAGCTTTTTATAAATCTAAAAATGACCTAAAATAGATAGAAAATCAAAAGGCAAAAACACACAAAATCTGATTTTTTTATAATTTTTAAAAAGGTTTTTATATTTTTTTGGATTTTATAAACTGAACAGAGGCAAAAATAAAGGTTTTTGAATTTTTAAAAATACTAAAAATGCTAAAAAATGTATCCAAAAATTGGTGAAAATTTTACACAGTGACAGGAGCCACTCCAATTTTCATGTGATTTGGATTAATTTTGATATTTTATTAAAATCTAAAACAAACACACAGTGCACAGGGACTTAGTTGCAATAAAAATTCCAATATCTCACGCGCAAGGCACGTGTACTGGGTACGGATGGACCTATATGTAATAAAACTTACTTCCAGGGATTTCTTAGCAACACGTGCTAAAAGTCCAGGGAATAAAGTGCAAAATGCCCAAAGAATTTCAACACATGTCAAATAAAACGTTCACAGGTGCATGGATGCAAATATCAAAACATATCTTTCATTCAGTAACACATAAAAACTCAAGCCCAGACATTGCAATTTCTCCAAAAATTCACGTGACGAGGCACGTGTCCAACATAAACAGGGATGAAAATGCAATTACTAGAAACAACCAGGTTCTCTATGCAATTTTACCAAACTAAAAACCACTACGAAAAATATTTACAGGACTAAAGCGAAAATGCAAAAGAGAAGGGGGCCTAGGTATAAATTACCCCACTTATTATCCAAGGGCTGGAGGCGAGCCACGTGGCTGATCGGACGGTGGGGGTGCGTTGCGCCTCACGAAGAGCCCTGGCTCTAATCCGACGGTCAAGGGCCCTCCACGTGGAGAATCTAATGACTGAGGTACACCGTGGCTAAGCCTTCACCGGGAAGGACGGTCCAGATCCAGCCTCAAATGATCGAACGGTAGTGTGCTGCTCCTCAAGTGGACGGCGTGGATCTAAACTGGAGCTGAAGGCTGGATGGACGGCTGAGGGAGGTCCTCTAAGAACAGGTCGTCGGTGACTTGCACCGGCCCAATGCTCGCGCTAGGGTCCTCCTCTGTTGCTGCTGAGATGTCCAAAAGCTTCGCCTCGATGGTCCGTAGCTGATGCGCCTCTCCGATGAGGCCGGGAAGCTCCGAGGAGCTCCGGCGATGACGGTGTCTGGGAGTAGCTGTGCTGAACGCGTAGACCCTCAGATGGGCCTCGTCTCGATCTGCAAAACCCATAGACAAACTCCCGGGTCGAGGGCAAAGTGCCTCGACCCGGTGAGAGGGTGAACGGGGGCCTAAATGGGTCGGGGCGGCACCCTCCGGCGATGCGACGGCGGAGGAGGGTGGACTCCCAGTTCCGGGGCGAACTAGGTTGGATGGATGGGCAGAGAACGTGCGGAGTAGTACGGCGAAGATGATGGTCGAGTCGATCGATAAAATGGATGGACGGGGTGACCGGAATCGATGAAAGACGACGAAGGATGGATTTCGGCAAAATCAAAAATTAGAGAAATATGGGAAGAATCAAGATTACCTGATGGAGGTGGTCGACTGGGAACGAGCTCCTGGAGCTCTGGTCGTTGCCTCGAGGGTCGTCGATGGCCCGAGGCTCAGGCGCAGCTTTGGGCGGCGCACGATGGCAAAACGCTGCCGGATCAGTGACGCGGTGCTCCTCCGCCTCTCTGCAACACTCCGGTCCAAAGCTGTCACTCAGAGGATTCGGGTGGAGGTCCTGGGTGGAAGGGGCGACGCCAAAGATGGAGTGAAAAGGCTGCTGGAGCTGAAGCTTTATACACCTGCAGGTCCGAGAAGAGAGGGTCGGGGAGGGTTCCGTGAAGCACGGATCCCAATACGGATGTGTCGGCGTGGATCTCGGATGCAGGAGGAAGAAATATGACCCTGGGTTTAGTCGAATGGGTCTCGGATCACTCGGGGAAAATACGGAGAAAAGCGGGTCGGGTGAGTGGATCCGGGTCGACTGGTCCAAGGGGGGGAGTTGACCGGGGGTCAACATCCCCCGTGGACCAATCAGGTGCGACCACATATTAAATATTTGGAAATTAAATAATAAATAGTAAATGGCCTAATTTGGAAACAGTTAAAACATGAAAAATGTTTCTTTATTTTTAAACTATTTTTTGTGGTTTTTATTTATTTTTTTGAAATATAAATAATGTGTTTACAAAATATGATTATTATATATAGGTATATACAATATACAATTTTTAAATTTTGATTTTTAATTGTTTATTTTTGTACATCTTATTCCAATTTTATATTTTATTTATTTATAAGATAAAATTTGGAATAATTTGGTATTTTTATTTTATTTTTATTAATTATTTATATAGAGTAAATAAATAGATTTATTTATATACATACATAGTATATGTACAATGATGGAAACTGATTTTATTTTATTTCTTTTTATTTTATTTTTATTTTTGTGATTTTCATTTTATTTATTTATATTATGGAATATGTACACATTTTTATGAGATTTTATTTATTTATAAGGGGAAATAAATATGTATGTGGTTCTATGTACAAGGCTCATATACAATGAAGGAGGAATTTTATTTTCTTTTTAATTTTCACATTTTTGTTTTAATTTTATATTTATAAATATATACATATTTACAAAAATATATTTTTGTTTTATTTAGAGGAAAATATTTTTATTCATATACAGGTATATATGTACACACATGAGCTTCCTTATGTCTCTCTACTTGGGTTCTTTTTGCGGTCAGGCCCATGCTGACCCCTCCCTTGGGATTAGGTCGCTCAATATTTATTCTAAATATCTCCCTCTTTTTATTTTGTTTCTTTATTCTTTTATTTATGCACAAAAACATGCTATTTATTCATATTTACCCAATGCATGCTGAATGACAATTCATGCTATTTACAGGAATATACATGTGTTTTGCATAGGTTTTGTAGCTAAAATAAAAGAATAAAGAGTGTTGAATGGGTATTCATCAGCTCGTAGTCTCGAACTAGGGTTTGGATTTATTGGTCAATTTTACAAGTTAATATTTTTTGACAATTTTCCTTTATTAGTGTTAGTAATATATACACTATAGAGTTGATTTTATTCAATTCCGAGTTAGTGAAAAATGGATAAAAATAGAGGAAAATATGGTGAATATACATGTGATATTTACAAGTGAATTTAGCTTCTTATTTAAATGCAAATATACATGCTAAAATGCATACATTAATTTTAAATGCATAAATGAGAACAATGCAAAATAAACGATGAAACGTGGCTAAATACTTGGGAATGAAGCTCTATTTTCAACTTTTAGGGTGATGAATCACATATCCATCAAAGATCTAGTCTACATCACCCGTTGGATGAGGGACATCAGCCACTGTCAGGTCCAGCCCCTGATTTAATCAGGGCCTTCCATCCGCGAACCGTCATTGCGCTTCCTTGATGCACCACGGGTATAAGTGAGAGGGATCCTGCCATCTGCCCAGACACATGAGGGTATTTTGCATTTCCACACCCACACTTTTGTTTTTTAGTACACAAACATTCATCTACAGTTGAATATTTTCTGTAATATTTACAAGTAGTCCCCTGTACTTATGTATTTTTGCACTTTAGCCTCCCAACACGTCACCTCTTGTGCCCGTGCGCATGAGGGGGCAGGTATTTTACAAGTGACCCCTTGGATTTTATTGAATTTCATTGTAGTCTATTAAATATCAAATCCAGTGTATGGATAAATTACATATTGGACCTCATACTTTTTGAATATTGCATTTATACCCATGGCAGTGTATATTAACTTATTTATTCGAGGCATTTTGCATGTTTACACAAACACTTTATTATGGGCTTTGGAAATTAAAGAATGGTTTTTTAATTGCATTTTAGGTCCCTGCCAGAAATTGGTTTTTACGTCTTGTGTTTTGGTTTTTAAAAATATCATTTGACATTCAAAATTTATAAGAAATTTATTTTAAGTGACTTATATCATATTTCATCACACGTATTTTTTACATGGCAAATTAAAATATTTTCCTATATTTAAAAACCAAAAAGATTGCATTTATTCCATGTTTGCATTAAAAAATCCAAAAAAATGAGAAAATGTTTGAAATTCTAAAAAAAATAAGGGCTATTTATGATTGTATTTTACACTGATAGACCAAAAGTCACTAAAAAATTTAAAGAAAAATCCAAAAATAGCAAAACATCCCTAACCCTATAAAAATTTAAAAAATCACTAAAAACCCAAAATTGCATTTTCTGATTATGTATTTTATTTATTATATTTCCTATATCTTAAAATTAGTTTCAGAAATTTTTGAGCTATTTAGCTATTTTTGGAATCTAAAAGAATCCGGCTATTTATTTTCGCTCATTGTGTTCCTATTTTTTCAATTAAAAATACAAAAAATTAGTAAAAATTCTAAGTAAATAAAAAAGAAAAAGACAATTTGTTGTTCTTTTTGAAGTATTGATAGTTATGTTATACATATAAAAAGGCCATTTCTATTTATATAGATATATTTACTTATATTATTATTACTACTAAAAATCCCAAAAGTATTTTTAATACCCTTAAAAAAATAAAAAGGTCTGTATTTTGGGGTATTTTTCTGATTTTTCCATATTATATATATATCTAGTATCTATTATATTATATATATACAATTATATATATTATTTCTATTTATTAAAAAGTAAAAAAATATAAAAAAAATATAAAATATAAAAACTAAAAATGACAAAAATACAATTTAAAAAATTCAAAAAAATTTAAATAATTAAAAACCCACTAAAAAGAAAAAAAATCATCATAAAAACACTAAATCAATTGGTTTATTCTTTTGCCAATTTTTGTTGTCTATTCCTCTTTCTCCTTGTATTTGACCTCTACATCACTTGTGCTATACACATATTCTTTAGAGTTAATAAATTTTAACTCCACATTTATTTTGCATTGCTTAATCTATTTGTGGATTAATTGTTTATTTTCTAGTGGTTCTGTGAGCAGTCGTCGCTGTGACAGCGTAGATCTCGCCATGTATTAGACCCTTGCAAAACCCTAGTCATCAGGTAGTTCGGCCAAAGTCGCATCCGACACATCATCTACGTCACTTAACCATTCTGAAGAAGGTGGAACTAACCAATCCAAAGGGATATCTAAGTCATCATGGGAATAGGAGAATTCTTCTCTCAAGACATCAGGTAATACCTGACAAACTGCATTGTGCACTAAATCCTCTCCAGATGAGAGGGTCTCGCTCTGCCCTGCTAGGGTCTATCTCTAAATCCCAAGTGTGTTGATCATCTTGCAATCTGCCTCTGAAGGTGAGTACTCCATGTTGGTCTCGAAGTCAGGACGTTGCCATTTCATCTGCTTCATCTCTAAGTTCACTTCTCCGCCTAGAGAACAATACTTCGTCATTCGTGTTTGATAATCGAATTATGCATCGACGATACTAAGGAATGGATTCCAAGAATGATATGAGATTCCCTCCGATGATTGTGGATTTCCATGCCAAGGACCATAAAATCCACCTTGTAGTCTTGTCCCTCAATCGAGATAACCAAATTCTTCACTTCTTCCTTAGGTATCTTCATTGATTTGTCTGTGAATTGGAGTAAAACTGTTGATTTTCGAAGTCCTAATTCCAATCTCTGTAAAGTAATGAGGGGAGAAGGTTGATTGAAGAACTGTTATCTAAGAGAGTGTGTGCAAACGCAATGTCGTTGATACGACTCTCCATATAGTGAGCACCCCTATCTCTCTTTCTCCTCGGTAATAGTTGATTCTTGAGACAATAGGTAGTGGATATTGATAAGAAGCGGGTCTTCACATATTGGTCTGGTTTCTTCCTGCTAAACCAAGTAGGTGTGCATCTCGCCTTAAGGTATTTCTAGAATGCAAGATTGTTAGCCACGTACTCCTCAAATGGAACCTTAACCACAATATTTTTCTTACAATCCATGCAATTCCTAGGTCATCCTTATGAATATTTTTCATGTTGCGCTTTCATGTCATAAGAGCATGAATTAAAGGGATTGAAGTAGGGGAAACAAAAGATGAAGAATCAGAATCAAAAACTGAAACATCATTCTTTGCATTAACTGAAACAGAATTCTTTATACATGAATCTTTTGAATGCAACTTGGAATTAAAAACAGAATTGCCTGCTACAGGTTGGGGATAGTTGCTGAAGGTATATCCTACTCAACTAGAGATAAAAGGTCCTCTGTAGACTCCAAGGTGTCTCCATGTTGTTGCTGATGCGCTCGTGTCCTCCTCCTCCTCCTCCTCTCTAACCTCTGAGTGGATCTCCTCGCCCTCTACTGAAGAGGTTGATGCACATGATGCCTCTCTTCCTCATCCTCCAAAGACTCCTTAGGTCGAGCTCCATAGATGATCCTCTCCACTTCCCTTTCCCGTTCAGGTACGTCCACGGTCCTTATGCTCTTGAGTGGCATATTGTTAACATCGTCACATGAAAGAATCTCATGTTCAGATCTAAGAGAGTATGAATAGTATACCTGACCAAATTATTGTTGAGATTGAGACATGTTTAGGCCATTGGGTATAGACTAAACTGGGACAAGAATGGAGGTTGATGGTGCAAACTGCACGTCCTGAATCTTGTTCCGATAGGAACAAAGCTCCTCGAGAATCTGATGTTGAAGGTCTGTAGGGTCTGACGAAGAGGGATGCTGCTGTGAAGAATTTCGTGAGGACTGGCCCTGATACTACTGCTGGTGGTGCTGGGGTAGATGTTAGTGCGAGCCCTGCTAGCCCACCTGGTGCTGACCTTGACGGTCATACTGTTGGTTGCTACCTCTATTGTTGGGGGTGGTAAGTTCCAGGGTTGTGTTGTGCAGAATGAGATGCAAAAGTGAATGTGGTGTTGTAGAAGGTCGGGGGATGTTGGTAAGATTGTTGATCCCTCATACTTACCTGCCTGGCAGGTTCTTGTGTATACCAAACACCATTCACCTCCCACACATGGGGAGACTCCTCCTAGGCTATCTCTGCTGGTGATGGATGTTGCTGGCAAGATTGGGTGTAGGACTGATCATCTACCCAAGGCTGGGGTGGCCCTAACATCGGTTGCTCCTGTGCATGGTGAACATAGAAGACAGGAGCAGCGGATGCAGTCATGGCAGGTATTTTCATCTTAGACAACTCCACCATCAGCTTTGGAAACTTGGAGAGACTACTATCCAACTCATTCATCCTCTCACTGATTCTCTCGACCATTGTTAGCTTCTTCGCAATGATTCCCATGCTAGGAATCAAGTCCTATGAAAGATCAACCACATATTGCTTTCTCCTTTTAGATAAGAGTGTGACGGGGGACTCAGAAGACGCCCTGCTGGCGGTTTGTGAGTGGCTTATTTCAGCCATCTTCTCGAATACCTTCCAGACGATATCCGCTCCTAATGATGTATAGCAACCTCCACAGGCAACATTCACCATACTTCACACCTCAGGGTTGAGACCTCTAAAAAGAGATTAGACCAAGATGTCATCATCCAAACAATGAAACGGACACTTTTGCAATAGATCCTTGAACTGTTCCTAGGTGTCGCAAAATGGCTCATTAGGGAGTTGGAAAAAGCTAGTGATGAGTGTTCTCATCTCATTGGTTCTACTCAAAGGGTATAACTTCTTTAGAAACAGGTCCTTGAACTGGGCATATGTAGTTACCATCACTTCAAAGTTCTTAACCTAGTAATCTGCTTTGCCTCCCAGGGCAAATGGAAGGGCAGTGAGCCTAATATAATCATGACTAAATCTAGGGTGTATGAGTTTAGCACATACGAGCTCAAAGTACCTTAGGAATGTGTAGGGTTCAATGGCATTCCCATTGAAGTGTGGAATCAGGTTCAGAATTGCAGCTTCAATTCATACTCACTTCTAGCTCGACAGGACTCGGGTAATCCCACACTCTATACTGTCCCGGATTGTACGTCACGTCCATGGGTGCAGCTACACTGACATTTAACAATCCCATCTGAGCTCTAAGTAAAGCATGTTGCTGCTCAGATGCGGCAAGTCTAGCAAGTATCGTCTGCATGGGGTCTCACATTGTTCCTCCTCCTCATCTCTCTTCTTTGGAGGCATCTTGATTGAATATTGATTGAAACATTCATTAACAAAGGGGTTCGAATTAGATGAGATTGGTGAACTCAAATCAACCTCATCGAGACGAAGGTCTTCCTCGGTGAATAGGGAAGAGAGGAAGGGGTTGGTCTGACCATCCCCGAAGTGAGTGATCCCGAATTCAAGAGAGTCATGAGTCCAGGGAGGTTTGGAAAATGAAGGGACTTCAGAAGATGTACTTTTTGGAGGGTTCAACGATATGTTCACGAAGTCCAAACAAAAATATCCCCCAACTAGTCATCAACATGAGAGGCACGGAAATCTATACTCTACGGGCCACGTAAATGTGTGGAGAGAACTCACGCAATTCAATCACAATACAAAATCCTTTTGGTTCACCAACTTCACACATGAAGATCATAAAGGTTCGGTCAAATTTATCGTGTCTATTTTAGTTAGTGATAATCCAAACTTTACAAGCACATAGGGAGTTTCCTACTATGCCCATTTGAAGTCTTGTAAGCTCTCAATCAATAGAGTGATCTTCCCAGGATGTCAGGTTCAATATCAAACCCCAAAAGAAACTTACAAGCGCAAACAACCAAAACATATTTCTAAGGTTGAAGACAACCACTTGCAGCTCCCAAAATCCGCGAGAGTCAGACCTGGAGACTTAGAGTGGAAGTTCATGGATTTGGGTTCTTACTTTAGGGATTCATCCTTACGCACATTGTCTGGAGGTAAGTACTTGTGCCCAAGGAGTGATTTATGCACATGTAAGGCAAGTATTCGCTTTATTCCAAGTTGATTTAATCGACTTGCTCAATTCAGTTCCAATTCTAGAGCATTGGTTATCACTTGAATTTAATGTGAGCACACAATCATGCCTACCATTCATTACCCTTTCCTTTTAGCCTTAGGTTACAAAATAGAGGGAGGAATCGAAAAACTGATTGCAAGCGAGAAATAATGATGAATGCCCAGAAGAAGTTTTACTCACAATGAATCCCAACAATCCCGGTGCGTTATGTAGGATGAAATTTTTAAATCTACTCTAAATGTATGCAAGTCGCTCAAAACCGCACCTAAAAAAATACTATTAGCGAGGAATAAATCGATTTAAATTTGTCCAAGTAGTAGGTGTATACGTACATCTCATTAGTGAATCTTTAAGATGATGAATCTTTAAGATTAGGGTGGCCTAAATTACGACGGGAACATACAAATTTGAGTTACATTATTGGGTGCCTATTCTAATTTCATGACTCAAGTCGAGAATCACTCTCGGCACAACCACGATCATAAGAATAAAAATGCCAGAGGCTCTGATACATGCGTGAGCTCTCAAACAAGAGCCACTGTAATTGTGTGATTACCTAAATGATTATAATAAAATTACAAGAATTAATAGTAAAAATGATATTAGGTGAAATCTCTCTCAAAAATAAATTTAATCTCCCAAACTCCTCAGCAATCAACTCACTCCACTACTCGTCGACCTTCGATGTACTTCAAGATATGTCGACTTTAAGAAAATCCCTCCAAGTCCATCGAGCTCTTGCACAAAAAGATAGAATTTATGTAAGAGATATGTTAAATATATATATACAAAAAATCAAGGAATAAATGAAAACGAATCACAAAAATAAAGGAAATATAAACAAGATGAGATCGAGAATTAAGAGTACCTGGAAGAGTGGAAAACCTAACAATAAGTTCTCCAAAATGAACCTAAACTATTTTCCCTCCCCAGCAATGGCATCATTTGATGAACATGGAAATGTCCTAATTAATTATGTCGAATTGTTGTAGTTGGGCACTAATTATTCGATTAAAATAAACTACATGAATAAACAAATCAATCAATCAAGGTGCAGTTTTGTGTTTATTTAACCTGGACAAGCCCCATGGTTGACTCAAAGAGGCAAAGGAACAACTTAGAGATCAAATTATCCAAAATAATACACGTTTTTTAGAGAAATATTTTTTTGGTATTTTTATGCAACATGAATGAAGATGCAATAGCGAATGAATTAAGTTCTTAATAGAAACGAGCAACACAACCCAATCAATTTAATTCAAAATTAGATCAAATTAGGCAAGCATTATTTTTCATGTAAACCTAATTCAATGATACATGAAAATGTATTTTTTTTAATTTTTTTGGGGTTAAAATGCAATATGGAAAAATGAATTATTTTTAAGGGTTTTTATGTAATTTAAGAAACAAATAGTACCCAAAAATTATAAACTAGTATAAAAACTCAATAATGATGAAATAAACTTACACTATTTTTTTAGAATTTTATGACAAAATTTGAATTTTTTTTTATGTATTTTCTATTGAAATAGAGTGAATCCGAGTAAATAATTTCTATTAAATTCACACTTAAAATTCACACCAAACCAAAATTCTCTCAAATAGATATTTTAATGTGCAATCCTTGGAAATTGAGTTTGCGAAAAAAAGATTATGTGTGGATCAAATTAAAAATCGAATACAAAATTCACTCAAATAATTATTCCAGGAAGAAGATATCTCCATTAATAATTAAATTTAAGCATATGTTGTAGAATAATTAAAGAGACATAACTGAATTTTTTATATTTTTCAGAGCAAGTTACGAGCTACTATGATATTCAGAGTCTCAAATGGGCAAAATTACAATATTCTCAATCTATGGATTTTAATAAATCATAGCTCACAAAATTATGAATAAATAATGAAGAGATGTAGAGTTAATCAGGAAATAATGTGCAATTTTTGAAATTAAAAGACGATCTCTAATTAAGGTCCAAACAAGTACTCAAATACAAGGTTATCAGTGGAATACAAGAAAACAAAATCAACAAAAAGATGTTGTGCCTAAGGGCACTTCTTTAATTACCTAACTTTCACGGTTATGTTTGTAATTTGCCCAAATATATGTAAATGGCATGCACGTGAGGCATGAGGGCTTTCTTCCTCTCCCGGTATGGGGTAGTCCCCTTTGGCGGGCGATACTGAAGAATGGGTGCGGGTCTAAGAGGACAACTACGCGAAGCCGCGCACGACTGGAGGAAGGCAGACAACGGTGGTCGACGATGTAGCTGATGGCGAGGTCGGACGCCGATGGAAGGAGGTGCACATGGGGTGCAGGTGGCAGGGCGGACAACTGCAGGCACAGGTGGGGCGACTGTGGGGTTGTTGGAGCGAATGGTCGTGGGGTACTGCTGAGGCACGTGGAGGCCCTGTTGGGGCACACGAGCAGCG
This sequence comes from Ottelia alismoides, assembly GCA_037367405.1. Classification (NCBI taxonomy): domain Eukaryota; kingdom Viridiplantae; phylum Streptophyta; class Magnoliopsida; order Alismatales; family Hydrocharitaceae; genus Ottelia; species Ottelia alismoides. The sequence goes on along the minus strand of JAZKJV010000813.1, from coordinate 363,468 downwards.
ACGATTGACGATGGGAGAGCAGCTTCACACAAAGGTGCATTTGAAATGTGCTGCGTCGAGAGAGACAGTTGGCGACGGAACAGTTGCCTTGCGTTTGCGATGTTGGCAGGCGTACGAGGGTGAAGTAGTGTAATGGGTTTAAAGGAGGAAGAGGAGGAGTCAAGAAGAAGAATAGAAGAGAGAGATGGTGAGAGAGAGAGAGGGAAGGAGGGAAGGAGATGGTAAAGATGTAAAACATGGGATGTTCCTCTCTGAAAAGGGGAACTTTATGTATTTATTCCGAGGGGTTAAATATTTATTTAATCAATTCATCAAAACTCCTTCGAAAAATTAAATAAAAGTCACCATTAGATTAAGAATATATGATTTTTCTATGGAAATGCAAAATATTTTGCGATTTGGTGCTCGAATGATGGTGAATGGAAGAAAGAGAGAAAATAATTAGAGAAAGAAGAAGAAAATGGAGGAAGAAGAAGCATGAAAGGAAGAATAGGAGAGATAGGATTTACTTGAGACGGATGGTGAACAAATGCCTGTGAGTGGAGCTCGGTTCCTGCTCCTTGGTCGTCTCTCAACGTCATGGCTAGATGGAGCTTCACAACCGCTAGAATCCGTTGTTGCAAGGCTTGGAGAAGCCTTGGATGTCACTGGCAAGAATGAATGGTCGCTGCTCGACTTCGAATGGACCTCTACTATCACCGGGTGATGAATACATGATTCATCTACTTTATGTAGAAATCTTAGTAAAATCTCCTTAATAAATCGCTAGTTAAATCTCATAAAATTGATTTATTAACATTCACTAACTGTGTTAAAATTAGGGTTAAAATCTGTACTTAAATAACTCATATGTTCCCTTGATTGAGATTATTATTATTTTATATACATAAATTTAATTATTTTGACCTGATTCTTTTTCTATTGTATTCTTTTATTAATTAACTAATGTAGCATAAAAATCAAAATCATAAAAATAAGAAAATCGGAAGAAAACACAAAAATCTGGCATTGTATACTTTGTACATAGTTTATCTTTGTTGATTTTATTTTACAATCTTATAACCTATAAAAATCCATAAAAAATAGACTAAATATGTATATATTGTATATAAATTAATTCACTAATTAAAATAAAATCAAAATACAAAAAAATCAAAATACAAAATGCGGTATTTTATTATCTATAGAGTACCACAAAAATATTTTTTGTACAGATGACCTTTTTTATTTTGGGTTCTTCACAAAAGTTATAGATCTCGTTGAGACAAACAACTTTCATGTTGACCACTTCATTTGACATCATTTTCTATTTATTTGTTATTTTCCTTTGAATTTTGTTTTTTGATTTTTCTGAAAGTGACACGTGGTAGCTCCTGGAGCCGCCACCTGTCACACCTCTCTTATTCCTTATTATTATAGATTTATTTTTATTTATTTTTATTTTAGCTAACTTTTATATTTAATTTTAATTTTATTTATTTAATCCTTAATTTTATTATTATTGTTCTATTTTTAACTTTATTTTTTATTTAATTTATTACACAAGAACTTCCCCCTTCCTCTTGCATGTGCCATGCATGTGCTTTCTTCCTCCCCCAGCAGATCCTTCCCTTCTCCTCTCCTCTCCCTCAATTGTCGCCATCTCATCTCCCCGTTGTTACGGCCTCCTCCACGTAAGGCCCCCCACCCTCGCCTCATATAAAGCCTCACTCCGCGGTCCTTGTCATCCATCCGCCCACAGATCGAAAGAGTGCTAGTGACAGTTGCGCTTTGACCAAGCGAGATCCAGAGGTCGTCAACCTTTGCCTCCACTGACCTCAACGTACAGTAGAAGCTTCGAAGCCCTCCACTGACGTATGCCGACCATCGCTCCATCGCTCCCCTCGATGCACCTCCACCGTTGGATCAAGGGCAGGCCTTGATAAAATGGTTCCTGGACGACCACATCACCACCCGAGCCTCCCCCAGCAGCCACGTGGAGGTTCGGGTATCTGAGCCTCAGCTCCGCCCCGGAGTCTTAGCCTCAACTGCCAAGCTCCCTTTGAGACTCGAAGGCACGTGAGTAATACGTGAGGGTTGGGTTAATTGCAACCAGTCCCTCATGTTTCCAAGAAATTGCAAGGACGTCCCTGCCAACCCAAGTATGTGGAACGCAATATGTCTGCTTGGGAAAATTGCATAAAAGCCCATACAACTTTAAATAACTGCATATGATTCCTCCAAGTCTTCTGAGAAGAAATTATTTATTTTGTTGCATTTTAGTCCCAAAACTTCATTTCATAATATGTTTTCATATTTAATCTATTTTTAACGCATAATATGTTGTTTTGAAGCTTGTTTTGTGCTCTATCATTTTATGTATGTTTTGAACAGATCAAACTTGGACTTATATTGAATATTATTTGAGGATTAATTTGATCTGTGCAGGGTTAATTTTGAAGTATTTGTACCACTTTTATATTGAAGAGATTTAATTTTATTAATTCTCTATTTGATTATTGTTAATTATCATTAAGGAATTAATATCTGTAGGGGCATAATTGAGGAGGAATTAATTTCTTTCCTTGACATTTTATGTGATTAAAATGTATTTTACTTGAGGATAAAATTACAGGGAAGATCAGGGCAAGAGTATCTTGCGATTTTTTTGCAGTATTAATAACTAATGCATTGATCTTTTTTGCCTGCAATTGTGAAATTGTTTTGAATATATTTCTTGAATTAATATATTTTGATTTGTGAATTATTTTGAGGATTCATTGATCATCTTTTTTGGATTATAAATATAAATCACAGATCGTGTGCTTCATGTATTCTCTGTCTATTTTGATTCCTTTACGTTGCATTTCTTTTCTTTCTTTTTTCTATGATAAATATTAATATAGTAATTAATTAGTCATTTAAATTAATTTAGATCCACACAGTTAAAAATCATCATTTGTTGAGTTCGACTTTGGTACACTAGCCAAGTAAAATAATCCACGGTTTTTGTTGATCTTATTTCGTACTCATATACTACAATTTATCTTTATTGAGGTGAATTTCACGTTCATCAAAGCGTCATTGCTTGGGAGAGGCATTTTTTCAAGGCTTTAGATTATTTTTTCTAATTAATTATTGGGACTTTTATCTCAGTTTCAAATATCTTTAATTTTCTTTTTGATTAGCGTTCAATTTTATTTTATTTCTTTGCATTTTATTTGCATTTCTCTCTCACTCCAGATACTAACCACATTTTCTTTCTTCATAATTAACTCATAGTAATTTTTGGACAAAAATCAAGGACCTCAAAGAAGACTTTTTTAATTTTTGAGAGAGAGAGAGAGAGTTAGAACATGTTTATTATTCTGCATTTTTTTCAGGGTCTCTATGAACTATAATATTTGTAATATTTTAGACTGAACTTTCTGTGGTGTGTCGAGTCTGTTCAACCCCTTTTATGCGATTGGGACCCGATTTGAGCGGCGTAGAAATTAGGTAAACATATGCTAGCTTAAGTTGTTTATTTTTTACCGTACTAGTAATTTTTACGCTACATATTTTCACTAACAAGATGCATTAGTAGATCTGTCGGACATATCCAAATTAAATTCAAAAATTCTACCCGCTAGTAGAACTATCGGCTTAGGGCATTTTCATATGTTCATATCATTTAGTGTAAAATATAATTCATTGTCTTACATCCCACATGAAGAACGTGATGAATCATTATAAGTCTTCTTCTTAGCATGCACCATTGATTTCACGCTTGCATCTGCTTTTTCGATTCTCTCCTCCTTGATTTCTATAACTTAGGATTTAAATGAATTGGGACTACTTAGTAGGTACTAGGTATGATATTTTTGTGTTCTTCTAAGACTCAAGTGACAACCCTAATTTAAAAACAGGATTACTAATCAAGGTGACTGTAAATAAATTGACATAAAATTTACCTTGTGTCTGGTGGAGAGCAACCCACTCATTATATGTTGGAGAGAATTGTACACTTAGGGTAGAACCTAAAACCTAATCTCCACGTACTCGTACTTCACAGAGATTATTTTATCACTCAATTAACTGAAAAGATAAGCGGCCAGACTCTTGAGGCCTTCACAAGTATTGAGTTGGTGAAACAATTGAGTTTGACTTGTATTTGTCTTGTGTGCATCAAAATCTTTGTAATTACAAGCATATTGTGGTTCGAAAATCCTTCCACATCCCTCTCTTCTGAAGATGTCAGCACATTGGTCTTTATATCAGAACTCAGCGGATCCAACGTACATGACCATGTCTTGGTACCCTTCATTCCAGGGAATCCTCTCTTCGAAATCGGGCCCCCTGTGCCATCATTCTCTCCACCCCATGTCCACACTTCTTATTAGATTAGATCGTTCGTAAATTCTGATTATCATATGGACATAATACATTAAGCGGGTCTAAGGATGGAAAATAAAGTAACCCATTTTAATAGAGAAACACAATTCCAGCTTACTATGAACTTCCCACCTTTTGAACCATCCCCTACTTAGGTTAACTCTCTTCTTGAGTATGATCAAATTTCCTTTGACAATCAAGAGAGATCCGAAGTCAAGGAAACATGACTCTTGACCAGACCATACTGACTTGGAATAATCAATACTCTTCTCAGAACTACATGCTAGAGTCACATCATGTGGAGTACATTTATTCTACACCAAGTCATGAGATGTTGAGGATGACATCACTTGGATCAACCAAAGAGCAGATGCTTTGACTAAACAAATATATGCTGTCAATCGGTCAATGAAAAGTCAAGAAGAAGTAAGGACACCACTAAGTGAACCACAGATCCATCATGTGATGCACATGCATACACAACCACCTCTGACCTCTGACCAACCTACTGACCATTACATCGAAAATACCAAAAAAATTGAAAACCTGAAATTCAAAAAAAAAAAGAAATTAAGGTTTTTATCCCTGACATTTCCACTTTCACTCAAGACTTGAGGAATAAAAGAAAGCCAGGTTTATGTGGTCCTCTGACCAACCTACTGACCATATACAACTTAAGGTTTTTATCCCTGACACTTTCAATTTCACTCAAGACTTGAGGAATAAAAGAAATTCAGGTTTGTGTAGTCCTTTGATTTAGAGTTAACATGCCTCAGTCATTAGGATTTGAGACTTAATAATCCATACTCCCCTAAGTTCGAAAGATATGAGTGATATATTCCACTCTTAATCTCCACCCTTAAATAATATGACCATCACAACACTTGCACAACTGCATAAATGATGAGATGAATTAAGATTTCACTTGAGGGACTGGGACTTGAGATTACCTTATTTGTTGATGCTTGAGGATGGGATAAAGTCGATGAAAGCTTCATGAAACTTAAGTGTCAGCGAACCCTTGCTTGTATGTGAACGAGTTCGCATGCTGTCTTTTGATATTGACATGTGTACTAGGGTGTGATGAAACTAAATAAAATTTTGATCAATGTGCGCCAACTTGGTAAAAGCAATGGAGCTAGTCTGTACAAAAAAATATTGAATGAAAAAGAGCTCTCACATACAAAGTCAATTACTAAGAGATTCAATCGAAGGTGAGCTCTCCCAACCATTTCAATGTGTACACTTAGACCAAAGCTACTTAGGCCAAATGAGTCGAGCTAGTACCTTGATGAATCCGCGATTCATCATCTCAATATCTTGATCTTAGCAAAATCTCCGAGTAAAATCTGAAATAAATGTCCATAAAATCAATAAATTAACAAAATGACTTTAGTAAATAAAACACATTAATTAATGTATATTAGATTATATAAAATAAATTAACAATAAAAGGCCGCAAAATTAAAGGAGTTTTTCACCTGTAAATAGCTCAAAAATTCATGTATTTTTAATAATTTTATTTCAACTCCTTTTTGGCTAATTCTTTCTCTAACTTGTCCATAAAAATGTATATAAAAATACAAAAATACAAAACAAATTTTACCTCAAATAAATGCTCTTAGATCCCAAAGACAAAAAGCCGTAAAGTCAAACTTCCATGCCAAATTCCCGCTCCGTATGAACTCCAAATTCACCAAACTCACTTTTAAAATTCAAGTTAGAAAATTATCTATCCAACGGAAGTTTTTTCATTAAAATCAGAGCTCGTCTGCAAAAGTTGGGTTTTGGGACCTAGTTGTATATTGTATATTTTTGTACATATTCATTCTTTCCTCATTTTTTATTTTATCTTTCTCAATTATTAAAAATCCAAAAAAATCATTGTTGTTTTGTATTTTAATTTTACTATTTTATTGTATTTTTCTGTTGTAAATATCTCTTATTAAAAATACAAATATATATATACATATATATTAGAAAAGTAAACAAAAAATGTACATGTTGTATGTATTCACTTGTAAATTCACCACTATTTTTTCCTTCTTTTTTTTATTGTATTTAAAGTAGCCTACTTTATATCATTATTTATTTTATTATTTATTTTACATTCTCTACAATAACCACCATTCAACTCTTTACCACCAACCTCCATTCAACCCCTTCATTTTTTAAACCTCCCATTCAACTCCATTAATAATACAACCTCCCACCTCTTTAATAACCTCTCATTTAATCCTCTTTATATACATATCATTCTCCTCATTTTTGCCTTTGATCCATCTTTATGTGTGGAGAGCCTAGTTCCCAGAGTTGAATCGGTGACAGCGACGCAACCGCGGTCGAGCGACGACAGCCCTCTCTCCGGTGAGATCCGTTGGATTTTCGGCCAACATCGCAACCGCAACCGCGCGCTGCTCGAGCTCATCGCTCGCCGGCAATTTGAGCGAAGGCCGTGCTCTCGTGAGCACATCATAGGTGACCGTCTCCATCGTAGGTAATTTTTCTTCTTATTTTATCATCTTGTTATTTTTGCATTTTTTAGCACATCATTTCATCATCGAAAAATCCTTTATTTATTTATATTTCTATCACATAACCACGAACTCATCATCTTCCCCTTTTGCATACATATTTGTTCCCTGTTTAAGAAATCAAAATTAAAAAAATTAAAACAAAAAAAATTAAAAAAGGGTTTCTTTAGTACAACAGAAAATCAGTAAAAAAAATCAAAAAATAAAAAAAATCAAGGGAGGAACAGCAGCGGCACCGCCCCCCCCTCCTCCATCTTCCACGGCCGCTCCAAGCCGCGCGGCCCTCCGCCTCGCCACCCCGCTCCGTCGCACAGGCGGCGTGGACCCTCCACTGCGCGCTCGCCGCGCCAGCTCCGCCCCCGACCCCCCGTTCATCCTCCGCCCACGTGGGAGACTAGCACCGCCCCAGCTCCGCGGCGCTCGGCCGCGCGGGGCGCCGCCTCCGTCGAGCCACCTCTCCGCCTCCGCCGCCCCGTGCCTCCACCGCGCGCGGAGGCACCGCCGACCCCCGTCGCCGTCGACGCCCTTCCCCCATGTTGGGTTCATCTCCACCGTCTCCAGGAAGAAAAAGGTCTCCTTTGTGTTTTTTTTATTTTGTGAAAATTAGTTTTGAAGTTTTTATAATTACAAAACAGTCCTTGTAGATATTTGTGTTGATTTATTTGTTTTCTGTTTTTGCAAGCATAACCCTGTATTTGACTATTAATTTGGACCTCTCTTTTGCATCATTTTATTCAATGAAAAATATCACTGTGTTGAGCAACAAATTGTCTATCATTTGAATATTTATTTATATTTTTATGAGTTGTGGATAATTAAATAAAAATAATTAACTGAAATTTTGCATATTTTACCCATTCTGTGCTATTAAATTCATATCTCACGCGTAGTTGATATAAAAATTCCACAAAAATTTAGAATGATGCATTGATGTATGATTAACCTAGTATCCAAATTTCATCCAAAGTGGAGATGTCTTGTGCCTGAAATAAATTATACAATGATTTTAGTATTTGATTTTTAATTAAATCCACATACGTCATTTTTGCGAAATTTTAAGTCTCCTGGATTCTATATGAAAATATCTATTTGGGATAATTCGCACTCTGATAAATTTGATATTGTGGATTAATTAGAAATTATTTACTCACCGTCGCTCTGTTTTCACTAAAAAATTCATAAAAAAATCATATTTTTTCAAAAAAAATAAAAAAATATTGTAGTCTCATTGCATGGTGTTTTCATTCCAGTAATTTTTTCATCATTTTTGCTTACTATTTATGTTAAAAATTACGAAAAAACCCATAAAAAGTATGCATTTTTAGTTGTTGCATTTTAACCCCTAAAATTCTAAAAAAATGTGTTTTGCATTCATCATTGTATTAAGATTTTAGGAAAAATGCAAATTGGCTAAATTGGACTTCTTTTATATTAAAATTAATTTGGCCTTGTTTGTATTTTCTAAGTGTCATAATTCACTTGCATTTGCATTCTTTTTGCATAAAAAATTATAAAAAAAATAACCGCTTGGAAATCTAGACCTAAGTTTTCAAATTAAACCCAAGTTGTTTCTTTGCCTCCCTGAGTTCGACCCCGGTGCCTGGGATATAAATTAAAGCCGAGACACTCTTCACGGAGATCTTCTCTCAGTTCTGACTGAATCGCTAAGTACACGTACTAAAACGTGCCCTAATTATTTAACGTATTTAGTGACTCATCATACCTCAAAAAGGGTTATGCATCGTAAGTGATAAAAGTCAGGATGTAAGTATATTAGATGCTTAAAGAAGACACACCCCGGTCGACTCCCATGAAAAAAAGTACAAGCGACTCAATAACTCTTGATGTACACATTGATCAACATAAAAAATATCTATGTTGAATAATAAGAAGCTCGAGAAGATCCTTGTTCCAATGTGAGGGAGAGAAGAAATTACACAAACCTAAGCCCTCCACCAACTGGCCTTTCATCTACATTTTCAAGTTCGTCAAACAAATAAGATGGTAGATTGAATGCAAGAATTGATTTATTCCCTAGTGTTGAGAATGGGTTCTTGAGGAGAGTCTCTTGGATAAGGACTTTGAGTGATATTCCGACTCGACTCTCAAGATTGCAGTACACACTAATTGTCATATCCTTACGCTATATGTATAAACAAAGAGTCTAATATTTAGAGATGTTGGATTCCTTTTGACTAGAGCTTGGTTCAATTTAGGATTTTAGGACCACTGGAACCTCGGATTCTTGATAAGACAAGTCTTGAATTCACACTTGCACAGTCAGGGATTCAACCTTCTAATTCACTAAAAGTTGCTTGAGGACAAGTAAAGATCAAAGTATAGCGGTGTGATGGATCCATGATTCATCTACTTATATGGAAATCTTAGTAAAATCTTCCTAATAAATCAGTAATTAAATATTCTAAAATTGATTTATTAACATTCAATAATTGTGTTAAAATTAGGGTTAAAATCTATAATTAAATAACCCGAGTTTTTTCCTTGATTGAGCTTATTATTTTATGTACAAATATTAATTATTTTGACCTAGTTCTTTTTCTATTGTATTCTTTTATTAATTAACTAACTCAATATAAAATATCAAAATCCATAAAATTCAGAAAATTAAAAGAAAACACAAAAATCTGACATTGTATTTTGTACAAATTTTATCTTTGTTGATTTTATTTTACAATTTTCTAACCTATAAAAACATATAAAAATTGGATTTAATATGTATATATTGTATTGATGAATCTCATATTCATCACTCTAAAAATGATGAATTAAGCTCAAATCCCTAAAAATCATTGGCATTTCTTCATTTATTTTTCATGATTAGCATTCATACATGTTTTGATAATAATTGCATTTTATCACTCATAATTGCGCAAAATAAGATGTCAAAAATCCCAGCCCAAATGACATGTGAATTAGCCTAACTTTCCTGATTTTTAACTAATTCATGCTAATTCCAGATGACCTAAAATCACTCCATTGTGTACATATCACCGATAAGAATAAATGAAAAATACAAAAAATCACTAACCTAAATAAATGGACCAAAAATCCAAAACCTAGTTCTAGGATTTCCGGTCTAAAACCTTGATATCTTCCGCATCCAGTGTCCATTCTGATCCTACTGACTTTTGAACTGATGTACAATCCAATACCTTCAAAACAAGACTAAGTTCAAGTGAATCGGAGCTCATATGTGAAAGTTTGGTTTTGGGCCTTTTTTGTACATTTTGTATTTTATCTATTTTTGACCTATTGTTTTATGTACATAGTTAACCCATTTTATTTTATTTTTCTTTCATTTGTTTTATTTGCTAAAAGTTTTATTAAAATGCATAAAAAATCCAAATCCAAACTGAGCTTGAAATCAAAGAAACTAACTGAGTCCGAGTCTTCACTAACCATCTGTTCAAAAAATGTCTCTTTCATATTTTATTTTATTATTCTTTTTCTTAATCAATCAAAATATAAAAAATTAGATTAATGTGTAAATATCTATCTTTGATTTTATCATATTTTTCTGGATTTCTATCTAGTTTAAAAATGACAATAAAACCCAAGAAATCAAGGTATTCTATGTACATAGAGTACCTAAAAATATCACTTTATGCAAATGATCGCTTTTGGTTTTGATCCCTTCATAAAAGTTTGTAGATATTATTGAGACGAGCAACTTTCGTGAAGAAATTTTTTGATCCGAAGTCATTTACTATTTTTTATGTATTTATTAATGTATTTATTTTTCGATTTTTGTGGGGTTGACACGTGGCAGCTCCTGGAGCCGCCACGTGTCACCAATTTTAAACTTTACTTTCGTTTATTTTTAAAAAAATTTAAAAAAAATAAAAATTTAAAAATGATGACACGTGGCATCATTGTGGTCGTCCGATCTCGTTTGATCGGACGGCCACTGCTCTTTCTTCCTCCTCCCCCCAACTTTCCCAATTGGGGGCGAGGTGCCTCCGCCCGCACCTCCAACATCTCCGCCCTCCCCAGTTTCCACCTACGGCCAGCCACCCTACATCTCCTCCATCCCAGATCTCCAATCAATCACCTCCGACTTTTCCTTCTACGGCCAGCTACTTCTCGTCAAGATCTGATTCCCTCCCAAATTCCATCATATCCCAAGGATCTCTCCAATCAAGCCTCGTCGATTCCAATCTTTCCTTATCAGTCCGTCGCCACGCTCGTTCCAACATAGCCTCTCGCGTCCTATTTAATCACAGCACTGCCCCCCGTTGAGAACCATCCGCCGGTAGCATTACATAGTGATGGAGCTCGGTGGTGACAACCCGAGCTCCTCCCCTTAGACCCGACAAGATCTCACGTTCATGTGGCACCGTTGTCGAGCCATGGATATTCAAGATCGGTTCATGCACACCAATACAAATACAAATCAAACCCCAAGTTTCACCAACTCACACAATGAAGCTGCAAGAGTTCGATAATTATCTTTTCAAGTTTAGTTGGTGATAAATTCAATTTTGGAAAAAAAAATTAGCGAGCTTTTAGGTGCCGAGAATTTTCTTAAAGAATGGCCCGAATTCTTGCGACTACTTGCATCCACTTTCAGTCGGTACGGGTGTAAGTACGGACCGTAAAATGGCTACCCGTGTTACTTAAGGACCGAGCCTTATGAAGTGTCCTTTAAAACACCCACTCTGCTAAGGAAATCCGGATCGTTTATCAGATACCCGTTATTTCCTCACTGAGAAGTAGCTAATCATTTTTAGAATCAGTAGTCTGAACGAAAATTTCGGAGATGGGCTCTAACCTTAAGTGTTGTCTCTCGCTCACTCAGACAAATAAATGCATCCAAGGTTGGGGTTGCTCTCCCACAAACATTCTTGATTTTATGGATTAATCAAAGTCAGCTATGTTTAGCAATCTCAATTATAATTAGGCGATCACTGAAAAATTAAGCGAGCACAAATACACGTCTACCGTCCAATCCCAATTTCCTTTTAATATTATGTGACAAAACAGGAGGGAGAAATTCGGGAAAAGTGATGCACATAAAAAATGATGATGTATGCTCAATTAGAAAAGATTTATAGTAATTCCTCGCTATCTCCATGTGAGATGCAATACAAGAATTGAAAATTTATTCTATATGAATGCAAACTGATAAAAACCGCACCTAGCAGAAAGTTCTATTAGCCAGGAAGAAATGAGTTAAATTTTTGACTAAGTTGAACGAGCTAATGTGCATCTCGATTAATGTGCAGTGCGGTACTGAGTACAAACAATAAAATTTAAAAGCTATAATAGCTGTATGTGCAAGTCTATCCTAAGCGCCACTCAAGTCGGGCCCACCCTCACCGGAGAGTGAAACACGCCACGACACACCACAAAAAAGTTCAAGGTCTTTTTTACACACGCAAGAGTCCTAACGGACACCGCTAGAAATGAGCAATTAATTACAATAATTTAATTTACAGAAATAAATCATAGACTCAACGCTCTCTCACGACTCGACTCGATCTTAATTTAATTGTGGTTTTTCGAGCGTTGGTGAAGATGCGTCGGTTTTGTGAGAAACCACTCCACGTACGTCAGGTACCTTGCAAGAAAAATAAGAGAGAGAATGTAAGAGAGTGACACAAAAATTTATATAAAAATAAAGACAAAAAATAATTACGGAAAAATAAAATAAATGCAGAAAAAATGGAATCTTTACAGTGAAGATTCGGGGGTCAGACTACCCGAATGCAGAAAATCGAACACAAAAATATTTAGACAAAAACAAATCCGTTTGCCTCCCCGGCAACGGCGCCATCTGACGAGTAGCGAATCGCTCTTAGATAAGTATGGGGAATTATCGAGCATTTAAATTAATGTTGAATTTGTCATTGTCGGACAATCGGAACCGGTAAAGAAATAACCACAAGAAATTTAGTCAATTTTAATCATGTGATTTTATGTTTATTTTACTTGGGCAAGTCCCAAGGTTGAACTCAAGGAGGCAAGGGACAATCTATATTTTGTCTATAAAGTTCGTGTATGATTTTCGAGATGATATTTTTTGTATTTTTAATGCAATTTTGGGATGCAAATGTAAATGTGGCCAATTTTAGGGACTAAAATGTAAAGATCAATCAAACGATGTCTGAAAAATATGAAACTTGACTAAGATGCCGATTATGATGAAAAGAATGCACTCTATTTTTTTGGAATTTTTGGATGCAAGATAAATATTATATGGACTTATGAATGCAGACAAAGTGAATTTCAATAAATAATTATAATAAATATTAAACCTAATTATTTTCAGGGGATAAAATTATCCAAGATCTATCACTAGGTGATCGATCTCAGAAAAATCCTAAACCTAAAAAATATGGCATTTAATACCTATTAAAAATTAAAGATCAAAATAGGCAGAATGATTTTACATGGAAAAATTTGCATGTAAATGCATTTCTTTTTGGATGTGATGTAACCCACAACTAATTCTACAATCTTTGATTTTTTGGCAATTTTCAGAGCTATGGTTAATTTAATATGAATTTCTAAGCACAAAATAGGTAAAATATGCAATTTATCATAAGAATGTTAATTATTAATTAACCATAGACCACAAAATATCACAAGCATGGCATGATATATAGAATTAATTGAAGAACACAACTCTATTTTTGAATAATATAATTATCATAATGTAGCGGTCTAATACAAAGGGGGAACACATGGGTATAACTGTGAAATAAGGTGTGTCACGGGGGTTTAGTTGTAATTGAATCGTCCCGCGCGTGCTCCTCGCGTGGGAGGGTCTCGAGCCTCCCACCCAGTGGTTCGCGGTCGCGAGAGGCGGTGGCCTGGCTGGCGTGGCGGAGTAGAGTAGGTGAGGCCGGCCAAGGATCGAGGCTGGCGTTGAGAGGCGGTGGCTCCGGCGATGATGCGTTTGAGGAAAAGAAGGTTGATGGGCTCCCGGTGGTGGAGGCGAGCAGGTGGTCGATGGAGCGTTGTCGGTGGAGCTTGGAGGCGGAGAAGCTTCTTGCGGGCGAAGTGCGGGATGCGTCGTTGAACCTGGAGGTGACGAGAATTGCGGGTGGATGTGTGTTGGGCTCAACAGCAGATGCTGGATCAAGGCAGGGGTCGCAACCACACACTTGTGCCATCACTCTCCTTTCTTGATCTGAAATAGTTAAGGTTTCTTCTGTTGAATAACCTAGATAATTGAACATCGTTAACCAAGATCCATTATGTCAACCAATAAACCTCCTTCAAAAATGATGGGACATATGTTCAAGTATCCATCAGAGTTATACTGTGAAAATGAATTTGTCTTGGTCAGGCCCAAATCATCTAAACCTCTTCTTTCCAGAATCCTCCAACATTTGCAGAAAACACTCCCTCAAATGAATCCAGTCTCTAATCATCCGGTTGAATTCAACTTTCCATATGTGCCACCTTCCTCAGATGCACATGATCACTTACCATCCTAGATTGAACCATCTTATTCTCGGTTTCTCGTTGAAACTAATGAACCATTTCAAGATCAAATCACTATTGAGGCTCATGACTGGCCGAGAGACCAAACTCGATCATACCAGATGGAGAGGCTTGCACCTAAGGATCATCAGTGTTGGATTATCCGTGATGATAAAATCCCTATTGACCAACCTGAATACCACTCCTTAAATCAGCCTACACCTACATAGGACCAAACGGATGATATCGACACATATAAACCCTGTATGCCTCTATTATTTGAAAACACAACCAATCATAATCAGGAAAGTGGATTCTACTCAACCAAGCATTGCATGCCTAAGTCACGGTATGTTGAATACGAGACCTACAAATTCCCGCAAAATCCTTCCACTGAGCAGTCTCCTTCCATAATTTTTGAGGAGACATTTTCAGAAAATAACCATCATATATTGGATAATCCAAGAGAAGCTCCTCTCAGCTCATACAGGAAAATGGAATATAAAAATGTTGAATCTCAAATTTAAAAACAAGAACATACACTGATTGCTCCCATGATTGATAATGAAAAGATTTTTGAGGATGATATTTTGAAGATAAATAAGAGATATGATTTACTAGAGGGTAAACTCGAAAAGTTCGCCAACCAATTATTTCACTCTCTGGTAACTCGGATATAAAAATGAATGAGGAAAAGATTGGATCTCATGTTGAAAATTCTGAGGATATTCAGAAACCCAGAGACTATTATCACTATAGGGACGATCCTGACAGTGACACCTCTGTCTATTACTCCCCTAGGGATAAATCTGATTCTGACTTCAACTCTGACTTAAAGTATCAAAACCCAGCATCATCTATGGAAACCACCACATCTACACACCACACAGAAAATACCAAAAAAACAAAATATTCAAAAACACCCAAAAAAATTGAAAATCCAGACAAATACATAAAAATTGAAACTGAAGAAGATCTGAAGAATTTGGATCCTGCTCTAAGGGAAGCACTAGAGAAAATACTGATTTTTGAACTTCCCTTTATTCAGACCATTGAACACTTCCCCTACCTTAAAGGATTTGTAATGAACAAATTACTGATGAGAAAAATCGGGTAGGATAAGAACAAAGACTGAAAGACATGTCTTGTCAATGGCCACCTCCTTGGTGTTGAGGCGAAAAACCAAGAGCTTCATAGTGAAGCGGTTGCCCGGATTTGATTGTGAAATTAAAGACATCATATTTACCCATGCTCGAATCGATGATGTCTCACCAATCAATATCCTCCCGACCTTTGTATTTGACAAGCTCAAACTCGGACCTATCAGAAAGATAAGAGAGATCGTTCGACTAGTTGATCGATCGATAAAACGGTCGAGTGGAACAATTTCAGTCATCATTACATTCCAAAGTGCTTTGCTCAAAGTGGACTTCACGATCATTGATATTGAGCATCCAGGAGAATTCACACAATCTCTGATCATTCTCGGAAAGCCATTCTTGGCATTAGCCAAGGCAATTATTGAGTGTGAGACTCGAGAAATCAATTTTACAACATTGGGAGCACTTCGATCTCAACAAGTCTTCGAGGAACCATGATTTTTTGAGGCAACCCACGAAGCCCTCGACAGCCGTAACCATCAAGCGGTATATGAGCCCTTCCTTGTTGATACACCTGAGATAGCAGTTGTTGATGAGACTATTGGTTTAGAGACTCTCCCTATTGTTCTATTTCCCGCTTCTCTCACCATGGGAAATGACTCCGATTATGATCCTGAGACTTATGCATGGGTACATCCCGAGTCGGCCGAAACCTTCTCTGACTACCTTAATCAAATCAACCCGACACAGGAATGCACCAACATCAAGTTAATTGATAACGAACATGCAGAGACTCTCCCCACTATTCCATTTCCCTCTGCTCTCATCATAGAAAAGTGTTTCTTATATGATCCTGAGACATATGCATGTGCTCACCCTGAGTCTACCTTCTCTGACTACCTTGACCAAATCATTCCAACTCAGGAGTGCACCAACATCAAGAAAACCAAAGATAAATACGTGGGACGTTGATGAATCCATATTTCATCATCTTTATTCTATCATTTTGGCCTTAAAACCTTGGCAAATGCTTGTAAATATCCTTAATTCCTGCATTTTAGCATTCAGGCATGTGTGTGTAAATAGTGTATAAAATACTACTTTTAAAGCCAAAATAATAGAATAAAGAAAAGAAAAGAAAAAGAATAAAATATTGTAAATATTTTATGACCCGAAACCCCGAGACCCAGGCATCTAGATGAACAGGTCGACAAGGAATAAAGTAGGGAGAGATAAGGGCCAGAAACCAATGAAGATTCATCTTTGTTTAATTCATTATTTATTCATTTTGGGACCTATTTTTAGTTCTACTTTTTGTACTTCAAATAAAGAAACTCTATACATAAAATTATAGATAATTAAATAAAGAAAAATACAAAATTGATTTCATACAAAAAAAATGTACAGATAAAAAGTTATGATCTGAATAAGATTTCAGAATCCTAACTTCCCTGAACTGTATCTCTCAAATAAAAACTCAAAATGTATCAAAATCACCTTTAATTGTATATAATTTTTAATAAGCTATTTAATGAAGGTGGTTTCAAATTTTACGGAGCTATGGTTTGAAAGATGAGTTTTGGACCCCTATTGTATGCGTGTATAGATTAAAATATTCATTTTATTTATTATTCATTATTTTTACAACTTTATATTTTTATAATTTTGTAATTATTATTTATAATATATGTGTACATTAAAATCAGAATAAAACACTAAAGAAAATACAAAAATAAAATACATGTATGCAACACATAGGTATAATACTTGTACATATACCTATATAAATTATACTTCTATTTTATTAAGTATACAAAATACATCCGAAAAATAAAATAAAAATGTATTTAAGTGTATAAAAATATTTTATAAATTTATAAAATATTAAATAAAATTAATAAAATTAAATACACAAAATACAAAATAAAATATTAAAATATATAGATATATATGCCTATATAGGCTATAAAAGGTAACTTGTATTTTTATACCTAAAAAATAAAAATAAAAATCATAATAAAATACTTTATAAAAGAACAATATTTTTTATTTTATAACCTAAAAAAATAAATTCATTTGCTATTTTAAAATGAATTTTCAAATAATTTTTCGGGGCTTTTTCTTGGTTGGTCCACGTGGACCAACCAGGCGGCAGTACACGTTGACCGTGGTCAACTGTCTGTCCTGCCCGCCTGCCCCTTGTCAGACCTTGTTTCTCGCCATTTTGTCGAGTTTTACAGCTCGATTCTTGCACCATTTCGCGTAACTCCCTTCTTGACTTTTCTTCCTTGGATATTGTTGATTCACGCCCAGTGATTTCCTTGGGTTATGGATCATCGATCCACCCACTACGCCTCGATTTCCCAAGCCGCTCGTCAACCCTTCATATACCACCTCCGACTTTCGAGCCAAATTTGAACCCCATTTTGTCATGTTTTTCTCCCCCTTTCTCGTGCTTTGGCCAGCTGGTGGTGACAGCTCCAGCTCCAGCCAACATGGGCGGAGTTTCGACGCGGATTTGGGCGAGTTCCACCACCTCCGGCGAGCCCTGCCGTCGAGGTCTTTCTCGGGTGAACTCCACCTTCGAGGCTCTCTATTCCCTCTATTTTCTCGCATTTTATTGTTACCCGTAGTCGTAGGAATCATATCCCATCTTTCACCTCCCATTTATCCCATTCGATCATCAAACTGCACCCTTCGTCAGAGTTGGCTCCGGCCGACTTCAATCTAGCAGCTCCACGCACCCACTTGCTTCGCCGACCCTCGAGGCATTTTGCCCTCGACGGTGTCACCATTTCTTGCAGGTCTAGAAGCCACTAAAGAGACCTGGGGCTCATTTTGATCTCTTGCCGGAGCACTTGGACTCTCCCAGCTCCGCCACCTCCTAGCGAGAGCTCCGACCGACGTCGGAGCCTTTTTTGGAGCCTCTGGCGCACAGAGGACGTCTGTAGAAAGCCGTTGAGCCCATTTTGAAGTCCTTATCATCACGGAGGAGGAGGAGCAGAGCCGGGGAAGTTCTTCGGCTGAGGCCTTCTTCCCCGTTCTTCGTCACTCCTTACCAGCCGTCAGATCACGGGCCCGTACCAGATCGTTCAGCCACCGTTGGATCGCGCAGCGTCAGCACCATCGGATCCTCGCCATAAGATCTAATCCCAGGCGTTCCCACGCAAACAGTCATCGGGCGTCCACATCGCAACACGTGTAATAGTGAAGCGATGCCCGCCGTTGGATCACGCCTTAGCGGGGGTAATTTTGCCTGATACCCCCTTGTTTTTGTATTTAAAGTTTGATCCATAAACTTTCGTTTCTAGTTTAATATTTTGTCTGCTTTTTGCAAAAAGAACCCTAGACTTTTGATATTTGCGAATAGGTCAATGTCCACGTCACGCCACGTGACTCACGTACGTGGGGTGTGGGAATTTTGCAAGGGGGGCCTGTGGTTTCTGTTATTTCTATTGAGTCTAGGAATGATTTATAATGTGTAAAATTCCTGGTTAAATTGCAAGTATGCCCTCAGGTTTTTGATTAATTATGAAAAGGTCCATGCCAGTCTCGTGCCTTGCGTACACGACTCTGTGATTTTTGCACTTGTGCCCCTGCGGGTCTTGAAATTTACATTTGGTCCAGAAACTTTTATATTGTGTTATATATTTTAGGAAAAAATGCATTTGTACCCCTGGACGTCTGGATATTTACATATATGCCCCTGCTAGTGTTGATTTTTCTCTTTGTTGTTTGCATTTATTTCATACATCTATAAAATCCTAAAATTCCCAAAAAATTAGCATAAGCTTTTGTTTTGTTGCTCTTTCACGCCATATTTTTATTTTGCATTTTTATTGTATTTTTATATTTATAAAAATTCAAAAACATGCATTTTCTCTACCATCTACATTTGAAAATACATAAAAATTATCAAAATCCCTTGAAAAATTCCAAAAAATCACATTTTCTGTATGTTTTATCTTCAGTCCAAAAATCACTAAAAAATCAAAGGAAAACCCCTAAAAATAGCAAAACCCCTTAAAACTTCATAAAAATATTAAAAATTCCAGAAAAATCCTAAAAATATAACTTTTGTCTCTGATTTTTCTTTGTTTTATTGTCTTTACTTTAACATTAATTTGAGAAATTTTGGATCTGTTTGATATTTTTCATCCTCATTTTGGTTTCAGATATTTTATTTTGCTCACTGATTTCAGTATTTTTGACTTTAAAAATATCAAACAAATTAGGAAAAATCTAAAAAAATCATATAAACATTAGAAAAATATAAAAAGCAACAAAATATTTTAGTTCCTGAAATTTTAACCATTTTACCTCTTTTTATAGATATATTCTCTTTCTTTTCTTATATTGTATATATATTCTGTTAGTTTTATTAAAAGAAAAAGAAACTATAAATTATATAAAAAGAAAATATAAAATAAGAAAATTAAAAATCAAAATATAAAATTATAAAATCAAAAAAAAATAAAAACCCACAAAAAATAGCATAGTTAGGCAAACACATCAGATTTACATTTTTGTGCTTGGCCACCCGATCTAACTTGTTTGTTCCCTGTGTTCGACACTCTACACATACTTGCACCTATACACACTTTTGTTGTAGAGTTATAATAAATTTTAACTCCGCACCGCTCTTCATTATTTGAAATCTGTTGTGGGTTAATTGTTCACTTAGCCCGGATTTATCGAGGGTCGCCACAACGACTATGTCTCCGCCCTGTGTGAGATACATTTAGACCCCGATACATCTTGGTTAATCAAACATTGATGAATCTCGTATTCATCATGCTAAAAACTCTCTATTAAAACCTCTGTCTTAAATAAACCATTAAAATCTCCTTTAATAATATATTTTTATCATGTACCATATTGTGTATAATTAACCTATAATTATTTGTATTTAATTTCCCTTATTTTTTGTATCTATTTTATCACTCAAAAACTCCTAAAAATTAGGTAGATAACTTGTCTATAAATCACTGACCCTTAAAAAGATAAAAAATACAAAAAAATCTCAAAACCGCAAACTTGGTGTTTTTATCCCCTTAAAAATACCCCCCAAAAATAGCTTTTATACAGATGACCTCTTTTGGCTTTTTGACCAACATGAAAGTTGTAGATCTCGTCGAGACGAGCAACTTTCATGTTTTGACTTTTTCCTAATTCGGCCTCTAACTATTTCTTTTCTAATTTTCTTTGTATTTTTCTCTGAATTTTCTCATTGGGCCACGTGGCGCTCTCTGGAGCCGCCACGTGGCCCGCTTCATCGCACGCCACCTGGCGCCTTTCCTGGACCGTAACGCCTCCATCCCCGCCGTCCAACCCCCGCTTCATTTCCAGCCATCCGATCTGACTCCAGATCTAATCTCCACCACTACATTCCGCCTCATCCACAACCACACGATCACGCACTCATCCTACGTATCTCCGCCCTCCACGTCGCCCCTTCGCCTCCCACCATTGGATCTCACCCAAGCTTCCATCTGAGCCGCTGATCAACACCCAACTTCCCGCCGTTGGATCTAAACCTATGATCTAATCGGAGCCCTTCACCTGCGCCCCTATCCCAACCGTTGGATCGCAGGATCCAACGGTCCGCCTTCATCTTCTACCTCCGAAGCCTCTCCTCTCCAGATGTTACGCCTCTCCGACTCGCCGCCCCCTTCCTTTTTTTAGCCACCGTCCCAACCACCCACCTCCGCTCGTAACGCCTCCCTCTCGCAGCCCGTACTTCCGCCATCCTCGCACCACCATTAACCACCCTCGCCATTACTCCATCACCATTAAATCCGCGTCCAAAAATGGGCCTCCAGCACCGTAACCCCCCGACCACCCCCGTCTATTTAAGCCAACCCCCTGTCACCGGAAGCCGTGGTCCACCATTCTTGGCCTTTACCCTAGCCTCCTCCGCCCCTCCGGTGACAGCGGAGGGGCGGAACGTCGAGGCGACGATGGATACTTGTCGGTGTCGACCCTCGATGCTCCTCCGCTGAGTAGCGGACGCTTCCGAGCTCCGTCGAGCTCGCTGGCTTGCTGACCAGCTGGGCAACGACCCCGGGGCTCCTCCGAGCCTCATCCCAAGCAACTCCTCCACTGGGTTCCCCTCCCCGATGAGGATCTCTCCCTCTGTGCTTTTTCTTGCACTTTTCCGAATTATCCCGTCACCTACAGCCACCATCACCTTCGTTTGACCGTCGCCTGAGCTTCACCCAACCACCAGCATCCTCGCGCACCCTTCTCCTTCCTCCAGAACCCCCTAGCACCCCGACTCCACTCCTCCGTCCCCACGGCGGAGGACTCGCCTGAGCCACCACGTTCTCCACCTTCGCCGGCTCCCATCCCACTCCACTCACTTCGTACGTCACGCGCACGAACTTCAGCTTTGACTAACAAGTGCAGGAACCTTCAGTGGCCGAAGTTCGCGTCAAAGCTTCTTCGAGCTTCGATCCTCCGGCGAAGCTCCACCGATTGCCCACGCCAACCCTCTTCGGAGCATCGCCGCAGCACCAGCTTCTTCGCGAGGTCCCCATCTTGCTTCTCCGATAATCGGGGGACCTCGTGGAGCTCGGCGGAGCCCTAGGGAGCTCACCGGAGACCCGCCTCCTCCGGTGGGCCGTGACGGAGGAAGACGTACAGATGCCGTTCGATCTCCATGATCGAACGGGTATGATGAAGACACGTGGCACCCGAGCCTACTGTCCACGCCTACAGGCTCGGGCGGACCAGACCTCGCCCCGAACCTCCAATTGATGCCATGCAGTCCCGAAGTTGTGCCTCCTCCCGAGCCTGGCCCCTCGCGTGCGTAGCACGTGAGGTGCTGGGTAAATTGCAAGAACGACCCCAAAAGAATTGATATTTGCACTTTGGTCCCCAGGCACGTGCCCCTACGTGCGTGACTGGGTAAATTATAGGGAGGACCTCCAGGTTTTGAAGAATTGCAAATATGCCCCTACGCGCAATGGAAAAATTACAACTGGGCCCAGGCGGTTTTCTTTAATTTCATTTAGGTCCCTCTAAGGACCTAAATGCAATATTTATCCCTTTACTTTATTGCATTTTTATTACAATTATGCCCTTGCACTGTTTTTAGCATAACTTGAGCATCGTAGGTCCAAATTGCATGATTTTAGTGTCGTTTTGATCCTTATCTCGTCCTCTACATTCTAGCATACTTATTTGTCTCATTTGACACTGTTTTAATTTAAGTGATTTTTTATGTGAAAAATGGGACCATGCTCTACTTGTCTTGATTGAGTTGATGATCGGTTTTTAATGATGTGTTCAAATTGGCTCTAATTTCATTCTATATTGCGTTGCTCTCATTTTAGGGTATAATTGTAGATATTTCTGACATTTTATTCTTCATGCATATTCTCTTGCATTATTTGCCCATGCATCATTTTAACTTGCATAAAAACAAAATATAAAAATGCATGCATCATGGCATTGCCTTGTAAATAGCATAGTGCATCATAATGTGCATATGGACCTGAAACTGAAATTAATTGACATTATGCCTTCATGAATCGAAATTCAATACTCACTTTAGGTTGTCGTATCCCTGTGTTTGACCTTGGTACACTTGCCAAGTATAAATATTCCACAGCATTCAAAGTCTGTGGCTTTTGCTGAACCAAATTCGTCTCCTATACTACGTCATAATTCCACTCTATTATTGAGGCGAGCGTGGCGTTCATCAGACATGCACTGACCAAGGAGAAAAATTTCAATGGTTATTCATCTGGAGACCCAAGTGTCAACACCTCACCCCAAGGACCAGTACCTTCACAGACAACACGAAACAAAATGGTTGCTCCTTCATCTAATAAGAAAGTCGCCTTCGACCTTCCGAAAGAGGAATCATCTCACGATCCCTCATCTGGTCCGGAAAGGGTAATCTACATGAGTGAGGTCTGTCGGTAGTCCTAAAACCATATCTTCGCAAGGATCCAACTTCGATTCCCATTGGATGACTCTCGTTCCTCACTATTATTCATCCAAAGCCGATTCTTCTGGTCTCATTAAATATACTAGAATAATTTCTTATGAGCTGACTGAGACTGGTGCTTCAGAGTATTCATCGTCCGAGGACAAATCGCTTGATCCCAAGAAGGAATGAATTCTGAGAAAACAACTGAAGAAATTAAAGAACAAGAGTATCTAGAGTGCCTCCACTTTCAAATACTATTCCTATGAGGATAACTCTGATGATGGTTATCTTTCATCTGATTCATACGCTTTATCTACTATCCATCGTGATTTCTCTGAAGATAACACTGATAATGGTTGGGAATCATATGCTTCATCTCCTTCTTATCATTACGATATCCCACCATGGGCTTACAAAAAGATCGGCCGAAAACCGCCTTAATCATCAGCTACCCTCCCTCTCTCTCGATCACATCGGTCTCCTTGTACATCTTCTTCCTCTACTTAGGCCAAGGCCTAAGTATAGGGGGGGAGCGATGCCATCTGTATATACCATTCCCCCCATCTTACGATCGCTTCATTTTCACCCTTCTTCTATACTTAGGCTGACCAGAGCCTAGGTATAGGGGGAACCGATGTTCATATGTATATACTCTCCTCATTCACATATCCCGACCGCCTCATTTTCGCTCTTCTTCTATACTTAGGGGGGCAGGCCATTCTTTTTATTTTTCACCCTCTTACGCTTAGCCTGAGCTATGTCTTCTCGATGCTTCTTGTGCTCCGAGCCAAGGACACAACACTCGCTAAGTATATGGGGTGTGTATATATACTGTGCATATATTTTACCCATAACTCGTCTTTCGCATAAGTCTATATGTATTTACGGGGTGGGTAACTAACTTGAAAAAAAAAGTTTTGCTACTAACATTGACCGTGTCCAACCAAAAAGTTGAAAAAGGCTTCTTATTCATTTCTGCATAAAAAAACCTTGCATTAAAAAACATCACCAAAATCTCAAAAAAAATTATGCTAGCATTTCCCGCCCCTACAATTCATCTAACATTACATTCGTTTGAATTTGTGAAAAGTATTTGGGTTCTGAACTGAGTTATGAGCAGAAATCAAGAGTGTCTGGACTTGACCTTAATCCACCTAATTTTCAGAGGAACTTCACCGAGAAATAGGATTTTGGAAGATTCAGGTCTTTGACTTAATTCTTTGAGTTCCACATGAAAATGTACAGTGTCTGACTCTTAGTGTCTAACCCGGTCTCTTCATTCTATGTACGACTCTGGAATAGGGAATTAATTTGTACTCTCGCATTATGCACTTAGCTCAACTCAGACGGGATGTTAGAAGACTGTATGAGTTTCTTTTCTGGTAGCGTGGACATCTAAAGACCGGAGTACGGGTTGAAATAAAGCTTCGGAAAAGGGATGGACAGCTGGGCACAATTTTTTCTAAGACCCCAAAACATGTACAGAAAAAATATTATATATCCGTAGGGGCACAACAAGATCCTTGTAGAACCACCAAAAATCCAAATACAAAGAAGTCTACTACCAAATAAACAATTGACCAAAAAAAGGTCCAAGCTTCAAGAAAACCTGCAGATCTTGGTGAAGACTTGGCTAAACTGGCCGGCTTCACAATGAGAGGTGACTACACTGGCCACCCTCCAGTTCTTTTCTCTTTCTTCTAATTTCTCCCTCTATTCGATTGTGAACACAACGTGACAGACCTTAGAAGGAAATACATGACTCCCCGAGGACGAGTTATTGGAGAGGAGGTTTGTATGGTAGTCCGGCATTTTGGATGGGAATAGCTAAAACCTTTCACACACATGAGTCGATTGTTCAATGTTCATGGGGTATGCTTTGGGAGGAGGATTGATCTAAGATGAATTCTGAGCCGAAATTGTGACAATGAGGCATAGAACTTGAAGGCTGTTGATTTTAAAATTCTATGTCTTGCAGAAGTTCTGGCACACTAATAATCCAAAGGTTAGGTCTATATTCATTTTCACCTTTTGCACATGATATTGGTACGGAACCCAATCTCATTTCACCTCAGTGCATTGCTTTTGATGCCCATGGACGAGCATGGTTTAAGTACAGGGGGATGATGAATCTCATATTCATCACTCTAAAAATGATGAATTAAGCTCAAATCCCTAAAAATCATTGGCATTTCTTCATTTATTTTGCATAATTAGCATTCATGCATGTTTTGATAATAATTGTATTTTATCACTCATAATTGCACAAAATAAGAAGCCAAAAATTCCAGCCCAAATGACCTGTGAATTAGCCTAACTTCCTCGATTTTTAAATAATTCATGATAATTCTAAATGACCTGAAATCACCTCCATTGTGTATATATCACTGACAAGAATAAATGAAAAATACAAAAAAAGCACTACCTAAATAAGTGGACCAAAAACCCAAAAACATAGTTCTAGGATTCCTGGACTAAAACCATGATATCTTCCTCATCCAGTGTCCGTTTTGATCCTACTCACTTTTGAACTAATGTACATTCAAATACCTTCAAAACAAGACCAAGTTCAACTGAATCGGAGCTCATATGTGAAAGTTGAGTTTTTGGCCTCTTTTGTACATTTTATATTTTAGCGGTTTTTGATCTATTATTTTATGTACATAATTAACCCATTTTATTTTATTTTTCTTTCATTTGTCTTCTTTGATAAAAGTTTTATTAAAATACATAAAAATCCAAATCCAAGCTGAGCTTGAAATCAAAGAAACTAACTGAGTCCGAGTCTTCGCTAACCGTCCGTTCAAAATTTGTCTCTTTCGTATTTCATTTTATTATTTTTTTCTTAATCAATAAAAATAAAAAAATAGATTAATGTGTAAATATTTATCTTTGATTTTATCATATTTTTTAAGGATTTTTATCTGGTTTAAAAATGACAAAAAATTAAAAAACCCAAAAAAAATCAAGGTATTCAATGTACACGGAGTACCCCAAAAAATATCACTTTGTGCAAATGATCGATTTTGGTTTCGACCCCTTCAAGAAAGTTGTAGATCTTATTGAGACGAGTAACTTTCGTTTTTTAATCCAAGGTTATTTATTTGTTTTTATGTGTTTATTAATGTATTTATTTTCCGATTTTTGCGGGAGCTGCCACGTGTAGCCCATTTGAAACTGTATTTTCATTTATTTTAAAAAAATAAAATTAAAATTTTAAAAATGATGACACATGGCATCATTGTGGTCGTCCGGTCGATCAGACGACCACTGCTCTTTCTTCCTCCTCCCCCTACTTTCCTAATCGGGGACGAGACGCCTCCACCCACACCTCCGACATCTTCGTCCTCCCCCGTTTTCCACCTACGGCCAGCCACCCTACATCTCCTCCATCCCATATCTCTAATCAATCACCTCTGAGTTTTCCTTCTACGGCCAACTACTTCTCGTCAAGATCCGATCGCCTCCCAAACTCCATCAGATCCCAAGGATCTCGCCAATCAAGCCTCATCGATTCCAATCTTTCCTTATCGGTCTGCCGCCACTCTCGTCCCAACACAGCCTCTTGCATCCTATTTAATCACAGCATCACCCACCATTGATAACCATCCGCCAGTAGCATTACATCGCGATGGAGCTCGATGGTGACAATCCGACGAGATCTGGCATTCCTGCGACGCCGTTGTAGGGCCACACCCGCGGTGGCCCCTGCCTTGCTCCAACATCTGCTGTTGAGCCCAACACACATCCACCCGCAACTCTCGCCACCTCCAGGTTCAACGACGCATCCCGTACTTCGCCCGCAAGAAGCTTCTCCACCTCCAAGCTCCACCGACATAGCTCCATCGACCACCTGCTCGCCTCCACCTCAGCAACCATCTTCTCCCCCAACGCATCGTCGCTGGAGCCACCGCCTCTCAACGCTAGCCTTTATCCTTGGCCGGCCTAGCCTACTCCGCTCCGCTACGCCGGCCAGGCCACCGCATCTCGCGACTGCGAACCAATGGGTGGGAGGCCCGAGACCCTCCCACGTAAGGAGCACGTGCGGGAGGGTTCAATTACAACTAAATCCCCGGGCACACCTTATTTCCAAAAAGAGCCCCAGCCTAGAGGTCACGTGCCAAGCACATGACCTTCTGGGAAAATTGCAGGAGCATCCCTCAACTTCTACCAATTCGCACATCAATCCCTGTCGACCAGAGGGCACGTGCGATGTACATGCCCCTCTGGAAAATTTGCAGTCATACCCCCTGAGTTTTTTGTAATTACATTTCAACCCATGTTCTACATTTTCCATATTATTTTATTTTACATTATTGCAGTTATACCCATGTGTTCCTCCTTTGTATTAGACCTCTACATGACGATAATTTTATTATTCAAAAATAGCATTGTGTTCTTCAATTAATTTTATACATCATGGCATGCTTGTGATATTTTTGTGGTCATTGGCTAATTAATAATTAATATTCTTGTGATAAATTGCATATTTTGCTCGTTTTGTGCTTAGAATTTCATATTAAATTAAACATAGCTCTGAACATTGCCAAAAAATCATGATTGTAGAATTAGTTGTATGTTATATCATGCCCAAAAAGAATTGTATTTGCATGCATATTTTGCCCTGTAAAAATCATTTTGCCTATTTTAATCTTTAATTTTTAGTAGTTATTAAGTCTCATATTTTTCAGGTTTAGGATTTTTCTGAGATCGACCACTAGTGATAGATCTTGGATAATTTTATCCCTTGAAAATAATTAGGTTTAATATTTATTATAATTAATTATTGAAATTCACTTTGTTTGCATTCTTGCATCCAAAAATTCAAAAAAAATACAATGCATTTATTTCATCATAATTGTCATCTTGGTCAAGTTTCATATTTTTCGGACATCGTTTGATTGATCTTTACATTTTAATCCCTAAAATTGGCCACACTTGCATTTTCATCCCAAAATTGCATTAAAAATACAAAAAATACAATCTCAAAAAACGTGCACGAACTTTGATAAACAAAATATAGGTTGTTCCCTTGCCTCCTTGAGTTCGACCTTGGGACTTGTTCAAGTAAAATAAACATAAAACTGTATTGAATAAAATTGACTAAATTTCTTGCGGTTATTTCTTGACTGATTCCGATTTCCTGATAACGACAAATTCAACATCAATTTAAAAGCTCGATAATTCCCCATATTTAACCAAGGGCGATTCATGACTCATCATGTATATTAATCAATTCATTAATTAAAATCAAATTAAAATAAAAAAACACAAAATACAAAAAATACAAGATTTTATTATCTATAGAGTAGCACTAAAAATACCTTTTGTACATGTGACTATTTTTGGATCATTCACAAAAGTTGTAGATCTCATCGAGACAAATACTTTTCATGTTGATCACTTTTTTATTTGACCTCATTTTCTATTTATTTGTTATTTTTCTTTGAATTTTATTTTTCAATTTTTTGGGAGTGACACATGGCAGCTTCTGGAGCGCTACGTGTTACCCCTCTTTTATTCCTTTTATTATTATATTATTATATATTATTATTTTTTTATTTTCATATTTTATTTTACTTTTATTTATTTAATCTTTAATTATATTTATTATTATTACTTTTATTTTACTTTTTTATTATTATATCTTCACTTTTACCTCTCTTTTTCACTCTCATTTTCTCTCTCCGCTCTCCTCTTTAGCACGTGCACTGTACGTAACCTTTCCCCCTTCCTCTCGCACATGCTACACACATGCATTCTTCCCATCCCCAAATGCTCGTTCCCTTCTCCTCTCCTCTCCCTCAACAGTCACCACCCCATCTCCATGTTGTTACGGCCTCCTCCGCGTAATGCCCCCTGCCCTCATCTCCTATAAAGCCTCACTCTGTCGTCTTCGTCATCCATATGCCCACATATAAAAAAGTGCATGTGACAATTGCACTCCGACCAAGCGAGAATTAGAGGTCATCGACATTTGGATCCACCGACCTCCGCGTATGGCAGAAGCTTCGGAACCCTTCACCGACATCTGCCAACCTCCGCTCCGTCGCTCCACTCGATGCACAACTATCGTTGGATCAAGGGCTGGCCTTGATCCAACGATCCCTGGACGACTGTGTCACCACCCGAGCCTCCCCTAGCAGCTGCATGGAGGTTCGGGCATCCGAGCCTTAGCTTTGCCACCGTCTTAGCCTTAGATGCCAAAGCTCCCTCTAAGCATCGGAGGCACATGAGCAGCATGTGAGGGCTGGGTTAATTGCGACCAAGCCATCACGTTTCCAAGAAATTACAGGGACGTCCTCGCCACCATAGTCACGTGCAACACATGTGCCCGTCTGGGTAAATTACATGAAAGCCCATGTGGCTTTAAATAATTGTAGATAAGTCATTCATGGGCCTTTTTGAGAAGAAACTATTTATTTTATGACATTTTAATCCTTGGAACTTCATTTCATCGTATCTTTCTCATCTTTTATCCATTTTTAATGCATAATATGTTGTTTTAAAGCTTGTTCTGTACTCTACCACTTTATACATATTGTGGACATATCCGACTTGGATTTATATTGAATATTACTCGAGGATTAATTTGACATGTGTATGCTTAATTTTGAAGTATTTGGATGCCACTTTAATATTGAGAAATTCTGATTTAATATGCATGGACTCAAGGTAAGAGATTTAATTCGATTAATTCTCAATTTGATTATTGTTGATTATCTTTAAGGAATTAATCTCTACAGGAGCATAATCAAGGAGGAACTAATTTATTTTCTTGGCTTCTTCTGTGATTAAAATTCATTTTATTTGAGGAGTAAATTATAGGTAATTTTGAGGATTAAATCTTCTTAAAAATTATCATTGATCTAATCATTTGCTGGAGCATCTATCGATTGAATTTCTGCCATGCAGCTTGGATAAAATTGACCTGTGAATTAATCCCTTTTGATCTATGAATAACTTTGAGGATTAATTGACCTTTTTATTCGAGGGTTGAAAATATACATATTCGCAGATCCCATGCTTCATTATTTCCTCTGTTTCATCTATTTGCATCGCATCGTATTTTTATCATTACATTTATTTTGTTTTCCACTTTATTTTTTGACACGGAAATTAATATAGCAATTAATTAATCACTTAAATTAATTTCGAACTACGTAACTAAAAAATTACCATTCCCTTTATTCGATCTTGGTAAACTAACCAAGTCAAAAAATATTCCACAATATTCAAAATTTGCTATTTTGTTGATATGGTTTCCGCCTCCTACAATTATCGACTATCAAAGAGATTGATTTCAAATTCATTAGGGTGCTCGAAGGCGCTCTCGATCTCTAACAAGAATGGCGGGTACTGGAGAAAATGGGGAAGGAGAAGGGAATAAGAGGAAGAAGATGGGGGAGTTAGGAAAGAGGTGGGGTGGAGGTTGGAAAAGTGGTGGGAGAGGAGGGACGAATGGTAATTGGTGGAAGAAAAGAGTAAAAAATAAAAAATAAAAAGGTACACTACTAAAAATAATAAATGAAAACGTAAAAAGAAATTAAAAATATCAACATGAATAATGTAGATACAAATGGGACCTACATTATTCACGATGACCTCAAATGTAAATAAATATAAAAAATATGTTCATCACAATATTTTTGGAATGCATCTTAAACCGTTAAAACAAAAAATTTATGGTTTTTTAAAAATTTTTACATTTTTAGTTAAAAGATATTTGCAAAATAAAATAAAATAAAGTACTAGAGATAAAATAAAATAAAAATATATTTTTTAGTATTTTTGTAATGAGAAAAGCAAAAGAAAAAGGAGGGAAGAACACATTTACACTATATACTAGTCACTTTGCATTATTTTCAACGATAAAATTATTGTGTTTGAATTTTCTAAATATTTACTTTATTAAAGAATATAATAAATAAATGAATAGAAAAATAAAGAAATAAAATGGATTAAATTTATACATAAAATATTAGTATCAACTTAATACATAAAATATCAGTATCAAGTTAATACATAAGTTTATACGTCTCGGGAACACTACACGTTATTTTTGAATGAAATAAATTTATTATTTTTCTTTATATTTTTATGTACAATGTTCATGTTCAACGTTATTGATTTGAGGTATAAAAGTATGAAAATAAAATAGGTCACAGAATATATATTGACAAAAAATGATTAGGTTTTTTTCTTATTTTTTATGTGGTTTCTCTGTCCTATCCCCCCTACTTTATTACTTGTCGGTCAAGTTACTGCATTACTTAGTCTCGAGGATCAGGGTCATTCAATATTCATGATACCTCCTTTATTCTTCTCTCTTCTATTTATTCCTTCATTTTAGGGTTTACACACACACACACTATATAGATGAATATGCATATGTTGCTTCATAAGTGTTATTGATATTCACATGCATTTGTCTAGGAAATAAAACCTAAAATGAATGAACAAATGTTCATGAATGGCAATTCATCACCAGGTGGTCGGAGCCGAGCAGGAGCGTGGATCGAAGCAATCTCCAGCGACTGTTCTTCCATGTTCTTCTTGGGATGCAATAGCCGTTGGATTCAAGAAGGAACTCCGATTTTGATCTCGGTCGTTGGATAAAAATATATGCCAACTGTCAGATCCATATCCAATTCTGATCTAGACTCTCCATCGTCGTAGCGGTATCCTCCGTCCAGAGCGCGCTACGTGGATAAGCGGTGCCTCATCAATCGTTTATCCACGTACATTGGGGTATATTGCACATCTCCCCTCATTTTTTGTATTTTCTTTTTAGACCATGAATTTTCATTTTTAGTTCAATTATTTTTATAATATTTACTCATAGGACACTAAACTTTCCATATTTGCACTTTTGTCCAATCCATGTCACCTCACATGCCGGTGCACATGAGGAAACTGGGTATTTTGCGAGGACACCCTTAGGGTTTGTGTTATTGTTTGGTCCAAAGAATTCAAATATCAGTGTAATATTTTTGTGAATGATTACATTCTGCAACTTTTTGGATATTGCAAAAATACCCATGTTAGTGCATTTTATATTGATATATTTGGGATTTTTACATGTTCGCACCTGGAATTTGGTATGGTGTTCTATAATACATTGAAACTTTATTTGAATTACATCTAGGTCCCTACCAGGACATTTAATTTAACTTCTTGTATTTTAATTACTAAAAATAACATTTTGCATCTGAAAATTATAGGAAATTATCTTAAGTGCTTTGAACCATTTTAAATCACGTATATTTTTCTTGAGATAATTAAAATTATTATCCAATTTAAAAAATATAAAAACATCGTATTTTCCCTATTTTACATTTAAAATTCTATAAAAATATAAAAATATTTTGAAAAAAAGCCAAAAAATCATGTGTGTTTATTTATGAATATTTGATTTTTCAACCTTTTATTTTTGCAAAGCACTATCACAAACCTCTAAAAATCAGAGAACATAGAAAAATATTAAATTCTAAAAACTTATAGAAAAATCTAAAAATATATATTTTAAGTTTCTGAATTTTGTTTAGATTATTTAGAAATCAGGAAAATTAAAATTGGACTCAATCTGATTTGATAGATATTTATTACGTCCCTTTCAAGGTCCATAATTTACTGTTTGATTTATTTTATAGTTTTTTAACTAAAAATCCATAAAATTTTTAAAAAATACCTAAAAATTGCTAAAAAGAAGAAAAATAAGAAAAGCATACAAATATTTTATTTTCTATTTTTCGAGTAATTATAATTGCATTAATAAGCTTAAAACCCTATATAGCATATTATACTATATATACATATATATCTTTTATTAATATAAAGTATAAAGACCCTTAAAAATATTTAAAACCCTTAAACAATTAAAAAGGACTGTACTTATTTGTATTTTCTAAATTTTGTTTTTTAAATTATATATAGATTTTATCTATAGCATTCCTCTTATATATGTTATTATCTGTAGATATTTATATATCTATTATATCTGTAAAAAAAGGAAAATAAAAATCAGAAAAATATAAAAAGAAAACAAAAGATTATAAAATACAAATATATAAATATATAAATTAAAAATCCAAAAAATAATATAATAAAAATCCCACAAAATTAGAAAACCCTATAAAACCACAAAAACTACATTTGTTGATTTTTCTCGTTGATTATCAATTTTTGTACCTACCATTGTTGCTCCTTTGTGGTTCGACCCTTCCACTTGCATAGTATACATATTTATTTGTAGGGTTTAATATATTCCGTCTCATTTATATTCATTGTTCATTTATTCTGTGGGTTGATTGTTGATTTATGTTGATTGGTTGAGTTTCGAGTACTACGAGAGCGACCAATACAATGATTGTCGTACCTGACTTGTCAGGAACCGTAAGCCCTTCAAGACCAGATGCTAGGAACCTCGAAAATCCATATCATCACCTCCCTAATCTCTGTCCACCCCGACTTACACCCCCTCCCTGACGACCATCGCTCTACCCACTCCACCTCCTCCTCCCTTTGCTCCTCCGCCACTGCCCGCTCCACCTCCTTCTCCCCTCACCTTTCACCGCCCCCTGTCGCCTCCTCCAGGTCGTTCGTCTACCTCCCCAACCTCCGCCCCTCCCCGACCTGCACCCCCTCCCGGGCCTCAGCCCACCACCATCCTACGCCTCCCCACTCCACATCCTCTTCCTCGACGGTCACGTTATTGTCGAATCTCTAAGCGGCTCCACCTCCTTCATCTCCAACATCCGTTGTCGTCTACCTGTAGAAAAAAGGGGAGAGAATGACCTTTGGAAAGAACATGGATGTGGAATCCACCATTGGATTTCCATTGGTTAGATTAACTCAAGGCTAACCAAAACAATTGACTCCAATAAAGTTAAAACTGACGGCATGGTCTGTTGGGTAAGACGGGACGAGTTTACAGGGTCGAGAGAGAAATATAAATGTTTCAAAGGTCAAGAAGGTAATTTACAAAGTTTATAAGGTTAATGGGGGTAAAAATCCCTTTAAAAATTCGAAGAGCTTCATTTTAAAGGGAGCAGTTGTCATAGTTTCAAAATATTATTCCCATTTTCCTTTCAACAGTAGCTCCAAAGAAATAGGATGATCGATTACAAGTAGCATATTTGTGGAGGAAACAAGGTGCTATTTTATCTTGACATAAAATACTAAATAGCATGTTATGCCAAGCAAATAGCATGCATCAAATAACCGTATTGGAAATAGCATGAAAAGCGAGAAGAAATAGCATGTTTGTTTTTTATGTTTGCATCAAATAAAAGGTTATTTCGAGCAAATACTATTTATCAAATAGTTGGTTGCGAAATAACATGTTCTTTATATTTGCACAAAATTATTTTGATGTGAAAGTATTTTCATATGTGTTTCTTAAATAATGGATGGATCATAATTGATTCACATTAGGAAATAATGTGATGGTGAGAGAAAGGAAACATCAATTTTTATACATGGAAGTACTTTTTTTATTTCAACATCAAATGGCAGGTTGATGGAAGAGAATGGCATAATTATAATGGGCTAGAAATAAATTATTTTTTTAAAGTGAGATGTTTATCAATTATTTCCGACATCTATAATATGTGATTGAATGATGATAAGAAATGTTTGTCACCACATGGCTGCCATATCTACCAACATGCGGGGATTTCGGATATGTTTTTGTCTATGTCCTTTGGTTACTACATCATGTTTTTGTATATATTTCTAGGTTACCGGATCCCCAACACGTTCGATATTAGGATTAGGATTGAGGTATGATGGGAGGATATATGTAGTTTATCTCTCACTCTTGTTTGGTTGATTTGAGATATAATAATAACATAAATATTGTAGACAGAGACATAAGGATTGGTGTAATGTTGATATGACCACCTATCGTGTAATAACTTGTCACGTGATTCGATTTATTTAACGAGAGTCGGGAATGGTGTCCCATATCTAGACAAGTTAAAGTATGTTGAACCAGGGATACATAGTAGGGAGGAATCAAGAATAAGAAGTTAGGTTGTATTTATCATCCTTACCGATGTGTTTTGTAGACAAAGAACGGATAGGTGTTGTAAATAGAGATATTATCGATTATGTAATCACGATGAGATCATTTATCCCAAAATTGTCTGTTTTGAGATAAAGTTTCTTCGTCACGAGACAAAGGACATGTATTCAGGTAGACAATAATATATATTCGAATGATGGACAATGACTTCTTGTCCCATAACAGAGGACTTTGTCATGAAATTAACAATCCAAGAATAAGGTGACTGCATCGTGGTTGAAATCGTTTGTTGTGGTCCTTTTTTTGGTGTGTATTAAATATTTATATCTCAAAACAATCAAACAAGATGAGAGATATACTGCATATATATATATATATATATATATTAGCCTTTCTTATTTATTATGCAATGTCTTTATATTATCATGTTTCATGTGGATATGTTATATTGACAACGAGGTGTTGATTATGGCATATTACGAAATGAATTTACAAATGCTCCAGCAGGAGAGTATTTTGGCTCAAGTGTGTGTTATATTGATTTCATTTAAGATCGTGATGAACCATGCATATACAAGAAGCTTATACAAGAAGTTTAGCAGGAGCGTCATTGTGTTTTTTCTTTACACAAATGACTTCCTACTCAACGTGTAAACTAATCATTAATGCAAAGTTAAAGCAATGAATGTATGCACAAACCTTCATCAAAATATACATGAACTGTATAAACCAACACACAAGATTTCGATCTGATTCATCTCGGTACACATGTTCAACAGTTGCATTTATTGAATTAATTTTTCATTTACCAACACTATTTCATTGATCTTAAGTTCACAATGATGTAGAGTATAAATACAGATATTCAATTGCAAAATCTTCAGCTATAAAAGTGCATGCGAGTATGAACCTCCCAGGCATTCGCTATGCAGGATCCATCGTATGGTCTTGCTTGGGCGAACCCCTCAAGCATCTCTATTCATGTCATAATAGGAAAATTATATTGGTCAAATCCCATAACATCTCTTACAATACTAATATCAAAGCAACACATGATACGACCACACGTACTGTACCTCTGAGTACCTAATGTCTCCAAGATTACTAGTAATCCGTGTCACTCTCACGAAAATCCGTATCCATGCGGATATGATATCATTTTATATATCCATTGTGCATCCATGCATAGCTTAATATATATCACTTTTGAATTTGAAAAATTTGTTGATATGAACATGAATAAAATTATCATGAAATATTCTAACTTGCTTCATGTTTCAATTTCAATAACATGGCCATGGCTTTCATTATCAAGCTGTCATTCCAAACACCTTCCATTCCTACACAAGCAAATCTAGGTATAAATAATTTTCTATATAGTTGAGTATTATTTAAAATAAATAATTAATAGAGGTTAAAAAATTCTAATAGCAAATCTACACCTTCCCTTATTATTTTGTTATGTACAACATGAGCAAGCAGAACCACAGATTCTTTGTAATTTATATAAACGACCATCCCATTGTACCCGTACAAGTTTCATCGTGCAACTCGTATTATGAAAAGACCCTAACTATAAAATTTTATAATATGCCTTGATAATATAATACAATGCATTTGTTGGACATTTGAGCTCATGGCAAGCCTTTTTACAATAAATATTGTGAATTATATCATTCTATTATTCGAGAAATAAGACATAACCAAGTTTTGAATTATTAAGGTCCCTCTCTACAAATTAATTCGGCTATTTACTTTGACCATTTGATTTCATACAATCGTTGATCTAAAGAGTTAGATCGTATAAGCTGGTGCATGATTGTAGATCTAAAAAGTTAGCTCGAGGTGCCCTTATGATGATCATAAAGACTTTTGTAGGATTTTAGTTCATAAAGGCTGGTGCAGAAAGTATGTGCATCACCCATCACACGTGATCGGTTTCGATGGATCTTCATGGAGCACATACTTGAGTTACCTTAAGAAGCTAACACGGATCGTCGATCGTTCGGTAAAGCGATTAACGCATAAGAAGATACCCTTGGTGAAAGTCTTCAAGCGATGACATAATTTTGAGGAGGCCATTTGGGAGCCTAGGACTGACATGCGACGAGACTATCTGTATCTTTTTGAAGGTTGTTTTCATCTTTGGAATGAGATGCAACTTTTTTTATGGTTGTTATGTTACACATCTTTCCACTTTAATATCGAGGACGAGACTTGTTTGAAGGTTTTTATTAGGTAACTTTTCAACATCTCACATAAGTCTCAAAATATATTCAATATTATACTTAAAAAAACCAGCTCATCGCAAGCTTTCCAATGAGTGATTCTTAGTTTAGTTGTGAAAGTTACAAGCTTTTTTGTGAAAAGGCGAACTTAAATTAGAGGTAAAAGATGGTTACAAGATTAAGGGTTTTCCATCCGCAATTGGAAGAGTTAGATGGATTTTTGACATCAGGGATCACGTTTCCTCTATAAAGCCCCGTCCCGCTAGTCGAGACGAGCCCAACAAAAAATCAAACTTTTATTCTTCTCCATAACAAGCATGAAACATAAACTTCATTATCAATATTTATTGAAAACATAATCAAAATACATTCTTCATCCGTAACAAAGAAGTCCAAAATGATCAACTATAGATTTAAAAAAAAATCTCCTTGAATATATAACAACTGCTATGCTTAGTCCGCGATGATATCACCATAAGGATTAGTCCGCGAGAGGACTTCTTCAAGAAGAAGGAGAAGGCGCATATCAAAGAGGATCTATGAGAAATTGATTCGCCGTTCCGCACTACTGCCTAAGGCCCTGTTCGATACGTGAATAAGGATTGGGAATAGAGGAGAATAAGGAGCCATTTTCCTCCCAACACGCTTCCCCGTGGTACGACTATTCCCCATTATTTCATCTTATTTCACCTTATTCTCCTTATTCCTATCCCCCAGTCGAACAAAGAATATACCCTTATTCTCCTTATTCCTGTTTATTCTCGAATCAAACCCTAATAGTCGGCAACTATTTGCTGAATACCAATCTCAAGGTATTATTTCCTTCCCTACGTCCCCGATGGGGGAGTGTCTCCTCCTCCCACCTAAAATAAATAACCTTGGAAAGCAACACGTCCGCGAGGAAAGTGACCAGCACAGCTCCTCACGCGTTCCTTCCCCACTACTCAAGCAAAATTTCAAACCCATTAAACCCAACACGACTCCATCGCAATTACCCCGTTCCGCATCTGATCAGACCAAGTCTCCTGCCGCTCCCATTCTCCTCCTCTGACCTCCAACCCTAACCCCCATCTCCCGGCGCGCAAATCAGCGTCAACGCGATGCATCCCACGGCGTCCCTCGCGGGCGCGCACCACGCGACGCAGTTCCTGAGCTCCGTGCTCTCGCAGCGCGGCCCAGACGCCCTCCCGTACATGGAGGACACCAAGTACCTCATCCGCCACCACCTCGTTTCCCTCGCCGAGGCCTTCCCTTCCCTCGCCCCCAAGGCCTCCCACTTCGTCCACAACGACGGCCACTCCTGCCGCCTCCTCCAGGCCGATGGCACCATCCCCATCTTCTACGCCGGCGTGGTGTACAACATCCCTGCCACCATCTGGCTCCTCGAGTCCTACCCACGCTCCCCTCCCTCCGTTTTCCTCTCCCCCACCCGCGACATGGTCGTCAAGCCCAACCACCCGCACGTCGATCGCTCGGGCCACGTCTCCGTCCCCTACCTCCGCTCCTGGGTCTTCCCCTCCTCCAACCTCGTCGACCTCGTCCGCTCCCTCTCCCAGCTCTTCGGCCTCGATCCCCCGCTCTACTCTCGCCAGCAGCCCCCCGCCCCTTCCCAATCCTACCCCTCTCGCCCCCCGACCTCCTCCCCCTCCCCCTCCCCATCCCCTGTCACATCTTCCTATTCCGCTTCGCCTTACGGCGGACGCCTCCCCACCCCTCCTGCCCCCGTCGCCTCCCGCCTCACCGAAGACGCCACGGAGGTCTTCCGTAGGAACGCGATCAATAAGCTCATTGACATGGTGCACGCCAACACTGTGAATTTGCGGAGACGGACTGAGGCGGAGACAGAGGGGATGTTTTCGATGCAGGCGGAGTTGCGTAGGCGGGAGGAGGCGCTCACGCTCGGGTTGGGGGAGATGCTGGAGGAGAAGGAGAGACTCGAGCAGCAGCTCCAGATAATGCTCATGAACGCTGACGTGCTTGAGGGGTGGTTGAGGGAGAACGAGGGGAAGAATGCTCGATGGAGGGACGGGAGGTTTGATATTGACGATGTTTTCCATCCTGCGGATGCACTCTCAAAGCAGATCCTGGAGTGCGCGTCTGCTGACATGGCCGTGGATGACACGGTCTATTCTTTGGATAAGGCGCTGCACGAGGGCTTGATCTCATTTGAGGTGTACGCAAAGAGCGTGAGGGCCTTGTCGCGGGAGCAGTTCTTCCACCGTGCACTGGCGGCGAAGGTGAAGGCGGCGCAGGTGCAGATGCGTGTCAGCAACATGGCAGCGAGGGTATCGTAATGCAGCACTTCATGGGTGGTATGCAGAAAATACTTCTCTGTGAATGATGGAATTCGTGGGGCCTTCGGTGTGTTCATATTTTCAATGCATTGATATGCTTGCACAGGGTTTTTTTGCTCGTCCTTGTTTGTGTTTTGGGTAAACGTGGGCTTAATGTGCGAGATAAGTTGTCAGATGATGTTATGGCTCCCCGTATTGATGGTTCTATATATGTACACTTTGAATAAGATTTTTAACAGTATTCTTTTACAAGTCAAGTTTCATCGATCAGAACCAGTATTTTATAATTGTTTATGTTAGTTGCTATTTTATTATATGTATTCCCTTCCTTTAAACTGATCACATCATAATAAGTGGTGGCTGCTTGAGTACTGCAACTGTTGAGTAGATGTTAATTTGTAGTTTGGTCATGAATGGATATGAGCATTGGGAATGATATTGGTCCTTCTCTTTACAAACTCCAATTGGATGCATGCGAATCATTTCTTTACATGCCGGTTTACGTAGAGATATCTTGCATGATCTGGCCGCAATGACAACAATTTGAACTAGACTTGTTCCCCAGTAAGTTTTTCTTTGGGATTGCATCAGCTTGTTTCTGGTTATGTCATGTTACACCATGTTGTATATTTATGAGATTGACCAGTTTCTACTTTGTTGTCATTTGCTTTTTCTTGATATATTCTTTTTTCCTTAATTTTTTTAAAGATTGGATATAATTGATACTGTCAAACATTGCAGTGCTAGAATAAGGAGGTGAATAATAGAAATTATTGATTGCTCATTCTCAAGAGTTTGTGAATCTAGTTTATATTGCTTGGTGGGAATTTTATATCTCTTAGTCACAGCAACCATTTATAAGAAGTAGCTGTAGAATTTACCTTTACTTGCCACGGGTTTTAAGCACTGGACGAAATGCTTACTGGAAAAAAAACATGACAAAGTAAGCAACATATTTTTTTAAAAGAACAAGTGTGGCTCAAGTACATTGATAATGATTTAAACAGGAAAATAGGATGTGTACACACATTTTTAACATAGAAATGCTCCTTGCGGGAAACTCTTTCATAATCGAACACTAAAGGAACCATGGTGATCTTTGAGGTAGAACATGTATGCCACAAATCTCTCTGTGTGTTTTTCCTGTTCATATTTGCAAGTTTTTTTAGTTTATGCATAAAGACATCCATACCTCTAGAACATAGATAACTAGCCAGGTCATCCTCGGCGTTTGAATGCTTTTGACCATATTACTCTTTTGACCCCATCGTTGATGTTAGATTGAATTCTACGGGTGTGTGCCATGGCATCAGAAGCTGAAATTGATTCAATGGCAGATTGTCCTTTGTAGAAACGAAAAACGAATTGCTTTATTAACGGGGACCTAAGGTTCTCTTATATAGAAGAGAAATCTGTCGGGAAAATTGCATGAAGAATACAAAGAAAATAAAAATTATACAAACACTATAAAAGATAGCTAATATCTCAACACTCCCCCTCAAGCTGAGCATAGGTATCAATCAGGCTTAGCTTGGAGGAACATCTTTGGTAAGGCCCTCTGATTAAGGTCTTAGTAAGTACATCTATTGTTTGATCTCCAGAGTTGACATGAGTATTGGCGATGTGACCCTTCTGTATCATGTCATGAGTGTAGTGACAATCCACCTCTATGTGCTTGGTCCTCTCATGGAAGACATGGTTGTTTGCAATGAAAAGAGCAGTCTAGATGTCGCATTGGAGATGCATGGGAAGAGGCACCTCGATAGTTGAGTCAATAAGAACTGATCTGATCCACATCATCTCTGTGCTAGCCTGTGCCATAGCCCTGTATTCTGACTCAGCACTAGATCTGGAAACCACGTTTTGCTTCTTGCTCTTCCAAGACTTCAGGGAATTTTCTATGAACACTACGAAGTTTGAAGTAGACTTCCTGTCCTTAAGATACCCAACGTAATCTGCATCTGCACATGCTGTCACTGAAAGGGATGTACCTCTGCTAAATAGAAGTCCAGTGCTAGGTGATGCCTTTAGATACCTTAGAATTATATGGAATGCATCCATATGTGCCTGTCTGGTCTGCTTCATAAACTGATGTACTTTGCTCACGGTAAAGGATATATATGTCTGGGTAATGGTCACATACATGAGCTTGCCAACAAGCTCCCTGTACCTCCTCTTGTCGACCTCCTCAGTGTCATCACTGTATTGCTTCATGCTCGGGTCCATAGGAGTAGTGGTGGGTCTGCAATATGCCATAACTGTCTCTGAAAAAAGATCTGTAATATACTTCCTTTGGATCATCACAAGATCTCGCTGGTTCCTGGCAAACTCCATTCCAAGGAAGTAGCGTAAACTACCAAGTCCTTGATCACAAACTTCTAACATAGAAAATCATTGGCAACTTGAATGCCCTGCTCTTCATCCCATGTAACAATGATACCATCAACATAGACAAGAATGACAAATGTACCTCTCTGAGTCCTGTGCACAAACATAGAATGATTGACAGTCGATTGCACAAACCCCTGTTGCTCTATCAAGTCCGAGAGCTTTTTTTTTTTGACACTCCAAAAGGGGGAGACACCCGTAGGTGTTCGCCCCAATTTATTGAAAGAAAGAAAAGAGGGGAAAGAACTTACAGATGAGCAGGGGAGGGAATACGTGGGGGAGAATGGTCACAACCTGAAACCATTCACCCCGCAGATACAAATAGATTAGCTGATAGACCAATCCGCACACAGGCGGTTCGCATCAATACAAATATTTTCTAAATAAAATCTCTGTCCAGCAAACATGAGTTTGTTCCTGGCCAGCCATATGCACCAAATTCTCGCTACCGTTGCCAGCCTCTCCGTCCGCGAGCGACTTTCAGCTGAAGCAAGGCTCTCCCAAAACGATATCAACGACGTACGATTCAGCCATGTGGAGTCCTCCCAAAGTGGCCGCACGAGATCGCAATGGAGGAAGAGGTGATCAATGGATTCGACCGCGGAGGAGCACAGCCCACACAAAGTGGGCATGTTCGGGAAGAGCGGTAGAAGGCGATCGCGAGTAGGAAGACGGCCCCGCCTCAAAATCCATAAGAAAATGCCAATCCTCTCCGGAAGTTTGAGGGCCCAAATAAGCCTGCAGTGATTGAGGAGCAGCTCATCCGGAGGAGCGCTGCTGGGAAGGAGAGCAGCATAAGCCTTCCTCGAGGTGAAGGAACCGTCATTCCAGGAGAAGTGATCACGCCCCCCCGATGGAGTAGGGGCCTCCCCGAGCAAGGACATCATGGCGGAGAAATCCATCAGCCGCTGAGAAGAGAGAGCGTCCACCAGGATGGGGCACCACGAGCCGTTGGACCAATAAGCCTCCACCGATGCATCTTTGTCTCTGGCAAGAGCATAAAGTCTTGGGAACAGGTTCATGAGAGTGCCCTTACCAGACCAGTCCATGGTCCAAAATTTGAAAGAGGAGCCGTTTCCAAGGGATGGACGGAATAGGCTTCGATTGCGGTTGAAAACCGCAAAGGCCTCGCGCCAAAATAGGGGAGATTGGTTATGTGATCGACCGTCAAAAACGGAGAGATATGCATTACCCGCCGCCCTGCGGAGACATTGAATCAGGAATCCATTCTCGCGCCCTACAAGTCTCGACACCCATTTGAGGAGGAAGGCATCCCTTATGACATCAATGCGCCGAACTCCCAGTCCACCATCGCGCTTAGGACGAGTAACGTCCATCCAAGCCACCAGGTGCATCCCCCTAACAGACGTGCCGTTCTTGCCCCAAAAGAAACCCCTCAAGCGTTTGTCCAAGCGCATCCGAATCCCTTTAGGTAAGCCGCAGGATGCTAGAAAATATATAGGGATAGCCGAGAGGACCGATTTAATGAGCACCAAACGGCCACCCCGAGAGAGCATTGACGAGCGCCATCCCGCCAGCCTCGATTCGACCTTCTCCACCACTCGCTGATAGTCGCGAATCCTTGTCCTGCCTATAGATAGAGATAGGCCCAGGTACTCCAAAGGAAGAACCCCGAGAGTGGCCCCGAACGTGGAAGAGCACTCCCCGATCTCCCGAGGTGAGAGAGCAAAGGGCACGTATTTGGATTTGGACTCGTTAATGCGGAGTCCCGATAGCTCGCAGAATAATTGGACAGTGGTAGCCATACCGGAATAGTGCCTTTGATCCCCCTCAATAAAGCATAAGGTGTCGTCCGCGTACTGAATCAAGGGGATATGCTGGTCGCCTAATGTGCATCCTTTAGTGTATCCAGCATCGTATACGCCTTGGATCATTCGAGGAAGCACGTCCACCGCTAGCACAAATAGAAGAGGGGCGAGGGGGCACCC
This sequence comes from Ottelia alismoides, assembly GCA_037367405.1. Lineage (NCBI taxonomy): Eukaryota > Viridiplantae > Streptophyta > Magnoliopsida > Alismatales > Hydrocharitaceae > Ottelia > Ottelia alismoides. Next base: position 319,203 of record JAZKJV010000813.1, on the reverse strand, counting down.
CTGGCGAACCCCCCTTTGTGGCTGAAATAAGCTCCCTGCTGGCCTACCGTTGAGGTATAGGGAGAAAGATACCGTGGTAACACATCGACGAATCCATGAGATCCACAGCTGCGGGAATCCCCGAGACCTCAGGATCGACCATAAGAATCTCCAGTCTAAGGAGTCGTAAGCCTTAGCAAAATCGATTTTCCAAAGAACCCCCTTTGTTCCATTTTTGTTCCAACCGTCGATAATGGCGGATGCAAGAGCGAAGCAGTCCGAAATTTGTCTCCCTTGAATAAAGGCCGCCTGGCAAGGGGATACGAGAGAAGCCAGGAGGGGAGCTAAGCGACGGGCCAAAACCTTTGCAATGACCAAGTAGATACCGTTTGAGACGGCAATAGGGCGGAAGTCCTCAGCGCGGCGAGCACCCTGAGATTTTGGAATGAGGATCAAGGACGCCCGATTAAGTCTGTTGAAGCCCAGATTTCCATCGCAGAACTCGAGCGCCACATCCAGGACATCATTCGCAACGACGTCCCAGAAGTCCTTATAGAAGGCAATAGGGAATCCGTCCGGGCCGGGGGAAGCGTCCGCGTTCAGGTCCCATACCGCGCTTTTCAGTTCCTCCAACGAAAAGGGCCGAGTTAGCCCGGCTGCGTCAGAGGCCGATATGGTAGAGGCACCGGGAGCCGTCCATTGCCACGAAGAAGAAGGAAGGCGAGTGAAAAGGTTCTTAAAATAATTCACCAGCGCTGCACCCATGTCTTGCTCGTTTTGGAATACCGCATCCCCAATCTCAATGGAAGAGATGCGATTATATCGTTTACGCGCACTAGCTATCCGATGAAAGAAGGTAGTGTTCGCGTCCCCCTCCTTGAGCCATCGTAGTCGAGAACGTTGTTTCCATTCAATTGCCGATTTCTTGTCTTCCTCCGAGACAATCTTGGCTGCTACCGATCTTTCGCATCGTTCATTCTGTGATAGGTCCCTGCTGCTCTCCAAACGATCCAATCTAATGATAGTGGCCTCGGCCTCGTTTCGGGCCGACCGCCGAGCCAAACGTGAAGACCTTTTGAAGGAAGCCAGGAGTCGCCGTAACGATGAAAGTTTGAGAGCAAACCGATTAGCAGCGCTACCCGAATATGAAGTTTGAGACCAGTGATTTCGGACTATATCCTTGAAATTAGGTTCCAGGAGCCAACTTTTCTCGTATCGAAAAATGCCATATGGCCGGGACGAGTCGCCCGAATCCCAAATAATAGGGCTGTGATCCGAAAAGGAACGTGGACGAGACAAAACCGAACATAAAGGGAATGTGTCCATCCATGCAGAGTTTGCCAAAAACCGGTCCAACCGTGAACGGGAAGAGCTATTGCGCCACGTATAGATAATGTCCGTGGCCACCAAGTCCTCCAAGGCCAAGTCGTTGATGAAGTCCCGAAATTCAAGAGAACCTGGGTCTCTCCCCCCCCGCCCGCGGGGGCGATCAATTGAAAGCATTGTTACGTTAAAATCCCCTCCCAAGATCCAGGGGATATTTCCGAAAGCTACCGCATCACCCCGCAGGTCCTCCCATAATTCTCGGCGAGTAAGGTGACAGAGAGGCGCATAGATACATGAGAACGCCATAGCTACGTTGGATGCCACCTGCACGAGGACTACAGAAATAGAATGTCTTCCCATTCGAGAGTAAGATAATGAATAATTTGAAGATTTCCACGCCACAATAGCACCACCAGCAGATCCGGTTGCATCCAAAGCGCAAAAAGCATCCAAACGACCAGCTCCCAATGATCTCCAGAATGCCTCGTCAGCTCCCGATATTTTAGTTTCCTGTATGAACGCTATATCACAAGCCCATTCAACCATTCGTGAACCCAGAGCCCTGCGACGCAAAGGGTCACACAAACCACGAACGTTCCAGGACAAAAGCTTCATTAAATGCTACAAAAATATCCCAAAAAAAGTGCTCGGGGAAGAGGCCCGGTCAGGCACGTCGGTGGACCACGCGGCGAAGTCCAGCTGCAACCGCCACCTCCTCCGTAGATATCAGAATCGGCGTAATAGAGGTTCCTTCGACAGTAAGGTCCAGGCGGCGAGCATATACTATGCCATATCGATTCGGGGAGGCGTCGGAGGCATTCCAAGAGTCCCAGGAAGCAGAGCGTGAAGTTGTGAATATCGGCGAGGTGAATGGAGCATAATCGTCGCACCTGGAAGTCGAAAAAGAGGTAGACTGCATCCCATAAAAGTGAGAGATATCTGGATTACCGGAGAGGTGAGCGTCCACCGGGGAGCCCGAGGCATTTGCCGATGAAGGAAGCGGCGATGCAGAGTGAGAAGGACTCCAAATTTCGGATCCCCGCGATCGATAGAATGGCATCGCAGAAATGGGGGTTGGGCAAGGGATATCCTCGAGATAGGGAATAGTGTCCCTTCCCAAGGATGGGACATGCAATGCCCAAGAGCATATCCGATTATGAGGCGCTGACCCGGAGTTGGGAAGAGGAGCCGCCACATCGAACCGCGGGGACAAGCCGTGCCACGGTGGAGAGGGGGTGTCAGATAAATCCTCCGTCAGACGATCGACATCGAAAAGACCCCCTGACACGAGAGGGGGCTCCATGCCAGAAGTACTCGGGGAGTGGACCCCATGCGTCGAAGACGAAGGGTCGCAATGATTTGGCGGTGCCTCGGGAATCTGAGGGGGTGGCGCCACGTGCATCTGAGCATGCGAACCGTCGCCGGACCTTGGAGCTTCGTTCCCGGCCGCAGAGGTGGCGGAAGAAAGCACCGGCGGGGGAAAAAAAAATTCCAGCTTGAACGACCATCTCCCCAAATCCAGAATCTCCGAAAACGTCTTACCGGACATTGAACGCGAGAGATTAGAGGAGCATTCGACCAGGATCCTAGTACATGACCAATCCGATCCTGGGGAGAGGCCATCGTCCAGGATAGCCAAAACTTGCCCCCAGCTTCGAATGACCTTTGAAAGGCAGTGTGTCGATCGGGACAGGAATGGAGCCCCGCGAACCTCCACCACACATATCTCTGAAGAAAGAGCTGCACCGTCGGCCACCCGGGGACGACGCCATTTGACCGCCGAGAAATCTGAACTCGAGATAAGGGCTTCCCGTTGCTCCGGGGAAAGACCTCGCACACAGCAACGGGCTTCGTCCAGAAAGAAGAAATCTCCTGTGAAGTCCTCGCCTAGTAGAAGAAGAGTCTCTGCCTTGATCATCTCGCGATCGAGCCCCCCCCGATGAACCATGCCGATCGCGACGCCGAGATTCACAGACTTCGCCTTCGGTGCTGGATTGATAGGCGCCTGGCGATTCGTGTCCATTGCCGCCTGACCATGAGTAAGGCCCGATGGAGCGCCAGAATCACCATATCCGCAGGATGTCGGGGAAGAAGCGGGCTTCGCCATCTCCGAGTCGGCACCCGCCATAACCACCTGAGCGAAGGTGCGAGCATCCCTAGTGGTTGATGAAGCTTTTCGCCGAGGAAGGGACTCCAAGAGAGAAGATGGCTTCGAGCGCTTGGGTTCCCCGAGCGCCTCGCGACATGAATAAGAGCGGTGACCAACGCGGCCGCATCTGAAGCAACGGGGGGGCGCCATGCATGAAGACGCCAAATGACCCCTCGCCGAGCAGCGAAAGCACCGCCTGCCGGGTTTGGTGCGGGAGACCCGCACCCAACCGTCGTTGATATCTTCGTGAATGGCTTCGACACGTGAATGGCGTGCCGGATGACGAGTGGCATGTACCTGATCTCCTTGATGGCGGCCGCGAACCCTCGGAACCCATATGCGCTTGGGAGAGAGCTTGCGTCCTTCGGAACTTGCCATCCGAGAGCTTGTGGAACCATGCTCTTGGACTCTACTTAAGGCCATAAATAGTTTTGTGTAGCCTGCAAACCTTTTGACACTCCCCCTCAACAACGAACTCAGGTGGCTGCTGCATGTAGACCTCCTCATGTAGATCACCATATAGAAAAGTTTTCTTCACATCAAACTGATAGAGGGACCAATCTCATGTCACAACAACAGACAGAAGAATACACATAGTAGAATGTCTGGCAACTGAAGAGAAAGTATCATGATAGTCCATCCCATATGTCTAGCAGTCTAGGTGAACCCATGTGCCGCCAGTTTTGCCTTGTAGAGATCCACACTGCCATTTGTATGATGCTTCACAATGAACACCCACTTGCACCCAACATCAGATGCACCAACTAGAGCTAGAACAAGACTCCAAGTACCATGCGGCTGTAGTGCGGTCATCTCCTCCTTCATGGTTAGATGCCACTGACTATCCTGAATAGCCTCATGATATGTTCGTGGTATCTCTATGGCTGATAGTGCCAAGGTAAATCTTTTGAAGTCCTCTGAAAGTCTGCTCAAAGAAACATGGGCTACAAGATGATATGCAACACACGTACGACTCTACTTTTGCAGAGCAATCGACACATCAAGATCATATGCATGTCATGAACATGTAAGCTACCCTCTTGAGAGGGTATCTGCTTATCCTGTAGTGGCTCCTGCTGCACAAACAGCTCCAAAGTACTATTATTATAAACAATGTGCTCATTACATACTTGAGGTGTGTTGGATGATGGGAAGACGTGCGAGCATGGAGAACATAGCGAGACATGCGAGTAAACACAAGTGGTAAAAATTGAGTCAATGTAGATGGTGGTCCAGGGGCAGCCACAGGAGCAGGTGAAGGAATAGGAGTAGGTACAGGAGACGGTGATAGTGGTGGACTAGGTGATAGATGAGCAGGAGCAGGTATAGGTGGTGGTAAGACTGTAGGGGGTGGAGGCATGTACATCTCACCATCAGAGTTTGATGGGGCTAGTATGCCACATGTAGGAGGGAAATACATGACGAACTCAAAAAATGTAACATCAGAACTGGTAAAATATTTCCACCGAAGCAGATCAAATCAACGGTACCCCTTTTGGGCACGAGAGTAGCCAACCAGGGGCGGAACTAGCATATAGCCTAGGGGGGCCATGACCCCTCCTTAATTATTACATTTCTCTTATATAGTGTTGTTAAATTTTGATATGGCCCCTGCTTAAATATTAAATATGGGGCGTATAGTGTCGAATAATATCACTAAATGTTTAATGCCTCAGTGGCAAAGTGTTGTTTTCTCTAACCAAGAACCAAAGTTCAAATCCCATGGTGGCATTTTTTGTTAAAAAAATTGACTTTACTCACTTTATCTCTCTCCATCCTTTATTTTGATTAGTTGGCTCCTCCTTGATAAAATTCCTAGTTCCGCCCCTGTAGCCAACAAAAACACTTGACAATTCTGGAGGAGAGAGAGCTTGTCACGACCGGGAGAAAAATCATGAACAAAGACTACAAATCCAAACACAAGAGACGCGAGGGAGAATAGATCCTTCTTGGAAAACGTAATCAAGAAATGGATTTTTTCTCCTAAAACAGAGAAATGCCACAGGAGCAGGTGAAGGAGCAGGAGCAGGTACAAGAGATGGTGGTGGTGGTGGACTGGGCGATAGCTGAGCAGGAGTAGGTGTAGGTGGTGGTAGGACTGTAGGAGGTGGATGCATGTAGATCTCATCATCAGAGTTTGTTGGGGCTAGTCTGTCACCTGTAGGAGAGAAATACATGACAAACTCAAAAAATGTAACATCAGAACTGACAAAGTATTTCTGCCGAAGCGGATCAAAGCTATGGTACCCCTTTTGGGTACGAGAGTAGCCAACAAACACACACTTGACAGCTCTGGGGGAGATCTTGTCACGACGGGGAGAAAACTCATGAACAAAGGCTACAGATCCAAACACAAGAGGTGCGAGGGAGAATAGATCCTTTTCGGGGAACACAATCGAGAAATGGATTTTTTCTCCTAAAACAGAGGAATGCATGCGGTTCATTCAGTAGCAAGCAGTGAGAATCACATATAAGCGTGAGGAGCACGCCTCTGAATCAACATGGTTCTGGTCACATCGCGTAAGTGATGGTGTTTGCGCTCAACAACATCGTTCTGCTAAGATGTATGGGCACGCGAGGGCTGTTGTACAATGCCAAGAGACTTGAGAAGCTTAGAAAGCTGTAGGGTGGAAAATCTAAGGCATTACCAAAACACAGATATTTGACATTGACAAAAATATTCTTTATCTCATTAATGAATGACTTGATAATACCCAACCTCATACTTATTTTTCAAAAGGAAAATCCAAGAAAGTCTAGAAAAATCATCTACAATGACCAAATAAAAATGATGACCCTAATGACCAGGAACACGACTCGGACCCCAGATATCTAAATGAAGGAGCTTGAATAACTGAGAACTGCCCCGACTCTGACGAGATGGAAATGATGAACATTAGTGCTTCCCAAGTTGGCAAGCCTCGCACTGAAAGGAAGATCGCGTGGAGATCTGTGGGAGGACATGCCACAACTTCTGTTGAGGAAGGTGGTCAAAACGAAGGTGCCACATGTACGGTGAGACTGGTCCAGTAGTAATAGTGGATGCACCGACATGAGGAGGCTGGACCAGTTTATAAAGCCCCCTCTGCTCACGGTCACATCCAATCACCCTGCTCGTGAGTATGTCCTAAACGCAATAGACGAAGGGTCAAAAATGGCACGCCAATGCAGATCCTTGCACTATTGTAAAAGTTGGTAGGTCCAACTAGTCGAGTCGGGGAGGGGGGGGTAGCCGATTCAACTAGGCTTAGCCGGCCATTAGTCGACCAACCCGACTAATATGGCTGCATAGTCGGCCGGCTTTTACATAGAGTTTTTTTTATTTTTTTGCTTTTTTCTAAAGCAAACTTATTCTATTATGCTTAATCTTATATTTAAAGTCAATTACTTCATTTGTTTCATTATGATAATATATAAAGTGTACAAATATTCTTCAAAAAAAAGAAGAATGTACAAATTTATGCAAATATATAAGAATATATGTATAAAAAATGATTTATATATTTAAAATAATTTAAAAAATTCAAAACCAACTAATGACCTACTGAATCCGATTAGTCGTCCGACTGTCGATTAATCCTTAGTTAGTGACCCCACCGACCGAGTACTGACTACTGATTTCTGGAACCTTGGATCCTTGGTAATCCGACTAATAGAAGGTAACTTCATCTAAAATCAGGGACATACAACATTATGAAGGTTCATGGATGGCGTCATATACACCTTCCACTGTTCATTGATGGGTAAGTGGACCCCATTAGCAATAACAACCCATCTGCCAAGAGGTATAGTCATGTAGGACATGAACTGGGCTATGTCTCCATACAGACGGTGAGATGCGCCAGAGTCCATGATCCACTCTGTCATATCCGCACCGCTACTACCAGTAAAAGTGTACACGATACCCGAGGAGCTCGAAGAGGCCCTGACTGTAGTATCTGTAGATCCTGTAGTGGTGGTGCCGGTCACCGGAGCCATGATCTCTCTTATACAAGAGACAATATCATCCAGGCGTGGATCTGCCTGAGAAGCTGGAGTCTCTTGGGCTCGTTCGGTAACCGGGTTACCCCCGGATTACCCCGGGGTAACCCAGTTTACCCCTCTCTTTTCATGGAATGGAATTCTATCACAAATAATAGTGACATCACATCACATTCTGTATTCCATCCCTCTCCAACTCTCATAACCATCCCAAACAGCTACTATTCCAATCAGGTTATCCCAACCCACCTTAACCCAGCAACTAAACAGACCCTCGATCTGTTCTGCCACACGAGCAGATGTTGGGTATCCGTGCTTCAGATAGCATGTGTCCGTTGAGTGTTCTGGACGACGACAATATGTACAAAGACCACACTGGCGTCCACCGCCTATGCTACGAGGACTACACCCTCTGAACTGGGTAAACTCTTCTTTGTCTCGAGAAGCGACCATCGCTAAAGAGGGCTATGGAGTGAAAGTAGGAGGAATAAGAAGCATGCTGAGATGACTGTAGACCTCCTCCATGGGAGGTATGGTCGCCCTAGTAAGGAGTTGTGCCCGTGCTGCATCATACTTCGGACTGAGCGTAGCCAAAAAGACTCTAATCATCGTGGAGTTCTTGTATGTCATATGCTGCTCAGTGGATGTCGTAATATGCATGAAGATGTGAAGCTTCTCGAACATACCACGAAGCGAGGAGTAGAATGTGTGCAGTGGATGGTCATTCTGCTTGACCCTGTAAATGTCAAACTGAAGCTGAAGAATCTTAGCCTCATTCTTCGCTTGGGCAATAAGTAGATGCCAGGATATCCCATATTGCCTTTGCGGTGGGCTGATTCACAATATCATTTGCTATCTCCATGGTGAGGGTCCCAGAGAGCCAAATACATGCATATGTGTCATCTTGCTTCCACGATGCATTGTCCCCGATCTTATATGTCGGCTCTGGCTTCGTCATAATGCACTTCTTATTGTCGTACTGCATGAGGGTGAGAAAATGCATGGACCACAACTCATAGTTGGTCCCATCCATCTTTACAATGGGAGCCGGGCCCTTGAAGGCACCAGACGAAAAAAAGATATCATCATTGTTCTCTGACATGATAGAAGAAGGATCGAAAACGGAACTCAGCTGGGAAATGGACCAATTTGAGCGAGTCTACACAATCATATGGTTGTACGTGTCATACAACCATCCTCGTCACTCGAGCCGCGTTAGGGCCGGAAAACATGATTTATATGTCTGAAATCGTGTTTTTCGGTCAAACTCAGACCGTTTCAGACTGCAGATTGGATCGCAGAGGCACAAGGAGGTGCACATGAAGTTGCTGGGGTGTGCAGCAATACCCTAGTGGCCCTTGGGAAGGGCTGGCGGTGGCTTTGGAGCTGCGTGCGGAAGCCGCTGGGACCCTGACGGCGCTGCTTGGGGAGGGGAAGGGAGGGTCCACGCGGTGGCGCATGGTGGTGTGCGTGAAGAGAGGAGGAGGCCGGCGGGTAGGGTCTAAGGCTTGGGTGGGATACGGGAAATCCGGTCTGACCTTCGCTCGGATACCATGTAGAAACGAAAGAATGAATTGCTTTATTGATGAGGTCGTAGGGTTCTTCTCTATAGGAGAGAAACCTATTGGGCAAATTACATGAAGAAGACAAAAGAAAATAGAAATAAATAAACACTATAAAAGATAACTAATATCTTAACATCTTTATTTTCTAAACCTATACTTTGGTTTAGCTGCACTCTTTATTTGCCTTGACTAGCGTCGGAATCTGGAAGGATGCGGGTTTCTACTTTAGAAGAAAAAGTGCCCAAACTCAAAAATAGTAAGTGAATGGAAAGTATCATGTCTACTGATTTCCTTGAAATATCAGTTTCAATTTTCCAATCCTCAATCCATATTTCTTGTTTTCAGACGTTCTCACATGTTAACTGATTCGAACCATTGACAGAATAGGGGCCTAAATCTTTTAAAACAATTCACATTATATGGTTACATGGTTTCATATGATAGTTAGCTCCAACCTTTCCAGTCTCTCTTGTAAGTTATTATCCTGTTTCTCCTATTCTTTAGATGAGATATATGCAGCCTTCTGTATTTAAACTCCTGAAATCACTTTTTATTTATGACATTCCATCTTTTATGCTGATGGAGACAAGCTTTTTGCGGGATTGTACACCCGTCACAACATTAATATTTTTGATGAAAATCCTTTAGACATATGGTCATTGTTAATTTATCACCATATATAACATTGATCTTACAACTAAACCAACCTTTCACCTTAAAGAGTATCTTCTTATTTTTTATTTCCTAAAAAGTCTTCTTATTTTTAGAGGTCGAGACTTGAGAGTCCGTACTTGATTCATAGAAAAATTGATCATTTATATGTTGATCATACGCATAGCATTTACGCCAGTTCCTTCTTTCAAAAGAAGTAAATGTCAATTGCTTCTTTTTTTTCCGGAATTTGACCTCCAACTATCAAAAAGGTTTTCTTAGAGTGCAATTTAAGTTTTCAGCTTGAGTTTATCTCTGTCTTCTTGAACATGCATTTTGTTTCTTATTGTATCTTGTCATAAACCTAGATCTTCCTAGGCACCTTCCTAATATTCAAGTTTTTGATTGACTTACCCTTTTCATCCAATATATCTTGCCATCTTAAAAATGCATAGACCATAGTATTTTATCCGTGACCAAACTTATTCAGATGAAAGAGTCACATAGTTTGTGCAAATGGACGATTTTCTAGTGGATGGCCCTTGACCATTTGGGGGGGGGGGTAGTACTCAGTTAAGAGACTCTATACTTGGTTTACGTTCCATACCATGGCAATAAATAACGAGCTCGCCAAGGATTGCAAGCAGAGGTATCCCTTAAAGTGAAGATATTCTTATGGTCACTTAGGAGAGTGGGGCTCATGACAATGGTATTTATGACATTCTATGTTATGAATTCGTCTACTATTTACTGTTTACGTGCGAGGACAAATGGAGGACATTGATTATTGACTATATGTTCAATTGTGTTGGAGTGGCTAATGTTTGGAAGAAAGTTTGAGTGAAAGGCTTGACCTTTCTGGCCACGTGTTGTTCTGGAGAAGCTTTGGGGAAACTGCATGCCACTCTAAAGCTGTGTGAACTAGAGCTTCATCCATTTTTTGCCTGTTTGGCTAGCGAGGAGTGCTCTTATCTTTAATGGTGAAGACACTAAAATGGCGAAGCTTTCTTCGATTGTAAGTAGGGCCAGTTACATGGATTCTTGCTCAAATCCATGTTGAAAGATTAAACTATTTCTTACGTTGGCTGTCGACTACCTAACGCAACCCCCACAAGGGTGGATTTGAACCTTGGTCTTTTGGGTGGTAGACACACTGCACTACCACCAGACCATTTACGTGGGTATATTGTAGTGCATGCATTATCTTTTTAATGACTTGATTGCACACTTGTAGACATTTTCCTTTAAATAAATAAAGCTTTTTGTGGGTGGATTACCCGCTAAAGTTAGTTTATCCCTTTATTTTAAAAATGTATTTTATCAGTTTGTGCTTCATTGACTCATCAATAGGTAATAAAGTTAGTTTATCCCTTTATTTTAAAAATGTATTTTATCAGTTTGTGCTTCATTGACTCATCAATAGGTAATGATAATGATAGTGAATGTGAACCAGTGAGCGCTCAAAACTAGCTTTTGGTGGTCGCCACAATATTATGAGTTTATGGAAGTGGCAAGTCAGTTAATTGTAAACTCTTGTATTAATTAGAACTTTACAATTGTTCTTTGTAGGTTTTTATATGTTTGTAGGTTCTCTATATGAAAAGAGAACTCTATATGTTTGATGGGCGAGATTGCTGGTGTTAGCGGGATGATTTCTTCTCAATTGGGAACGCATACAGAGCGTTGGAAGGTCCGGTGGCATTTGACCCGAGAGGGTGGTGGTGGACTGTAAGAGGATTTGGAAATGGAATGTTCTGAATCGAGTTAAGGTCTTCTTGTGGATTTTTAGGAGGGGCTGACTCTTGACGGAGGATCCATTCACACGTTTGTTCCGAGTGCTAATCCTATTTGTTTGTGGTGTCAGGAGGAAGTGGGGGATGCGGATCATCTTTTCTTCATATATCTCTGTCCTGCGGTGGCCTGGACCTAGGGATGGCCATGGGCCGGGCCCTTAAGGGCCCATGCCCAAGTCCATTTATAAAATTTGGGCCTGGGCCCAGCCCAGGCCCGCAATTTTTTTCTGTTTGGCTCAAGCCCATGCTCGACCCATTTGTTGTGTTGGGTCCATGGAAGAATTGGATTTACTTCAAGGATTATTCTACATGACCTGACCATGTATACTATTTAAAATATGGTTATTCCACACGTTGAGTTTGGTAACAACGCCACAATATTTGGTGCTCTATAAAAGCTCCCCTTCATTTCATTATAAAAATGAAGTGACATAACATGATGGTCTAACAAAACCATTTACATATACAAACAAAAATCAATAGATACCTAATGACTCACAAAAGCACGAACACTAGAACATTACCTCAAGTTGGCCCCGTTGCCATGGAGGTACTTCTTCACCTTCAATTGCACATCTTTCAATACCTCCTGCCATCGTATACTAAATGTCAGATTGTGCTCGGAAATATGTAGATTGTGATGTTACAAAGCCATCAAGATATGCGATAAGAACCTCATGCTCATTTTCGAAGCCAAAACCCAACTTGTTGAAATGCTTCATGCCAATATTTCTATTCATGGGAGCAATTTCTATGCAAACACACAAATAATTGATTACTTTGTTGGAACAAACACACAAAGCCTTTGCAATAGCCCGTAGATAAAGCAAATAATATGAACTAAAGATAAATGGAAAGAACAAAAAGTTACCAAAACAACGGCAAAGAACTGATAGGGAGGAAGGGTTGGGGGTAGGCGGTGGGGCGAGGGGTGGCTATGGGTAGTGGAGTGGTGAGGAAGAGCTAGGGACGATGATGGTGGAGGGACAATGGGGCAACAACACGAAAGGGAAAGTGTAGCAGTTGCGATGGGTTATGGTAGGCCGTGACAACGGGTAGCGGTGGCTTTGGTTTATGGCCTGGTCGTTTTAATGCTTGGAAAATAGAGCGAGTCCAATCAGAGGCTTACCCGCACCACAACAACCATGGTAGGATATCCATTCAGAGGAGCATCAGCTATTGTCTTGTACTGGAGTGTGGAATGAATGGGAGGAGTGGGGCTAGGGCTATCTTGAGGGAGTGGGGAATGAAAAGAAGGGGTTACAATTTTGGGGAAGGATGAGGGGTGGATGGCTCCCTATTTTAAGGCTCGTTTGGGGTTGTCGGGTCGGGTAGCGGGCTAACATCGGGTCGGAACGGGCTGGGCCAAGCCAAGCTCGAGGCCACCCAAAAATTTTTTGTGCCCAATACTTTGGACCAAGCTTGTCCCATTATCCATTTGGGCTTGGGTTGAGTCGGGCTTTTCGGGTGGGGTCGGGCCGGCCTAGCCCAATGCCCATCCCTACCTGGACCTTATCAAGAAACCTAGCATGGCGTTTTGAAGGTGCGTCAGGCTTCTGGGAGACCATTGGGGAGGGTTGGAATGACATAGAAAAAGAGAGGTCTGAATATCTAGCACTGATATGAGCAATTTGGATTGCCAAAAATGTTGTGTTATTTCGTCAAGAACATGCGTATGGTGAAAATGTTGTGTATACTAAGGCCAAGGCCTTAAATGTCGGTTTCGGTCACCATTTCGGTATCGACCAAAACAGAATTTCGATGGAATTTCGGTGGAATTTCGACCGAAATTTCGGTCATTTCGGTCATTTTTTGTACTAGGACCCCCATATTTCGATCATTTCGGTCATTTCGGTCGAATTTCGATTTCGACTGGATATCGATATTCGACAGAAATTCGACCGAATTTCGCTGAAATTTGAGGCCATGACTAAGGCGCTTGTTGAGAGTTGGAGCATGTAACTTCTTGTTTTTACTGTGGCCTATTTTAAGCTTGTAATTTTTCAAAGTGATAAATGATGAAGGTTTTGGGCATACACCTATATGGTGGAGGCCCTTTTGTATTTCAAAAAAGACAACTCTAACTAATATGGGATGAAAGACACCATATTTGGTAGGGCTTCTTGAGTGGTGAGGGCAGCATGGGTTCTTGTGGTATTCTTCGTCGAACGACAAATGTGGCTTCTCAAGGTCTCCTCGAGGTTTCTAAAAAAAGGTGTTCTTGAGTTTTCTCCCTCTAGCGATAGTCTCGAATGGAAGCAAAGAGGGTTCTCAAAGTCATCTCCATGAAGTGATAATAGAGTGAACAATAAAGGAGAGAAATGACGAGAATTGTAAGGGAAATACAATTAGAATGGGAGGGGAGAATAATCCTATTGGTGGAAGACGGGTTAATGTGATATGTAGCCGTGAAAGCGAGGATGGAGGAGCTGGTCCACGTCTAGTGTGCGGCATAGCCAGAAGGCTTCTTTCGGGGTTTGGATATTGCCAGAGACTAGCCTTTCATGACCCAGGGCGACAATCATCAAATTGTTGCGTTTGTTATGAGGGCACCGATGCATATGGTGCATGGAGTTGGTTATTGACGCAATCTATACCCACTTCAGGGTTTGGCATATGGAGCTTGTGGTTGGGATGGGAGGTTTAGGGAAATCAAGATTGGAACCTGAAGGTGGAAGGGGTGCTGCAATGGAGAATTTTTTTTGACGCTAAAAAAAAGGGGGAGACACTCAACGGTGTTCACCCCAATATATTAAAAACAATACGTAATGAGATATTACAACAATGTTAAAAGAGTCGAACAAATAAGAAGAACCGAAGGGGTACCCGAAGTCAAACACCCCCCCCCCCCCCCCCCCAAAAAAAAACCAAACCAGGCCTACCCAGGTCCCAGGACACCAATCAGCCAGAACACGAGTAGCACGGATAGTAATGTTTTCCCTGTAGAAGCGCTGGCCCGCAAAGAGGGCCTCATTCCTCCCCAGCCATATGCTCCACAACCTCGCAATCGGATCCAGCAAATCCTTCCTTTCCCTGCCCCTGAGGTTCATCAAGCTCTCGCAAAAAGCAGATATGGACACGGAATTGATCCAGTCAAGATCATCCCAAAGGCCACGAACCAACCCGCAATCGAAGAATAAGTGATTGATGGTTTCCCGCTCCGCGCCACAAAGCCCGCAGTTAGGCCCAACATTGGGGAATAAACTTGCACATCGGTCACGAGTTAAGAGTCTCCCCCTGCGAAGAAGACATAAGAAAATGCCAATGCGCTCTGGAAGCTTCAGCCCCCATAGGAATATGCAATCACGCACAAGATTAATGTCCTCCACTTGATTGCTAGTAACGAGAGCAAAGTACACTTTCCTCGTGGAGAAAGAACCATCCTTCCATGCCCAGTGGTCCCGACCGTCATTAGGTTGGATAACTTCCGCAAGCAGGCACATCAACGAAAGTAAATCGTCCAAACGCTGATCCGAGAGGTTCACAATAAACCGAGGACACCAGCAACCGTCCTCCCAGCACGAAGCCACCGAAGCCTCCTTATCATCCACCAAAGCAAACAAACGAGGGAACGTATTCTTGAGAGCACCCCTTCCGGACCAGTCATCGGTCCAAAAACGAAATGAATTCCCCTTACCCAACACCGGTTTAAAAAGAAAGCGATTACGAGTAAAAACATTCATCACTCCACGTCAAAACGGAGTTAGGTGGCCGAACGTGTTCCCCCGAGTAACGCCCATCAGCTCCTCCCCCAGCAACGCCCGCAGTACATTAGGCATGGAATTCTCCTCATTGCCCCAAACCCGTGAAGCCCACTTAAGCAAGAGGGCGTCATTAACCACCTCCAGCCGCCTTACTCCCAAGCCCCCAACCCGCTTGGGCCGCTTGACATCACCCCACCCCACCAAATGAACCCCCCTTCTCCCCTCCCCCTTCCTACCCCACAAGAATCCCCGCATACACCTCTCCAAGCGCAACCGAATCCCCTTAGGCATACCTCGAACCGAGAAGAAATATATTGGAATAGAGGATAGCACCGCCTTGAGAAGAACCAGCCGCCCCCCTGGATAGTAAAGCCGCTCGCCACCCGGCCAGGCGAGCCTCCAACTTCTCCACCACCACCTTCCAATCACGGAGCCGGACACGACCCACAGCCAGAGGCAGGCCGAGGTAGTTGAAAGGGAGTCCACCGGGGGAAGAGCCCAACATCCGGCCACACTCCAACACCTCCACCTGCGACATTCCGAAGGGTACCACCTTAGACTTAGCCCCATTAATCAAGAACCCCGATAACTCACTGAAGAGCTGGAGAGTAGTAGCCATACCAGATACCTCAGTAGGGCCACCCTCGATAAAGCAAAGAGTGTCGTCTGCAAACTGAACAAGGGGGACATGGAAGTCCGCAATAGTGCAATGGAGAAATTTAGGTGCCGTTCGGCACACGGGTTACTCGTGGGTTTGGGGAGTTTACCCCCCTTACCCCACATCCCCCTCTCTCCTCGTGGGCCCCACTTTATTCTCTTTTTAAAAATTAAATAAATCAATTTTACATCATCAATCCTATCAAAAAATAATATATTATACCATCATATCATATAAAAATTATAAACTACTCCACTTCTACTCATTTTTCCAAACTTCAATGCAATCACATCACAATAACTACTCACTTTTTCAAACTTCAATACAATCATATCACCCCAAATCCACTTCTATCCCACCCCCAGTTTAACCCTCTATCCAAACACCACAATCCAAAAACGGGTTACCCTCTATCAGTTTAACCCGCTTAACTCACCAACCAAACGCACCCTTAGGGTTTGGGATATGGAGCTTGTGGTTGGGATGGGAGGTTCAGGGAAATCAAGATTGGAACCTGAAGGTGGAAAGGGTGCTGCAATGGAGAAATTTAGAGATGATGACTAAGGAGATGATGCTATCTCATTCCTGGAGGGAGCATCAAGCAAGTACCCAACACAGAGGTGTTAGGTGCCTCCTTTTCTTGAGTCTTCATCTCCCTCATGGAGCAACTCTTTTGAGCATGGGCCCGTTAACCTAGGATGTCGCAACACTGTTGTTGGGATACGAAGGAGATTTGTGGGCTGACGAGTTGTAGTGGAGGAGATCGAGCGTGCTGGATGTGTGCTTACCTGGGGGGAGCATATTGTTGGTGGAAATTTCAAGCATGCTATGGAATATTTGAGACCTTGACTCTCTTCAGAAAACCCTTCAATCTATCAGGATTTTGCTTCGGGTTCTCGGTAGCTATATGGCTCCTCATGGGTCCTTAGCATTGCTGGTGGAGTCGACGGCTTCTTCGAGGTTGATTCTTATGATGAAGGTGACATGCTTGGAAGCTTGATTGGAGGAGGTTGTTAGCTCCACTTCCATGACTATGTCGGTTGACAAATTGATTGTATGGTTGGAGGTGTTATCGACGCGACAACAAGTGAGTTGTCTAGCGTGACTTAGTCTGGTGTTCGATAAGTTGAGTTGAACATGAAGATGCATGCTGCAGGGTCTCCATCATTGCATCGTAGGATGAGCCTTATCACCTCGTCGTTTGCAAACTTTTAGGTTGTGCTCTTACTTTGAAATCTGCAACATCGATAGATTCTCGAGGATCTTCGCCAATGTTTGTTGAGGAATGGATGTCAATGTCGTTAATAATTAACTCTTCGAATAAATTTGTTGAAATGCGATTGGACCTTGTTTGGGTGTTGCTCTAAAGTGTGGGATTTCTTGGGAAGGGAAGACCTTGCTGGCCTTTCGAGCGATGCCCTAAATGAGTCTGATCTATTACTTCTTGATGGACCCGATATGCTAGGAAAAGAGCCCAAGTGTATGAACAACGACTTGTTGCCTGGCCCGTTCATAAGCGTGGCCCAAATGTTGATATTGCTTGCATGTTGGTGTCATGGCAAAACCGACATATGTCATCGAAATCTTACTCAAGGACGTGAAAATGCAAATGGTACTGAAATTTGCCAAGTCGTCGTCGATTTCTTTAAGCTGGTGAAACATTTCGAGCCATTCCCATAAGCGCTTTCTCAAGTAATGTATGCACATATTAAAACACAATTTGTCTTTCATGCCCACACAATTGGTCTTTTATGCCCATTGATTCTTGAGAGTTAGGGATGCATTCCATCTTACAGTAGATCCGATCTTAGTTCATGGTGTATCCTAATAGACATCGAGCATGTGAAGGCCACACTAGGTTCGATTGGAGAGGGTCTAGATGGGAACTGGAAGAAGGGCTACACAATGGAGGGTTGCGCTTGTGAGGTGGTGCTAGATTTTTTTGTCTAGAGGTTAGTGTTGTGGTCACACTTGCGATTTCTACCCCGTCACTGAGGAAGCATACTAGTGGGGGTGATCAATGGAGAATGATGCAGTGATACGAGAGAGATCAACTGGAGATCGTGTGGCCTTCATCTTGAGGGGGGTTGTATCGTTGTAGGGGTCGCCTGAGCCTACTTGAAAGGTTGGAGGAGTGCTTGATTATTTATTGATAGTCTTATGATGGAGTGCATGCAGTCAAGGTTCAGAAATTCGGCCTAGGCGGCCGTATATGCGGTCGCATATGTGTATGTAGACCATATAGCGCACCACATATGCTATGTGCGCTTGTTATGCGTTAATATGGCATACTCGGCCCGAGTAATCCGCATATGCGGTCGTATATGTGACGGAAATTCCATCCGACCTGACCCGATAAGGAACCCGATAACCCTCCTACCCTGCTCGATATTATGACATTCGAATGCCCAAAGAAACCCTTGCCAACCTCGACTTGCGGCGCTACGATCCCTAAACCCTTACAGCTGCTGCGCTCCTTCGCCTCTGCCTCCGATGTTCTCCACTAGCAACAACTTCTCCGCCTCTGCCTCCGGTGTTCTCCACCAGCAACAACTTCTCCTCCGCCTCCGGTGTTCTCCACCAGCAGCTTTTCCTCTGCATCCGGTGTTCTTCTCCGTCTACTAGTCCTCTGCCTCTAGTGTGCTCCTCCGCCTCTTGCCTTGGGTGTGCACATCCGCTAATCAGCATGTATTTCTTCACAAAAATCCCATCTTTTATCAACAAGTGCTTCGCCTACATACTTGGGTTTCAATCGAGCGCACATTCAGTGTCATGACTAAGTGTCATGACTATGCATCCCCTACATACTTGTATGTTGTGATAGAATACACCAAAATCATCTCGTGAATTCCAATATGTTAACTAATAAGTATTTGGAGAATTTTCGTGATGATACCAGTTAGAATACTAGTGCAAAAGATGGTTAAGGAGTGATTGGGACCGTTGAAGAAAGATGATAGGCATTTATGGAACTGTCGATTGAGGCAATTCGGACTTCTATTATTGTTGATTGAGGCAATTGGTTTATGTTTCTCTTATGGTTTATGAGTGATTGAGGCAACTGTAGTCTGTTGATTAAGGATATACAATGAAGGTTAGAACTTCAAGTCATGGAAATGCTTTCTCTTATTGTTGATCGAGGCAATTGGGATTTGGTTAAGAAAGAGGATATGCATTTATGAGTGATTGCCAAAAGATAAACCATTGTTACTAATTGCTATTGATCTGTATATGTTATCTTTTTGTAAACAAATTTATTTCAATTGCAAAGTTTAATTCAAGCATGTATATGTAGTTCCCAAGAGTTGGTCATCGATTTTGTGTAAATCGTCTTTATGAATTTAAGGCTCAAATCCAAAGGGGGTGCTATTAGGAAGGGTGTATGGGCAACAATATCCGATCATACCCAAGATGCATGAATATTAAGTGCTAGTTTTTATCAATTTACATATTTTATTGCCAGTCCTCTTGTTATATCATGCATTTTGTCAGTCCTCTTGTTTTCTTGAATTTAAGTGCTAGTTGGTCATCGATTTTGTGTAAACCGTCTTTATGAATGTGAAGCTCAAATCCAAAGGGGGTGCTATTAGGAAGGGTGTATGGGCAACAACATCCGATCATACCCTTGATGCATGAATATTAAGTGCTAGTTTTCATCAATTTACATATTTTATTGTCAGTCCTCTTGTTATAATAGTTAGATAATGTTTTTATTCTTTGACAAAGCTTTTATAATAGTTTTTTAGGTTACTGACTACAATATATTTCACGAATAATGAGTCTCTTTTATTTGTAGGTTTTTTAATATTTTTTCATGTATTTAGGTTATCATGGATTTGGAACCAACGCTTGTTGAGGAACATGTGTTTTTTATTCGACCCGGGTCTACCGACCCGGAATGGAAATATGCGTATCTCATGGAGAAGACCGATCCGAATTCTGTGACATGTCGCTTGTGTGGCAAGGTCTTGAAAGGAGGAATTAATCGAATGAAACAACACCTTGGACACATCAAACGGAATTGCAAATCATGTCCAAAGGCTAACGATGAAGTGCAAAAGGAGATATGTGATTAAGTTGAGGGAATCATGAAGAAAAAAACGAGAAAGCTGTTAGTTTGAAAGAAATGAGAGAGGAGGTGGGGATTAGAGCTACATGCTCTTCCACAACACCTTGTAACAGAACATGTCTTGGAAAAAAACCACGATCATCTAATGATGATATTCTTCATTTGGCACAATGCGCCAAACTGTTATAAAGGAAACACTAGCAAAGGAAGAACGCGCGCATGTCAACAAATATGTAGCCAAATTCTTCTATGACTGTGATATTCCTTTCAGCGTGGCGACAAAGAACTCCTTCATACACATGTGTGAAGCAATTGGCCAATACGGAAGTGAGTACAAGTCTCCATCTTATTATGAAATTGCAAAGCCTTTTTTAAAGTATGAAGTGGATGAAACAAATGAGTTTTTGAAAGGTCACAATGATGCATGGAAAAAAGTGGATGTTCCATTATGACAGATAGATGGACTGACATGAGGGGGAAGAAACATAATGAATTTGTACGTTAACTGTAGCTTGGGCACATGTTTTCTGAAGTCCGTGGACGCATCAGCTGATGCACACACCGCTGAATATATATTTGCCTTGGTGGAGGATTGCATCAAGGAAGTTGGAGTAGATAATGTTCTGTAAGTCGTGACCGATAATGCATCTGTTAACATGGCGGTTGGGAGGCTCCTCAAGACCAAATATCCAAAGATATTTTGGTCATCTTACGCTGCTTACTGCATAGATCTCATGCTTGAAGAATTTGGCAAAGAGCCGAAGGTCAAAAATTGCACAGCAAAGGCCAGAACACTCACTATTTTCATCTACAACCATGCAAAGATGCTCAGTTTGATGCTGCATTTTACCCAAAAGGGAGAGATAGTCAGACTAGGACAAACAAGTTTTACCACGTGTTTTCTCACGCTACAAAGTGTCTTCGAAAAAAAAGAAAAGGTGAGATTGATGTTTTCTTCTGATGAATGGAGACAATGCAAGTGGTCCAAGACAAGGAAAGGTGAAATGGTTGGATCAATTGTTTTTACTACATCTTTTTGGAGCCAAGTTTCCTTGACCTTGAAGGTCTTTTCCCCACTCGCCCATCTCTTGCGTATTGTCGATGGGGATCTAAGGCCATCATTGAGCTTTGTTTATGGAGGGATTGAAGATGCGAAGGAGATAAAGAGTCTTTTTAAAGACATTGAGCATTCATATAATCCTTACATTGATGCCATTGATTCAAAGTCAAAAGGGAGGTTAGATAGTTCTTTTCACCTTATAGCCTACTATCTCAACTCCTATTTTTTTTATAGGGATGATAAAGCCGTCTCAGAAGATAGCTTTGTCATAAATGACTTTTTGTACTGCATGGAGATATTTTACCCTGATTTGGTGTTCAAGATGTCATCACAACAAAAGAAATGGTCCTATATAAAAATGGAGATGGTCCATTTGGAAAACCATTAACAATCAAGCAGAGATCCGTCGAGGATGTGTTCGATCCAGGTAGTTACATTATATACACATTTTAAGAATGTAAGGACTAAGGAGTTGACATCCTAAGTTTTCTTCTGGATGTGAGAGGAATTGGAGCTCTTTCGTAGCGGTAACCCACATTTGTGATTTATGATTATTGTTTAGACTAAGATTGAATGACGAACATTTTGAGTAAATACTTTCATTGCAGATCCACACTAAAAAGAGGAATAAACTTGAAACCAAGAGACTGAATGACTTGGTTTGTATGAAATTCAACTCAAAGCTGAAAGAGCAACAATCGCAACAAGGTAGAGACCCATTCATTTCCAAGGATAGGACACATGGGACGAGTGGATCAGGCCAGAGTAAGGTAAAGAAGAGGTGTTCCAAGGCTCATGACTAACTTGGAGCTTGGTGACCGAGGCAAGTGGAGCAGATGAATTGGTGGAGTATAGGAGAAGTCAAAGGAATGTGGGTTCCTTACCAAGTGTGGAGTAAGAAGAATTTATCATGGATTCTAACAGTGATAACGATGATGAAGAAGTTCCTCTTGTTATTTTTGACGACTTGGAATAGGAGTTTGGTTATTTGTGTCTGAACATTTGTCTGAGACGACATCTTTACATATTTTATTATGAATATTATCATCTTCACTTTTAAATGGACGACTTTGGAAATGCTTTGGTTGAAAGTACATTGTACAAAAAGTATTCACTTCATATTTCTTCCATGTTATATATTTTTTGAAACATAAATATCTAATGGTTGAATTCATTATTATATTTTAAATTATTTTTATATTAAAATAATAGAAACCACATAATCCGCATATACTTCCATATATACTTCCACCTGCCCGCTTACTCGCTTCAGACCGCCTGACCGAACGAATACCGTATACCGACTTTCTGAACCTTGCATGCAGTCTCCACGAGTCCACGACCATGAGAATAGAAACATGGTTTCCGACTACTTGGCAGAATTGGGGTCATATATTATTTTTTTATTATTTTTTTTTGAGAAAATGGTGGGTAGACCTCCATTAGAGATCTATCCAAAAAATATGTATATATAAATTAATAAAGAATTTTTAGACTCGCCAAGATTCATAAAGGGCCTTGGCATGACCAGATACATTTTCATAGTGACCTCCCCCCCTCAAAAATGACGTCGTTTCTAGCCAGCCATAAAGACCAAACGATCGCACAAGCCTTCGTTCTCCCTTCCTCAGAGCCCAAGCAACTTCTGCCGATTGAATTCCAGAATGATATCTTCTCAGTCCACCTTAAACCTGGGCAATCCGCATTTTGCTACACCTCAACAGAACTAGGACAAGTGAAAAACAGATGATCATTGTCTTCCATGGGTGATCCACACCGTTTGCAATCCTTCTCAACTCCTGGGAAAAACCTGGCTCTCCTAGACGCCGTTAGAACTCGCTCTCTCCTAAGCAGCCAAAGAAAAATCTTCACCCTTGTCGGGATCCTCCAATTCTAGATTCTCGCACAATCCATGTTTAGTTCCATATCTGAGGTCGACTGCTGTCCACGAGCACCTTATATGCTTTCATGACCGTGAAGAATCCATCCCTCCGGCATCAATATATTGTTCTTTTATAGGGAACTAAATATGAATTTTGTAGTAGTATAGTGCATCATAGCCTGTGATCATAGCCTAGGTGGAATTGGATTATTGAAGTTCGTTGTTGTGGATGCTTTACGCATATCTAGGAGCATTTTGGTTGGGTGGAATGGATAGTAGATTTTTATCGGAGAAGTAGGAACCTTTAGAGTGATGCGAGTGGCTTTTAAGAGAATTTCAGATGATTTTCATCACTGTTGTAAAAGTCGGCCGACTAGGTCGATGAGTCGGCCCGACTAGTCGAGTAGGGGGGGTAGCTGACTCGACTAGGCCTAGTCGGCCATTGGTCAGTCAACCCGACTAATCGGGCCGCCTAGTCGGCCGACTTTTACATAGAGAATTTTTTATTTTTTAGTTTTTTGATTTTTTTAAAAGCAAATTTATTCTAATATGCTTAATGTTATATCTAAAGTCAATTACTTCTTTTATTTCATTATGATAGTATAGAAACTATACAAATCAATGTAAGTATATAAGAATATATTTTTTTTGAAGCCAAGAAAAAGGGGGAAACACTCAGTGGTGTTCACCCCAATATATTAGAGAAAGAAAAGAGGTTCAAAGGTACAAAAAAAAACGAGAAGCCCGCTTCAGGAGGCGAAAGAGCCTCCAGTCAGGCCAAAAACACAAACAGAAAATTAAGAAGCAGTCCAATCGTCCACGAACCCAGCCGCGCGAATGAGCACGTTCTCCTTGTAAAAGCGCTGCGCCGAGAAAATGGCCTCGTTGCGACTTAACCAAATCGACCATAATCTTGCCACCGATGTCAAGAGTCGTCTTCTATCCGTATGTCTGCTCTCGAAAAGCGAATCACAGAAGGCCACCACATCACTAGCTCGCACCCAAGCCACAAGCGGGTCTTCCCAAACCCCACGAACCATAGGGCACTCAAAGAAAACATGATCAGGGGATTCCACATCCGAATCACACAGCACACAGATATTAGAAACAGATCGCAACATCCTTGAGCAGCGATCTCTTGTCAGAAGCCTCTTTCGACGGACCGGCCATAAGAAGAAAGCAATGCGCAAAGGCAGACCCATCCTCCAGAAAAAACCAGTCTCTCACCAAGGAGTCAGAGCGAGCAGGTGGATCCGCAGCTAACACATCATAGGCCTTCCTCATCGAGAAGCCACCGTCCCGCCAGATCCAATGATCCCTTCCCTCGGAAGGCGTATCCGCACCACCAAGGACTTCCGGCAGGGCAAGAAAGTCAGCCATCCTTTGATCCGAGAAATTCGCCCCAAAACGAGGGCACCGACAGTCATTCTCCCAGCAACAAGCAACCGAGGCATCATTGTCCTCCGTCAATGCAAAGAGACGTGGGAAGCGGACAAATAAAGGATCTCCCCCTAACCAACTGTCCTTCCAGAATAAGAACGCACGGCCGTTACCCAGCACATGCTTAAAACTCGCCCGACTCCTCACGAAAACCTCCTGCACATCACGCCAGAAAGGTGATCGAGCACGCACCACCCCCAACGTGTCCTCCCCTACCCATTCCGCCCCATGAAGCTCCCTCAGAACATCAATAAAGAAATTTCCACCCCTTCCTCAGACCCTGCTCGCCCACTTAAGAAAGAAGGCGTCACTGATAAGCTTGAGGCGCCTAACACCCAACCCCCCTCCTGCTTCCCCCTCGATCCCTCCTCCCAAGCGACAAGGTGAATCCCCCTCCCCGACGCACCCGACTTCCCCCACAGAAACCTTTTGAAACAAGACTCAAGTCTCCGACAGATCCCAGCCGGCAAACGACGAATTGACAACAAATGCACCGGGATAGCAGCAAGAACCAACCTGAGTAGGACCAGCCTTCCTCCCTTCGAAAGAAGCGCCGCACGCCACCCCGCCAGCCTTGCCTCCACCTTCTCAACGACCACACTCCAGTCCCTAAGTCTGGGCCTCCCAACCACCAACGGGAGACCAAGGTAGTCAATCGGCAACTCACCCGGATTAGACCCCGGAATCCTCCCACAATCAAGCGCCAAATCCACCGTCAGGCCAAAGGGAATAACCTGATCCAGTTTATATATTTAAGAATATATGTATACACAATGATTTTTATATTTAAAATAATTAAAAAAAATCCAAAACCGACTAATGGCCGACTAAATCCGATTAGTCGCTCGACTGCCGATTAATCCTTAGTCAGTGATCCCACCGACCGAGTACCGACTACCGCTCTCTGCACCCTTGATTTTCATTTAGTTATAAAATCTGCATAACTTACAATTGCTTCTGAGAGAGAATTGTGGTTGGAATTGAGGGAGACTATGTTGAGGTGCTTGCACTGGTTGTGGTTGGCTGGTAGCAATTTCGAATGTACCTTGAATATACCTTGCTTTCGGGGTTGAGACATCGAGTGGCACCGGTGGTCGGGATCTGGGCTCCAAGCAATTTTGGACACATATCAAGGAACTATAGTTGGAGATTCTGGATGCAACACAACGAAAATTTACCTGGAGAGCTTATTTTAGTGCTCTAAAGTCTAGACTGGATAGTTTTTTGATCTCTTCAAAGCTTGTACAATTGTTTCTGCTGTCTAGTGTTAAGGGGATGCTTAAAAGATGATTGAACTACACGCCCCTCTTGTGGGAGTTTGGGAGGGCTTGCAGAGTGTCTTTTTACTTTAAGTTTGAGAGTTCTTGATTGCTTGAGTTAGGTTTCAGAGATTGGATTGCAGAGTGTTGGGGGCGAAGGACGGGTGAGTGATCCTCCACGTGTTATCCATCTCTGAAATTTTGTCAGTTCAGGAAGAATGAAATATTTGAAGGTGTTTCACATGCAAATTGTTGCTCTTAGTTGTCAGCAGAGACATGAGGCACTTGCAGAGGTGGACAAACTGGATCATGTGGAAAACTATAGACCCCTTCGTTTGTATGCGATTGAGCTGAGGACCAGTGCTTGAAGGCCACCTGGATTGAGGGGGTTGTTAACATGGCATTCTTCAACTTGGCAGCTATTAAAAGGCGGAGGAGAAACACCATTGGAGAGTTTTGTGTTGATGGCTCCCGGGTGGAAGGATATGTCCAGATGGGCAAATTCACCACATACAATTTTAAATGGTTTTCCCAATGAGACCATGATATTCAATAGTAGTGGGTTAGTGTAGGTTGTGTAGGTGCAAGCAGAATTGGTGATGTTTATGCACTTGGCATGACCATGCCCTTTACAGAGGCAGAGGTATGGTAGGCGGTAAAAGAGTTCAATGAGAATGACTCGTCGAGCCTAGACAGTTTTTGTTTTTTTTTCATCAAGGAGGATGTAGAATTTGGTGCACCATGATGTGATGAATTTGGTGGACGAGTTTGAGTTGGGGTTGGTTTTGAGAGTTTGAATAACGCACTTCGCTTTTTGCTCCCTAGAATGATGTGGCCATTGTTGGGGCCTTTGCATTCTCCAATAAAGTATACATTATTATGGCTGTGGCAAAAGTTCTGGCAAACATGTGAAGGGGATCACAATGTTGATGGGTTAGTCCTCTCTAAACGACTTTTATTCTAAACAGGATGATGGTTGACACGATGATTATGGCCTTTGAGATCATTTTAGACTGGATGGGAGATTGGTTTCGTGGTTGTTGTGGAAGGTTGATTTCTCCAAGACTTACCATTGTATGGACTGCACATTTCTTTGGAGCTCACTTCACAGAAGCGGTTTTACAAACATGTGGACCTCATTTATGAAAAGATGTATTGCCACTTCATTCCTCTCGATAATGATTAATAATTGCCACTAAGTGGTTCTTTACAACTGTGGTATGTAAAGAGCAAGCGACCTCTTTTGCCCTTTCCAGCAGGGCCCTGATCAGATCGCTAGGAGGAATATTTGATTCATGGCCATGTTTGACGAGGATGCCCGTATCACGGGTCGTTTTTGTGATTGCAGTAGATGCGCTTTTAGTAACAGCCATACATGCTTTATGGTGTGGATGTTTTTGTGACTGTTCAAGTCATGGTATTCCAATCTTGATATTACAACACAGTTTGCACACTTATTTGTTTGGTTTGGGGGGGGGGGGTATGGGATGCCAAGGGGGGTGTCTGGGATGCCAACAGGTTTCTGCGCTGATCGAGATTTTGGAGCCATTGAGGTTGCGTTTAAACTAAAACAAGCCATTCCTTGGTTTCCTTTGGTTTGAATGACGATGAGGTGGAGTATTATGGCGAATGCGTTGAGGTCTCCTACTGCCATTCTGTCGAATTTGTGGGTCTTCCTTTGAGGGTGAGTAAACTTCGTGAGGAGGATTGGTCGGATGCTGGACATATGGAACACAATCTAGCAAGGTGGAAAGCTAGATTCCAGTTAAGTGTCTGTAGTCTGGTTCTGCTCAAATATGTTTTGTTGATAATCCCGATCTTTTACATCGTTATATAGACTGTCGTTGAAGGTTCAAATGCACAAAAGAGCTTCTTGATGAGAAGATTTTTTCGATCACGTTTGGCCAAGAGAGATTGGTCTGGCATCGGTGACCTGTAATGTATTTACAGGGCTGTTGGGGGAGGGTGGTTGAGGGGTTTTCCATTTTTGGGTATTGAATAAATCTCTGCTTGCAAAGATGGTAGTGAGAATTTGGGGGAAAGAAGGATGATCTCCTGTGTTGCTTAATGTGATGCATATGTGTGATTATTGCTGATTTCGAAATGGGTAATTTAAAGGTGAGGTCATCCTCATCTCTGTGTTATGTCGAATGTGGCGATGTTTCTGAGACTGATAATGGGAAAGGAAAGGGATTTCATTTTTTGTTTAGTAATTGGACTGAATATGTGGCTTTGTATGTCATGTTTCCAAAACCATAGGCGTTGTCTGGAAACGGGGGGATGTGATGGTTGATTGTTTGGTCCCAGATGGAGACGGGGACTCTTGGGAGAAGTGATCAAGGTGTTCATGCAGTTGCCTGAGCTGGAGAGGATATGGCTGCGCAGGCATGCATGATCACTGGGTTTGGCATGAGGGGTTTGCGGTGAAGACGGCACAGGAATCTCTGATATTGCTGACGGTGTAAGGGATACAAATATGGAAAAATACTATATGCTCATCTGTATGAGCATAGTGTTGCTAAGGGTGAAGATTTTCATGTGGCTTTTGAGCTTTTCAGTAGGTGGGGACTGATGACAAGATCATTCAGAGCTCCTTTTATACAAGATGCTGTCACATCCTGTCCAGCCTATGGCATGGGATATGAAGACGGAAGATCACATCCAATATCTTCTTCCATTGTAATAGTGTGTGCATGGAGAAGAGCTGGAGTGCATTGGTACAAGGTATGGGATGCTGAGAAGTTTTGGAAAAGCTGTGAAGCCACCGCCACTAACCATTCTAGACCCGAAAGGGCAAAACCTTTTCTGATTCCATGGGTCAATTGGCTAATGTGAAACACTCCTTACTTTCGAAAGGAGGGGCATTATGCTGTGAATATTTGGTCCATACATGTATCTGTTTAAACTTGGGCCACAACGTGGTAATCTTTTAGGGTGAGTTTGTTTGGAAGGGTAACTCGGTAGAGGGTATAAACACCTACCAAGGGCGTCTTTCACCTTTTTTTAAAGGTTTGTTCTTCTGATCCTTTATCCCAGGTTTCTTTTCTCTACCCCGTAATATGTACATCCATACCCAGTGGATAATATCGAGTCGTTAAATTCTCTTAATAGCAACCTCTTAGTTTCTTGCCTCTTAGTTCCTTCAGTGCAACTACCTGTGCAAATCAATCGTTCCATTTCTTGTGAATTAAATGCTCATCTGAATTTCTAAAAAGGTGACCATAATATCACGCTTCTGCCATTGGCCGTTCTTTGGGATATTAATGTCTATATGATATAAAATAGCAATAATCAAGAAGTTTGTACCATATGCATTGAGATGGACATTTTTCTTTTGCTTACCATCTATGTTGAACTTCCCCTGTAGTCAGGTGATGGGGGCTTTCATCATACCTGATTTTTTCAGGATATACTCTGTGGGTGGTCTATATTCATCAAAGTTACATTACATGTACACGTGTGCTTGCGTGCACATGCATTTTAGAATTTAGTTTTCTTGAAGAGCATAGCTGTGGCTGAGTGCCTTGTGTTTCGTTAGGTTCAAGCATCGGTTCCATATTGCAGTGTTGTTTATGTTATGATTGTTTAGAATGAACTTCTTGATTTTGTTGTCCTCCATTCCGGATTTTCACCATAGATATCTTCGTACAAGGCAGAGTGGTGAAGAGAGTGGAATTTTAGAAATAATACCAGATATTAATAATTCACCTGCTTTCCATATTTATTTATTTCTTATATTCATTAGATAGATACCACTAGCATTCGAATTCAAAATTTGCCGGAGTTTGGTTTTATGTGAATTTTCTAGATCCGGTGAGGGGTGCACAAAAATGTAATTTTAAAATCTACTGCTTACAGGTTTTTGGCTTATCTTTTTGAAAATCTTATGCGTAATTTGGGCTCTGATATTGCTGTCCATGAAATCGATCCAGCCAGTTCGATGTTGACTAATAAGTCTTCTCAAGGAAAAAAAAGGTATTGCTGACCAAGTATGCCCTGTCCTTTTTTAATCATGTACAATATCTCCGTCATTCTGGACTTGTCTGAATCTGCAGTATTTCATGTGGTATACGCTTCACATTCAAAACAGTAAACTTGGATCAGGATTTCTTACTTTTCCCCAAGTTTTCTCATGTCACGGAAGCTTGCGACGGGCTCATAATTATTGATGTATTGCATTTCCAGTAGTTGGAAATAATATTCATATAGCAACTGAATATGGTAGGCAAGCTTGATTCTTGATGCCACAACTTAGAGCACTTTATTCTGTCCATTTTCTTTTTTGGCAGGAATAGAGTTGTGTATATTTGAATGGAAACCAGGGAAGCTTTTTCGGATTTATTGTTGTCTCAGGGGATGAGGTTGATGGTAGTGGCAATGCGACACATCCTTCTGAGTGGATGCCTCTTAGTATGCTAATCGCTGTAGGCACCGAAATGTACTTTACTGCAACTAGTTTGCAGTCCACATGCTGATGGCAATTCTAGGTTGTAAATCAGGGCATATGACAGTGTCATGTAGCTATTAACAGTAGGGCATTTGATATTCCACATCGTGACTTGTCGTAGTGGGATGGTTCTTTGCAGTTTAACATGTAACAGATTTATCTCTTCAACGACATTGCTGATATAAGAAGCTAAGCCCAGTTACTTAGCTAGCTTCTTCTCATTTTGTAACTTTCATTGCTTTAAAAAATTATCGAGCACAAATTTATCTATCTGGGTGACCTTTAAAACCGAGTTGAGTGATGGTTTCAATTGGTTGGCCATTTAGGTAAGATTCTTTTCATGGCTGCTTGGCGCATGGTCGTCAATTTGTTACACTTTTCAGATGTTGTGTTGGTAGATGATTATCTTTAAAAGGGCATGAGAAGACCTTGACTTCATTCCTGATGCGAGAAGCTTCAGGGGCACTTCCTTTCTGGCATTTAGCTGTCGTTTGGATCTTTAATAGAGGTCGTTTCACTAATGGAATTTATTTGCAGTTTCCTAATTACTTATGTTCTGCAAGTTCTTTTCTTTGTATCTTTTGTAGGAATCTTGTGCCATGATTTCCTTCTTTGGGGTCGTTACAGAAGCAGTCCAGTTTGTGAGATGCTCGTGCTAGTCTGGTAGTCGTCTGTCACAGTTTGAGTGTTGTCTTTGTTAATGCCTAATTTTTTCCTGATAATCTCTCAGATCCAGCGAAGCAAGTTCTTACTGAATTTGCTATGCATAGTAGAAGATCATTATTCCGAGGTTTTAGTTTGTCGCCCTTTTTTTGGTTGGATTGCGTCTATCGGATCTGAGACAACCTAATTTCAGGTTTGGTAGTGGAAAAATTAATCACTCGTAACCATGATAATGCTGATGTCGAGCAAGGTTTCAAAGCAAGGGGGTTGAGAGCCAAAGAGACTAGAGAGACCATATTTGATAGCCCGCCCTGGAGGGCAGTGACTCCTTGCACGGTATCTGTACGAGGGTTGTGTGGTTCAAATTGGTGGTCTCGAGCTGTGTCGACCTCTTAGTCCTTGAGATGCGAGACTTACGACGTGGACGGGGGAATCACCCAGTCAAAAAAGATAGCTGGGGAAATTCACCAAACAACTTATTTGAGGGAACTAAGTCATCTGTTAGTAAAGTGGAAAAAAGGTAGTCCTTTGCATAGAATGTTGGGCATGTTGCTTGTTGTAGGGAGGCTTCCCAGCTCGCTCACTCAATAAGCCTCTTTCTTGTCTCGTCAGGTAGTATCTTGTGCTTGATTTGTTTGCTCATAGCTGCCAATGGATTAGAAATCTTTCATCCACGGTTGAGCTTAGGAAAGAAGGGTAAAGACACATGCAGGTGTACTATTGCGGTTTATCCGATTTCAGAGGCTGAGGATTCGATTAAGATATACAAGTGGGATTCGTTGACTTGATCTGTTTTTTTATTGCTAGTTGAGGTTTCTAATTCAAATAGTCGAGTTAGGGTACTGCACTACACATGTATGAAAGAGTTTGTAGACATGAATGGAATTTTGTGAATGCGGGGTTTTAAATTATCATCCTAAGTACATATTGATAGAACCTAATTAGAGCGATGGAGTATGCTTATTTTTATTATGGATATCTAAATTATATAATGCTTGTTGTATGTCCCAACTTTTATGCTCCCATATTAGCAAAATTTCATTTTAGCAATTTAACATCTCGGGTCCTAGACTTGGTCCGTTATCGGGGATTACTGGCACAGATAACCTGTTGGACTTGGGGTGTAACCGGAAACTTTGACCATAACTCAAAATACTTAAGCCTAGGTTGTCAAGTAATAGCCCTCATTATGTACAAGTTACTACCACACATCGTGATTACTAGATGTAATATTATGTGTGAATATAGACATGCACACACATGGATGTTTACACCATGATCCCCAAAAACTTGTTGTCGCTGATTGAAAAAAACGGTATAAAACCCTTCCTCTCCCTTCTTCTCCTTTCCCTCCACCAAATCTTTGCCACATCCGTGAAGAGCTTCTTCACCGTATATTCTTTGTCATCTCCATCTCTGCCTCAGTATTAGATCTCTCCATTGTGCTTTAAGTTATTACGTCGAGACAAAATTTGATCCTAATACTAATTGAAATTCAATTTATATGGGAAAAAGAAAGAATCAATGATCTTAAAGATCATTGTACAAATAAACATTGCAAGCATAATACAGTCCAAATACAGTATATCAAACAAACAAAAGGGGGCACAGGATTCTTATGAGGAAACTAATCCAGGTAAAATCTCGATTAGTCTTCCTAAATTAAGATTTCAACCGACAAGATTACTCAGTCCTACTAGGGTACACCGGTGTACCCTCAGTTCCAACCCTGCATTACTGGGTTGGGATTATTTGTTAAAATATTTTTTAATCATGTTTAAATAAAAGAAGATAGCATAAAAATAATATTATAATAATTAAAAAGTCGATATAACACATAATCAATGTGACATCGCATGACATTTATCATTCCAACCCTCTTCAACCGCTCTAACCATCCGAACATCTACTATTCACAGGAGGTTATCCCATCCAACACATCTCAATTACCAAACATGCCCAACACCATTAATAGAATAATTGGTTATGAAAAGAATAATCATTGAGGAATTGAACAATGAGATGATTGTTGGTTTATAGAGCAGACATCATATCGATAAAGTCAATTACTTGAAGAGCACTTTGACAATTGACAAAAATAACGAGTCAACTAAATAAGTCGTCAATTGACTGAAAATCCAATAAGTTGATTGATTTGGTATGAAGTGTTGAGTAATGAAACGAGACGATGTACGACATACGTTATGAGGTTACACTACAATTCTCTCATAAAATAGAACACTCGCTCTTGATTTTCATCATATCTTCGTATGGCTTTACTAATGTTGCTCCCTTTTTAATCTTTGTCGCGATCTTTCTCGTTGAAGTAGCTTAATCTTTGTCATCTCGTCTTTTAGCTTGCTTCACATTTCTGAAATGCTATCCAAAATAAAGTTTTTTTCATCATTAAAATTATGCATCATTAAGACTATGCATGTATATGTGCACGTTCCAGCAATAATTATCGAATTATTTAAGGAACTAGAAAGTAATACATCTTATATCATCACATGGAGTAAGATGCATGGAATTACGATTGGATTGGAGAATTTAAACGGACGTGTCTACTAGTTTTGTCTCAAAGTTCCAACGCTTTCTTTGGGATATATGGCATCTATTAAATAATAAAAAATATACGTCTTGGTAATGGGACAACGTGCCAAATAAGGGGAGAGGATCCTCTGCTGTAGAAGGTTTTGCAGCAAAGGTGCTGTAAACCCAAATAATTTTTTTTGTAATTTAGATTCTAAAATCCAACCTTATAGATTGAATCTTAGGTTAATACTCTATACATCCTCCAAATTTTGTTTAAATCCGACATTATTTGCTATTTTATCTTAATGGTCAAACAATCGGTCAAGATCTAAGCAACTTGAACTCCATTTTAAAAAGATCCGAATCTTGAACTATTAAGATAAAATAACAAATAATGTCGGATTTAAGCGAAATTTGGAGGATATATAGAGTATTAACCTAAGATTCAATCTATAAGGTTGGATTTTAGAATCTAAATTACAAAAAAAAATTATTTGAGCTTACAGCACCTCTACTGCAAAACCTTCTACAGCAGAGGAACCTCTCCCGCCAAATAAGATATAACAAACAAGTATATAAACCATATCTAACTTTAATCCAACCTACTTCATCCACACTACTGTGAATACTTCATGATCGAGTCCGAAGAGGCTTTCAAACTACATGAGGATGCATCATCGATAGCTCCTCTAGATTTGACTAGAATCAATGATCAGATATCATTTGGAAAAACTAATGTATGTTAATCGATATGATTCAAGAATATAATACCATGATCACATGGCTTGTAATTAGGGATGCAAACGGACATATATGGATATAGATTGTATCTTTATCTATTTTTGAATAAAGATGCCGATATAAATATTGACAGATATTAAAATTATCTTACCGTATCATTAAAAAAACGTATACAGATGTAAAACGGGTACTGATTGCATACGAGTAATGTTAGAAATACTCTATATAATCGAATAAATATATACGAATTGGATGGAAAAAATAATAATATAAATTTAGTAGATGTGTTTGTAGTATAAAAATTATACAAATAATGTAAAAGACGGTATATAATTATGTTGTATATGGTTAAAGATAAATATATGACTATATTTATATACGGAAACGGATATACGGATACGGATGTTTGCGAATATCAAAATGATATTCATATCCTTATCCATTTTAAAACGGATACGGAGACATACGCCAAGATTTCTACAAAACGGATATGGTTGCGGATCGAATACAGATATATCCGTAACCATTTGCATTCTTACTTATATTTGGTAGTCATGCTAGCGCTCTCGAGTACGATCGAGCTTACAATTAGATGTTTTATTTGCTTAAATCCACAAATAAATTTTGATTGCTGACAGTTAAGGGTAACTTTATAATTTCCCTCGCTATGTTTAACTTTGGACATATTTGATGTGAAATTGCTGAATTTATGCAATCATGTTATCTAGCCATTATATTCCACAACTTTCTCACAACACGACGTTAGATATGCAGATATTTTCTCTTTGATAGCATAATGTCATTAAATAAAGTAAGTATTAAATCGATAAACCAGTTGTGATTGATAGATCACTGATGAATCCACGATTCATCATCGCAATATCTTGATCTTAGCAAAACCCCCGAGTAAAATTCCAGAAAAATGCCCATAAAATCAATAAATTAACAAAATGACTCTTGTAAATAAAATACACTAATTATTGTATATTAGATTGTACAAAATAAATTACACATAAAAAACCGCAAAAATAAAGGAGTTTTATACTTGTAAATAGCTCAAAACTTCATGTATTTTTAATAATTTCATTTCAACTCCTTTTTGCCTAATTCTTTCTCTAACTTGTTTATAAAAATGTATATAAAAATACAAAAATATAAAACAAATTTTATCTCAAATAAATGCTCCTAGATCCCAAAGAGAAAAAGCCGTAAAGTCCAACTTCCAAGCTAAATTCCCGCTCCGTATGAATACCAAATTCACCAAACTCACTTTTAAAGTTCAAATTAGAAAATTATCTATCCAACGGAAGTGGTTTCATTAAAATCGGAGCTCGTTTGCAAAAGTTGGGTTTTGGGACCTAGATGTACATTGTATATTATGTATATATTCTTTCTTTCTTTATTTTTTATTTTATCTTTCTTAATTACTAAAAATCCAAAAAAATCATTATGGTCTTGTATTTTAATTATACTATTTTATTGTATTTTCCTATTGTACATAGCTGCTATTAAAAAGAAAAAAAATATAAAAAGAAAAGCAAACAAAAAAAATGTACATGTTGTATATCTTCTTTTTGTAAATTCCCCACTCTTTTTCTTCTCTTTATTTTATTTTCTCTTTTTAGTAGCCTACTTTATTTCATTTCATTTTTTATTTATTTAATAATATTCTCTACAATAACTTTTCTACCACCAACCTCCAAGTCTTCACCAACCTCCATTCAACACCATTATTCATCTAACTTCCCATTCAACCCCATCACTAATTTAACCTCCCATTCAACACCACCACCATTCTAACTTCCATTTCTCTTCTCTTTATATTCATTTGTACATCCTCATTTTTGCCCATCCACCATTCTTATAGAATAAGGAGAGAGCTTGGAGTGTTTTGTTGGTGACAGCTGCGAAGCATCGTCCTTAAGCGACGACCTCCTTCAGGTGAGATCCGCGGAGCCCCGCTCCGCGTCACGAGTTCCCCGTCGAGCTCGTGGAGCTTCTCCGATTTTTATTTCGCCAATCGGATCGAAGCGACGACAGGGGTCCAGCGTAGCTGCTCCGCACATCCGACGAACACCAGGTAAGTTATTTCTTCTAATTTCTCTTGTTATTTTATCTTATCTAATATTTTGTTTCTTTGTTGTCTCTTTCCACCATTTTTTTACCACCAACTCATCCTCTTCCCCTTTTATATATAACCACATTTATTTCATGTTTAACAAAACAAAAAAAATATAAAAATTAAAACAAAAAAGAAGTTTTTTTTATTACAGCAGCAAACAAAATCTAAAAAAAATAGAAAAAAAATAAAAAAAAATAACAGAGGGCTGGGAACGGCAGCTCCACGCCGCCGCCCCCCACCCCCTCTCCTCATCGCCATTAACTTGGCCGGCTCCTCCGCGCGGCGGCGTGGCCGTGCGCGCAGGACCACAGCGCGCTAGCGGCGCGATACCGCCGACCGGACACCAACGCCCCCCTCCGCCCGCCACCTCCTCGCGCCACCGCCCCTCCGCCGTGCGCCCATCCTCGCTCCCCGCCACCTCCTCGCGCCCCCCTCCAGCAGCGGCTCCGCCGCCCCCTCGCGGCCCCGCCCTCCGCCGTCGCCCCTCGCGGCCGCGCGCGGCCGTGCCGCCGACGCCGACCACCTCTCCCTTTGGGTTCTCTTCCTGCAAGAACGAAGGAAGAAGAAGGTCATTCATTTTTTTATTTTTTTTATTGTAAATATTGCATTTTTTATTTCTCTTGTTTCTGTAATTACGTTTTAGTCCCTGTGCATCATTTGCATTGTAAATATTGTTTTCTGAATTTGCAGAGACATCCCTATGTTTGTGTACTAATTTGGACATCATTTAGGCATATTTTTATTTAAAGAAAAATAGCATTATGTGGAGCAACTTATTCTCTGTCATCTGAGTATTTGTTTATATTTTTGTGACTCATGGGTAATTAATTATAATTGTTTAACTGAAATTTTATATAGTTTACCCATTCTGTGCTATTAAATTAATATCTCACACACGGTTGCTCTAAAAATTCCACAAAAATTATATGTGAGGCTTTGATGAGTGCTTAACTTACTGTCCAAATTTCATTTAAATTGGATATGTCTTGTGCCTTAAATAAATTGTAGAGTGATTTTAGTTTTTGATTTTTAGTTAAATCCCCGTATATTCTTTTTGCGAATTTTCAACTCTCCTGGATTCTAGATCTAAATACCTTTCTGAGATAATTCGCATTCTGATTATTTTTATAACGTGGATTAATTAGGAATTAATTACTCACTGTCACTCTGTTTCCACTAAAAAATACATAAAAAATTCATATCTTGTCAAAAAATTCCAAAAAAATTACTAGCTTCCTTGCGTCATGTTTTAGTTCCAGTAAATTTTTCATAATTTTTTCTTACTGTTTGTGTGATAAATTGCGAAAA
Organism: Ottelia alismoides; assembly: GCA_037367405.1. Taxonomy (NCBI): domain Eukaryota; kingdom Viridiplantae; phylum Streptophyta; class Magnoliopsida; order Alismatales; family Hydrocharitaceae; genus Ottelia; species Ottelia alismoides. The sequence continues at coordinate 281,871 of JAZKJV010000813.1, read as the reverse complement.
TACCCATAAAAGTGTGCATTTTTAGTTGTTGCATTTTAACACCTAAAATTCTAAAAAAATGTGTTTTGCTTTCATCTCTGGATTAGTATTTTAGGAAAATTATAATTTGGCTAAATTGGATTAATTTCTCATTAAAATTAATTTGGCTAAGTTGTATGCTTTCTTAGTATATTAGTTCACTTGCATTGTGCATTTTGGCGTCCTATTTGCATTAAAAAAAATATAAAAAAAACAGCATTGGATATCTAAAATCTTTATTTTTGAATTAACCCCAAGTTGTTCCTTTGCCTCCCTGAGTTCGACCCCGGACTTGCCCGGGATATAAATTAAAGCCGAGACACTCTTCACGGAGATCTTCTCTCGGTTCCGACCGAATCGCTAAGTACACGTGCTACAACGTGAACGAATTAATCAACGTATTCAGCGACACGTCAGATGGCGCCGTTGCCGGGGAGGCAAACGGCTTAGGGACTAATTTAAAAATTTGGATTTAGTTTTCCATTTACTCGGGTAGTCTGACCCCCGAGCCACTTGTATTTATTCCATTTTTTTGCAATTATTTCTCTTCATATTTTTGTATATATCTTGTTGTTTATCTCTCTAATATAAATCTCATTTTCCTTGCGAGGGCCCGGTGGACTTGGAGTGCATCGGAGGTCGACGGACGCGACGCGCGCCGACTGCTGAAGAGTAAGAAGATCAATTTATCTTTGAGAGATTTTTTTTAAAATTTTGTAATTATTGAGTTGTAATAACTTAGGTAATTTGCTCTTTCCAGCGGCTCTTGTTTGAGAGCTCGCGTTTGTATCCGGACTGGACTTTGGACCCGCTCGTGGTCGTGTGGTTGATTGACGTAGAATAGGACTTGCACTCGCGGCTCTTAGAGCATTTTATTAGATTATCTTGATTTCTTGTGCTCGTAATATTTAGGATCACACATCACATTTAACGAGACGCACTTAGACCGCTGGACTATTAGTCAAATTAAACTTGTTCATCACTCGCTAATAGAACTGCTTGTCTAGGAACGGTTTCTCGTTTGCATTCATATTAGTATAAAATTTCAATTCTGCCTTGCATCCCGCATGTAGAGCGCGAGGATCACTGTAAGTCTTCTGAACTGGGCATGCATCATTGATTTCATTATTTGCATCGGTTTTTCTCGACTCCCTCCCCTTGGTTTTTGAAACTTAGGTTAAAAGGAAATCGGGACTGATCGTTAGGCGTGCTTTGTTTGTTGGACTAATCAAGTGATAACCAAACGTAAAACCGGGACTGCTAATCAGAGTTGAAAAAAAAACTGATTAAAACTAACACTTGTTTTGGGAGAGCAAAACCCTCATTGTATGCTTGGCTAATTGTGATTGTTGAGAGGTGAGGACGCATCCCTAGGATAGTGCCCAAAACCTACTTTTGAGCCTTGCGTAATTGGATTGATATCTTGATTTATCACCTAATTAAAACTCAAAAGATAAACGGTCGGACTTTTGCGACCTTCACTGTGTTGAGTAGGTGAACTCAGGGTTTGCTCTTGTGTTTGTTTGTTTGTGTGTTATTCGGTGCACTTGCACGCTTTCTTCCTCGATCCGCTTCATTCTCCCATCTCCCTTCCAAGATGTCAGAATTTTGGTCATCATATCCAAGTCATCCTTCTTCGACCATATTCCGATCATCTCCACCCACTTATTCCTCTTCATACCCACACCACAACCGCGAAGTCAGAACTCCGACTGACTTCTCCACTTCTTCGTACTTCTCACCTACCCCACATTCTTGCACCCCTGACCCACAACCACCTTGGATTGATTCACTATATTCTCGTCTGCTTGCTAGAATCAAGGAACAAATCAAAGAGCAAGCGACTGCTGAGATGAATGATTGGCATAATCAGTTGACCCCACATACCTCACTTTCACCTCGAGTTGGGACAGAACAACAATTGCTATATACACATCCCGACTTAACCTTAGGGTACAACATGGTCGATCAGACAAACCGAATGGAGAGGCCTGCACCGTACGATCTTCCTGACTTGATCGACCTGAGTGATAGAGACCACATTGACCAACCTTTATATCACCCATTCGGAGAGCCGACATATACAGGGGATTGGATTCATGCGACTGATTTACAGAACCCCTGTCTACTAACTCCGCCTGATGAGGCTCCGACCAACAACTGCCATACATATGGGCCATACTCAACCCAGTATTGCACACTTGAGTCAAGGTGTGTTGAGTATAAGAGCCCGAGTTCTCAGCAGTCTCCTCCAATTGCGTCGACTTCTCTCATGAGGTTTCATGAGAACTTATTGGAGGATGACATTTGTAGACCGATCAAGAGTCCAGGTATAAATGTGGATCATGGATTTTGCGGATTAAATCTTGAAAACCTGGAAGACACCGGATTGACCACACGTCATGTACAGCTGGAGTCCCTTCTACCTCCCTCTTCTACTAACCACTTTCCCTCCAAACCAGAGTCTGTACATTCTCCTAGTCCTCCTTCACCTACCAAAAAAAAAGTGCTAAGCCTTCTCCCACTATAAGTAGGGTCGGCTACATGGATTCTTGCTCAAATCCATGTTGAAAGATTCGACTATTTTTTACGATGGCCGTCGACTACCTAACGCAACCCCCTGCAAGAGTGGGATTTGAACCCTGGTCTTTTGTGTGGTAGACACACTGTACTACCACTAGACCATTAAGTGGGTACTCGGAAAGACCAAAAAAATTGAAAACTCGGAAAATATCATAAAAATTGAAAAAGGAAAAGATCTAAAAAGTTTGGATCCTGCAGTTAGGGAAGCATTGGATAGAAAGTTGATTTTTGAGCTTCCCTTAATAATGGCCATTGAACACTTTCCCGACCTTAAAAGAGAACAAGGACTGAGATACATATAGTATCTATGGCCACATCTTTGATGATAGGGAGAAAAACCAAGAGCCGCAGAGTAAAGCGGTTGCCTAGGTTTGATTGTGAAATCAAAGATACCACATTCACCCATGCAAGAATCGATGATGACTTACCGATTAATATCCTCCCGACCTCCGTGTTTGCAAAGCTCAAACTCGGATCTGCCAAGAAGTCAAGAGAGATCATTCAGTTGGCGGATCGATCTGTTAAACGGTCGAGAGGAACCATTTCAGTCATCGTCACTTTCCAAGGTGCTCTACTGGAGATAGACTTCACGATCATTGACATTGAGCACCGAGGAGAGTTCACCCAGTCTCCGATCATTCTTGGGAAGCCGTTCTTAGCCTTGGCTAAGGCAACTATAGATTGTGAGACTCGGGAGATCGATTTCTCTGCATTGGGAGCACTCCGACCTCACCCGATCTTTGAGGACACACGATATTCCAAGGTAACCCGTAAAGTTGCAGACAGTCGTGACCTTCGAGAGACAGTTGAGTCCCGTCTCTCTACTACTCCTGAGATACCGACTGTCCAGACAACCATTGGTTTAGACACTTCCTACAACCACACACCGCCTACTGCTTGCACCACCACCACGACAGCTTCTAGAGAGGACTCAAGACCAGAAGCTATCAGTGAGTCGGACATGACCTTTGTGGATTGCCTTGATCATTTCGATGATCCGACACAAGAACCCAACAATGTCAAGCCAACTGAGAACACTGTGCCTTATCAGAGACGTGTGCTGACCTTGCAGGAGTATTACAATGCATATGGTGACTCATCTGATGATGAACCTCTGGTCAGAACCTCACACACACCACATCTAGGACATACATCAAAGGAGACAACTGGGACCAAATTGACCAATCTTGATAAATCGGTTGCTCCATCCTCTAGTCGGTCATTTAGTAAGAAGAAGACGAGTGTTGATTCCTTGAGGTGTTCCCCCGAACTCCTTAAGACGTATCAATCTCCTCTTCCTCTTGATGCTTCAGGTTCTAGAAAACCGACTAAGAAGGTTACCTTCGATGTTTCAGAGAAGGAACTTTCTGAGGAGTCCTCATCAGGTCCGGATGAGGTGATCTACATGAGTGAGCTTAGTTCGGCTTATCTGAAGCCATATTTGAGCAAGCAGCCGTGTGTCGACCCCCGTTGGACGTTCCCCACACCTCACTATTATTCTTCGGAGGACGATGCTGACAGCGACACATGTGTATACTACCCACCCCATCGCTCCCGCAAGAAGGTCCGTCACAAACCTTCTTGATCCTTGTATATTCTCCCTCCTCCTTGTACATATTTTCCTTCCTTTATTCACCTCCCTCCCTCATGATTCGCATCACTCACCCCAGTTCCGTATCGTTTTCATTTTGTGGCTATACTTAGGATAACTAGATCCTAAGTATAGGGGGGTGAGTGACCCGATTTGCTCCTTCTCTTCTTTTTATTTTCTTTTTGTATATTCTTTCCCATTCTCATCGGTCTTCCATTCTTGTGTTCTTTCCAATACTTAGGCTGACCAAAGCCTAAGTATAGGGGGGACCGATGCCCGCCATGTGTATTTACTCATCATTTCTCCTCTTGACCTCGTCTGCCCCATTTTTTCTCTTCTTCTACACTTAGGCTGACCAGAGCCTAAGTATAGGGGGGGCGGATCGACTTCTATACTTTTTATTGTTTTAGCTTTCCTACGCTTAGTACGAGCTATGTCTTTTTGTCACCTAGTGCCATGAGGACATAGCACAAGCTAAGTATAGGGGGGCGTGTATATATTACATATATACTTTACCCATACCTCGTACTTTCACGTATTTTTGTATATATTATACAATAATTATGGGGTGGGTAAAAACAAAAAAAAACAAAATAAAAACAAAAAAAACAAAAAAAACAAAAGTATTTTCTTATTTACCTATCTTTTTCAAAAAAAAAGCAAAAAAAAAGAAAAAAAGCAAAACTTTTCTAAAAAAAAAATTCTTTGCCTTTGTTTGTCCAAAAAAAAAAGAAAAAAAAACAAAAACTAAAACTAAAAAAAAACTAACTAATAAATTGGTTTAATCCCTGACACAATTCACTTTCACACAAGACTAGTGATGTTCAAGAACACTTGGTTTACGAGCTCTTGAGATTTTGAGTTAACCAGCCTTAGTCATTAGGGTCCTTGACTTAATTATTCACATTTCCCTAGTTTAAAAGATTTGTGTGCTATATTGCATGCTTAGTCTCTACCTTAAGAATATGACTAGCACCTCACATACACGACTGCAGTTATGATGAGATGAGTTGTAATTTCACTTGAGGAACTGGGATGAGGGATTTGAGTTTGGACTTGATTTAATGATGCTCGAGGATGGGATAAAATCAATGAAGGCTTCATGAAACCTGAGTGTCAGCACATTTAGCCAGTATGAGAACATGGTTCTTGTACTCTCTCTTGATATTTACCTATGTGCCAGGGTGTGATAAAATTAAAAAAAATATTGATCAGTGTGCGCCAACTCTTGGTAAAAGCAGTGGAGCTAGCCACAAATACTACAAAGCAATGAAATGTCAAAGAAAAGCTCTCATTCCACAAAGTCAATTATCAAAAGAGCTTCCACCAAAGGCGAGCGCTCCCAACCATTTCAAAGTGTCCACTTGGACCACCGCTATTAGGACCAGGAGTCGGGCTTGCACCAAAAAAGGGCTCTGCATCGTAAATGCTACAAGTCTGGGTGTAGAAGGTACGATAGGTACTCAAAAAAAGGCACACCCCGGTGTACTCCCAGGAAAACAAGTGCAGACGGCTCCAACTTCTCTTGACGGACGCACTGATCAACACCAAAAAAATGCGTTGCGTAATAAGGCACTAGAGAGGATCCTTGTTCCAATGAGAGGGAGAGAAGAAATGACACAATCCTATGCCCTCCATCAACTGGCCTTCCATCTACACTTTCAAGTCTGACAACTAAAGAGACGGTGGATTGGATGCAAGAAATGATTTATTCCCTAGTGTTGAGGATCGGGTCCTTAGGAGTGTCTCTTGGACTGGAACCTTGGGTGACGTTGCGACTCTACTCTTGTAACTGCGGTCAACACTTAAAGTCATATCCCTTATATATATATGTATACATAGAGAGTCTGATGATTAGGGAAATTGGGTACCTTTTAACTAAAGCTTGGTTCAGCTTAGAATTTTAGGATCTCTAAAACCGAGAGTTCTTGAGCAGATCGAGTCATGTATTCACATGCACAGTCAGGGGTTAACCCAATTTATTCATTCTTTATTTGCTCGAGGACTAGCAAAGTTTAAGTATAGGGGGGTGATGAATCCACGATTCATCATCGCAATATCTTGATCTTAGCAAAATCCCTGAGTAAAATTCCAGAAAAATGTCCATAAAATCAATAAATTAACAAAATAACTCTTGTAAATAAAATACACTAATTATTGTATATTAGATTGTACAAAATAAATTACACATAAAAAACCGCAAAAATAAAGGAGTTTTATACTTGTAAATAGCTCAAAACTTCATGTATTTTTAATAATTTCATTTCAACTCCTTTTTGCCTAATTCTTTCTCTAACTTGTTTATAAAAATGTATATAAAAATACAAAAATACAAAACAAATTTTATCTCAAATAAATGCTCCTAGATCCCAAAGAGAAAAAGCCGTAAAGTCCAACTTCCAAGCTAAATTCCCGCTCCGTATGAACACCAAATTCACCAAACTCACTTTTAAAGTTCAAGTTAGAAAATTATCTATCCAACGGAAGTGGTTTCATTAAAATCGGAGCTCGTTTGCAAAAGTTGGGTTTTGGGACCTAGATGTACATTGTATATTATGTATATATTCTTTCTTTCTTTATTTTTTATTTTATCTTTCTTAATTACTAAAAATCCAAAAAAATCATTATGGTATTGTATTTTAATTATTCTATTTTATTGTATTTTCCTATTGTACATAGCTACTATTAAAAAGAAAAAAATATAAAAAGAAAAGCAAACAAAAAAAATGTACATGTTGTATATCTTCTTTTTGTAAATTCCCCACTCTTTTTCTTCTCTTTATTTTATTTTCTCTTTTTAGTAGCCTACTTTATTTCATTTCATTTTTTATTTATTTAATAACATTCTCTACAATAACTTTTCTACCACCAACCTCCAAGTCTTCATCAACCTCCATTCAACACCATTATTCATCTAACTTCCCATTCAACCCCATCACTAATTTAACCTCTCATTCAACACCACCACCATTCTAACTTCCCTTTCTCTTCTCTTTATATTCATTTGTACATCCTCATTTTTGCACATCCACCATTCTTGTAGAATAAGGAGAGAGCTTGGAGTGTTTTGTTGGTGACAGCTGCGAAGCATCGTCCTTAAGCGACGACCTCCTTCAGGTGAGATCCGCGGAGCCCCGCTCCGCGTCACGAGTTCCCCGTCGAGCTCGTGGAGCTTCTCCGATTTTTATTTCGCCAATCGGATCGAAGCGACGACAGGGGTCTAGCGTAGCTGCTCCGCACATCCGGCGAACACCAGGTAAGTTATTTCTTCTAATTTCTCTTGTTATTTTATCTTATCTAATATTTTGTTTCTTTGTTGTCTCTTTCCACCATTTTTTTTACCACCAACTCATCCTCTTCCCCTTTTATATATAACCACATTTATTTCCTGTTTAACAAAACAAAAAAAATATAAAAATTAAAACAAAAAAAGAAGTTTTTTTATTACAGCAGCAAACAAAATCTAAAAAAAATAGAAAAAAAAAATTAAAAAAAATAACAGAGGGCTGGGAACGGCAGCTCCACGCCGCCGCCCCCCACCCCCTCTCCTCATCGCCATTAACTTGGCCGGCTCCTCCGCGCGGCGGCGCGGCCGTGCGCGCAGGACCACCGCGCGCTAGCGGCGCGAGCACCGCCGACCGGACACCAACGCCCCCCTCCGCCCGCCACCTCCTCGCGCCACCGCCCCTCCGCCGTGCGCCCATCCTCGGTCCCCGCCACCTCCTCGCGCCCCCCTCCAGCAGCGGCTCCGCCGCCCCCTCGCGGCCCCGCCCTCCGCCGTCGCCCCTCGCGGCCGCGCGCGGCCGTGCCGCCGACGCCGACCACCTCTCCCTTTGGGTTCTCTTCCTGCAAGAACGAAGGAAGAAGAAGGTCATTCATTTTTTTATTTTTTTATTGTAAATATTGCATTTTTTATTTCTCTTGTTTATGTAATTACGTTTTAGTCCCTGTGCATCATTTGCATTGTAAATATTGTTTTCTGAATTTGCAGAGACATCCCTATGTTTGTGTACTAATTTGGACATCATTTAGGCATCTTTTTATTTAAAGAAAAATAGCATTGTGTGGAGCAACTTATTATCTGTCATCTGAGTATTTGTTTATATTTTTGTGACTCATGGGTAATTAATTATAATTGTTTAACTGAAATTTTATATAGTTTACCTATTCTGTGCCATTAAATTAATATCTATCTCACGGTTGCTCTAAAAATTCCACCAAAATTATATGTGATGCTTTGATGAGTGCTTAACTTACTATCCAAATTTCATTTAAATTGGATATGTCTTGTGCCTTAAATAAATTGTAGAGTGATTTTAGTTTTTGATTTTTAGTTAAATCCCCGTATATTCTTTTTGCGAATTTTCAACTCTCCTGGATTCTAGAGCTAAATACCTTTCTGAGATAATTCGCATTCTGATTATTTTTATAACGTGGATTAATTAGGAATTAATTACTCACTGTCACTCTGTTTCTACTAAAAAATACATAAAAAAATCATATCTTGTCAAAAAATTCCAAAAAAAATACTGTAGCTTCCTTGCATCATGTTTTAGTTCCAGTAATTTTTTCATAATGTTTTCTTACTGTTTGTGTGATAAATTGCGAAAATACCCATAAAAAGTGTGCATTTTTACTTGTTGCATTTTAACCCCTAAAATTCCAAAAAAATGTGTTTTGCTTTCATCTCTGGATTAGTATTCTAGGAAAAATATAATTTGGCTAAATTGGATTAATTTCTCATTAAAATTAATTTGGCTAAGTTGTATGCTTTCTTAGTATATTAGTTCACTTGCATTATGCATTTTGGCGTCCTATTTGCATTAAAAAAATATAAAAAAACAGCATTGGATATCTAAAATCTTTATTTTTGAATTAACCCCAAGTTGTTCCTTTGCCTCCCTGAGTTCGACCCCGGACTTGCCCGGGATATAAATTAAAGCCGAGACACTCTTCACGGAGATCTTCTCTCGGTTCCGACCGAATCGCTAAGTACACGTGCTACAACGTGAACGAATTAATCAACGTATTCAGCGACACGTCAATCACAAAACCCTTTCAATACATCATTATAGATCTCAATTAGTTTTGTTTTTGTATTATCATAATGTATACCATCATCATAACGCAAAGATCAATAATGTTGATCACTATTTTCTTGACTTCATTAGTTTCACGATTATGATTGGGAACCATTTCAAGTTAGTAAATCGAGCACGTATTAGCATATTGCGTTGTTCACAAAAAAATATGGACATCAATATAAGATACCTACATCTCTCCAAATATTTGCCGGAGGCCTTCTTCTTCTATTTCATGATTTGTTACATAAGAGGAGAACTTTTTTTATATTTGTAAAATAACTAGACTTTATATAAACTTGAAGTCGTAGATAATTGTCAAAAATAACTATTCGTAAACTTTGGATATAACGATGATTACCTATGAGAAAAATGTTTTATCTCAACTTTGTTATGCACAATAGCTCTCATTTCTTAATTACCTCGATCTTTTTTTTTTCATATAACCTCCCTTGACAATTATCATGCACATGTTCATGTGATATATATTTGGGTAAAATGGGGTTGTCCCATTGGGGAGCTAATTTGGCTCCTCCCATCCTATTTTCCTCTATTTTTAAATAATTTTGAAAATTAGCTTCTGTGGATTTTCATCATTATATCTGTATATTATGTCATTCAAATTTCGTGCAAAACAGAAACCTCTACGGCCTTCATCCAGACGAGGTCTATTTCAACAATTCTACGATCGTTAAAGAATGACCGTCTAAAATGAGGCCGTAGGAGTCTCTGTTTCTCATGAAACTTGAACGACATAATATATAGATATAGTGATGAATTTTCATAGATTCAATTTTCAAAAAAAAAATAAAAAAAATTGGGGTGGAGGGAGCCAAGTTAGCTCCCCCAAGTGGCAGTCCCATTTTACAGTATATATATATATGTATATATATGCCTTTCAGTATAAAAGATCATTTCGTAAATACTTACTAGCAACTTCGGTGCACGTAGTTTGAGAATTTACACGACGTTCATCACGAATGAAAAGTAAAGTTTTATTTGTTCCTTTATATGCTTGCTTCCATGCCCTTGGATGAAAAGATGAGATATTTTTGGCAAGGGAAAAGATGCCTCATCTTTCCCCACCTCCAACCAATCACTCCAAGTATATATAAGTATTTGATGAATTATACTATGAAAAAATTTAGGAATGTGTGATCGAAAGAACGTTGAGGCAAGTTTCCAAAGTAACTGACAATCAATTTGGATTTATGCCAGATCGTTCAACTATTGAAAGTTGCCCACTTGTTGAGGAGAACAATTGAGATTTGTAGAGCTAAAAAGAACCTACATATGATTTTTATTGGTTTGGAAGAAAGTTTATGAAGTTCCAAAGGATATTTTGTGGAGAGTTTTGGATAATAGGCAAGTATTCATCCTATACATTAACCTTATAATGGATATGTACAATGAGGCTTCATCTTGTATAAGGATCCATTCTGGTAAGAATGATTATTTTAACATCTACATCGATCTGCATCAAGGTTCAGCTTGGCTCCATTCTTTTTTTACTTTGATTATGGACGAGTTGACTACTCACATTGAGGATGAGATACCTTGCTACATGTTGTTTGTCGATTTGTGTTGATTGACGAGACAAGAGATGGAGTAAATGAGAAGCTGGAAGTTTGGAGACATGCCTTAGAGACTAAAGGATTTCGTATAAGTGGAGGTAAGATTGAATATATGGAGTGCACATTTGATGGAAACAATGGTGAATGATTTGGTGTGAAGATCTGAGATGATAGCATTCAGAAGAAAGATTCTTTAGATACTTGGGATCTATTTTGCAACATGATGGGGAAATTGATGGATATGTTACTCATAGAGTAACTGTGGGTTGGCTAAAATGGAGAAGAGTCTCTACTATTCTTTGTGATAAGAAAATCTCTTTGAAAATCAAAAGAAAGCATTACAAAGCAGTCGTGAGACTCTTTATACTCTTTGGATCAGAATAATGACATGTTAATCATAAACATGTGCAGAGAATGACAGTAACAGAAATGAAAATACTAAGGTGGATGTGTGTTCATATATGAAAAGATCAGATTCAAAATGATGCGATCAAAAGGAAAAGTTGGTGTAGCTCCGATGGAGGATAAGATGCGAGAAAATCGCTTAAATAGTTTGATCATTTGCAAAGGAGACCAGTTGATGCACCGGCTAGAAGATGCGGGATTTGAGATGTTGAGCCGGTTAAGAGAGGATGAAGAAGACATAATAAGTGCTGTAATGTGAATATCCGAAGGGATCTTATTTATTTGGATTTACACCATAGAATGATCAAAAAAGATACGAATGAATGTAAAAAATCCACAAAACTTACCCCACTTAATTGTGGGGAAAGACTTTGTTGTTGTTGTTGTGTATGTGTGTTTGGGCATGCACGTCTCTCTCTCTCTGTGTGTGTGTGTGTGGTGTGTGTGTGTGTGGGGGGGGGGTGGGCGAGGGAAGGAGCCTCCACCGACAGGTGCATGTAACTCCATACACCCGATCTTTTTTTTTCAATATTTTATTGATTTTTTTGAAATAATATCTTTGGGAATTTTATCACCATAAATCATCATGGTGTTATCCAAATTCAACTTAATTTGAGACCTCTATCATATCTATCAAGAATACCCAATTTTAACGGTCTTATAATCATTGAAATTGACCTCTTCTAGATGAACATATTAGGAATATGTGTTTTGCATAAACCTGAAACACTTATCTCACTCAACATATTAAGTAAATCACCTTATGGTTTCATTAAAAAATTCAAAAAAATGGAAAAAAAGGTCGGGTGAAAGAAGTTACCTCCACTCCCCGGTGCATGCTACTGTGTGTGAGTGTGTGTGTGTAAATCGAACGTAGTTAACTACACTTAGATCACTTAACTCATCCATTTTACAGATGATATTTCAGTATATATAAATAATAAATTCTAAATCATTCCTAAATGTATCTAATAAATCTTCAATTAGATCCAAATTCATGTCGTAATTGATAGACATATCATAAATTAACTCATTAGCAATAATGATTGTTTATATGTTTGATGTTTTATCTATATCGTACGAACTATCATTGTCTGTTTGATATTTTCACTCCAGGAGAATTATCTTTATCTTCATCTTTTTTGAATTTTAGGCCTCCTCCTCCTCCTCTTATTGTTCATTTTCTTCTTTAGAATATACTTTTTCTCAAGCTCAATAAATAATTATGTCATTCCAAATGAATCGGATATAATCACCTCCGAAGATGATCTGTTTACATGTTATTTTTTTATATTAGTTCCTCTCTTGTATTAAATAATAACACATAAATGTTATTCATAATTAAATATATATTAACGATAGGTTATATATGCGTGTGAACACTCGCTATATATACAATATTACATTTTATGAATTCAAAATATATCATGTACCTATAAAAATTGAATTTAATTATAATTAACTTGGTCAAATCGTATGAACAAATTAAGTTTGAAATCTTCCAATATATATAAGGTGTGAATTAAATAATCATTTAATAAACTTATACATACAACAAAAGTAGTTAATAAAATTATTATTACTATAAATTTAAATATTAAAGAGAGATTTGTTTTGAAGTTCTTCTAAATATAGTCGAGTTCAAAATATAAAAAAGGAAATTGTTCAAAACAATATCCTATAGTAATAATTTCATATGTCTAATTATTATACAAAATTTTACAAGTATATTAAGTGGGAGCTCCTCCTTATTATATGACGTGCTAATTGAAGAATTATGTAATATACCAATGCCTAATTACCTAAATAATTAAATCAAGATAATATGATTATGGTTTTTAAAATAAAACAAAATATATTTTATTTCTTTTGAATTGAAACTACAACGGTATGGATTAAAGTAAAAAATACAAAAAATCTACAAAAACACGAACCTAACGACGATAAAAACATATTTTAACCATATTATTAAATTCGAAAAATACGATCAAGATTAGGGCATGTTTAACAGTTAAGTATTATTGATTTTTTTGGTTTGCGTTAATTTTATAATTTCTACCCAAATATAAATTAAGTTTCATAATAGGACAGATCAATAAGAAAATCATATTTCTATTAAGCTCACATTTGGGATTATTCAATTACTTTAATAAGTTATTTCATTGTCTTCATTCATTACTAACAAAGAAGCAATATAAATTTGCATTAGATACAGAGGTTAATGGGGCTGCCCCTCTCGGGGCAGCCAACATGGCTGCCCCCGCGCCATTTTCGACATTTTTTTATTTTTTTTCAAAAAATATCACCATGTATATTCATCCATATATCCCTCCTATATGCCATTCGAATTTCGTTAGAAACAGAGACTCCTACGGCCTCCATCCAGACATTCATTTTTTAACGGTAATAAGATTTTTTAAATCGAAAAAAATAAAAAAATATCGAAATAAGGGGGTGGGGCAGCTATGTTGGCTGCCTCCAGTGGGCAACCTTATTAAATCCTTAGATATAACATGTTTTCTAAAATAATTTACGAAAAAAATGCTTACATAGAATTGAGGTATAAAAGTGCATTACATATAACAAGTCTTTAGACTAGTATTAATATAATAAAAAAATAAATAAATGAAAAACACACTTCTTACACAAAGATTGAAGAGAAGACTGTTGGGGGGATGTTGAAGACATTGAAGTGATGGAGCGAGTAAAAGAGTATGGTGGGGGCAGTATAACTCAAGAGCGGGGTAGGGTGAAAATCGATGAGCGCCGGTTCTCTGCTGTGTGCTGTGCGGTACAGCACACAGCAGACGATCCAAACAAGAAAATCGATCCCATGCCCATTCGTTGATACATGTTTTGATGGGAATAAACTTTGCTGCCATTCCCATGCCACGACATATATAGGTAATCCTCCCTCGCAGCAACAGCCGCATCGCGACCCCGCGGGGGGGAGAAGCTATGTTCCTGAAGCGCGACCGCGAGAATCCTCCCGCCGCCGGCGACAAGCCGGCCCCGCCCGATGCCGACCCGCAGGGGGCGGCGGAAGATGGCGGAGTGGCGGGAGAGCTGGTGGCTTCCCTCAGCAGGAGGAGGGCGTACAGGGAGATCACCCTCGAGCTCCGCTCCGGCATCCGCGACGCGGCGGCGGAGTTCTCCTTCCTGCGGCTCCAGGGCCTCCGCAGCCTCCTCAAGGCCCTCAGATCCGTCGCCCTCAACGACGCCTCCCTCGCCCTCTTCCGTCACTCCCAATCATTCCCGGAGCTCCAAGGTCGATCCCGATCCCCCGCTCCATTATTCATATTGGTCACATTGTTCGCTAAATCATATCACTTGGAGCCTGATTGTTCATGATAAATATCCCATGGTGATTGTGAATACATGGAAAAACCTTTTCGAAGATAATAGCCGGAAAGGTCAGAACACGAAATCTTACCTTCTCCTCACGCAACAGATGATCGATTGCCTCCTGTCTTGTGTACCAGTGATAGATAACCACAATGTTGGGAATCAACCTCTCATCTCCACCCACGACTATAAAATATGTAGATAACATGGCCTCCTTGCTCACACTTACACTGGTGCCTTTTCTGACCATCCCCTCAGGATTAGTGCACGAATCCAGTAAAAATCTTCTTGTAGTTGTGTGGTTGATTATTTGAAATGGGACGCGCTTGTTGATTCTTTTAAGCGAATCAGAGTTTAGGTCCACTGGCCAGTGAATTGGATATGGAAAATTGTTGGAATACTTGTTACAGTTTGAACAAGAAGCTGCTTGTGGATGATGCAGAAGCATAAGCCTATGAGGTGGTTATGCCGCTATTCCTAGGAATGCCTAATTTGACAGTTAGGATGAGTTAGTTGCAATTTGCAAATGTGGTATCAGTTATCACAACATTGTATTAGTAACTGTTTTTTTGCAGGAGCTGGCAGTTCAGGATCCATACCACATTTTTCCGTGTTTTTTTAGTTCTACATCCAAATTTCACTCCAGTTGGCATCGTGCACTTCACTTCATAACTCGTTTGAGCTGATATAGGTTTCTCGCATTATAAACATGTCCAAGTACCGCAATTTATGAGATCATCCATAATATCTACCAGAAAATGATATTTAAGCTTGTTGATTCATGCTAGATCATTTTGAGTATCCACCAGGCTCTTGATGGAAGCCTAAACGGATTAGCATTTATTTTTTCCTGTTTCTTTTTAAAATTTTCAGCATTAGAGGAGGAATATGTAGAATTCCATTATCACTTAACCCATTATAAAAAGCTTAACAATTTGATTCTGATTTATTTGTATGAATCATGGCCTCAAATTTTGGCTAAATTCGGCCAAATTTCAGTTAAATTTCAGTTTCGACTGAAATTTGATCGAAATGATTGAAATGGCCAAAGTGACCAAAATTTTGTTTCTGTCGGTCACCGAAATGGTGATCGAAATCGACATTTAAGGCTTTGGTATGAACTACAAACTTGCATGATAGATTTATTTTTTCATCATGTGTTGTGTATATTACTTCATGTTTTTTTGGATTTTTATAGTTCTACATTTATATTTGAGAAAGAATATGACACATCTAACCATAACATTTTAAACTTACTAGCATGAATAATGGTTTGATGCTATCTAATTGAAGTTGTGAACCAAATGGCAATTCTAAATTTTGAAAACTAATGGACTAAACTACTGAAACAAGTAAAATGGCGGGCAATGCAAGACTACTGGGGCCGAAATGCGATGAATTAAACTTTGGCGATGAAAAATGAGGTCTAAAAGTCAGCAATCAATATCCACAATATACTCGATTTCTAGCACAAGTCTCTCCACAAATTCAGGGCAATCCAATTAGTTAAAAGTTCCTAGGAAAATATAACAAGGTTGCAACAACTAGGATTCTCAATGCGTCACCAAACCGAACAGCAACATAACAGTCCACAATACTAATATTATGCGGTAGAATAAGGGCAAAAAGGACGCTCATACCACAACCGACGAGGGGCCTAGGCGAGCTTTAGACCTGATCGTTGGCAGCAGGGTATGGGGTTGCGGTAGCAGCTAATCAGGGACGAATCGGGTTGCACAGTAGTGGCAGGTCCGTGGCAGCGTCGCGGGGAAACCGGAGGCGACTTGGCGTTGGTGGGAGGGGAATCCGAGAAGCGAAAGGCGGCTGGAAGGGTGGCCACAGGGACGGGTAGGAGGGTTCCGGCGGTGGGTATGGTGCGGGTACAGGGGCAGCGCAGGTGAACGATGAGGGGGTGGCGAGAGGGGTGGGGTCGCACGGTCTTGGGCGAGAGAGGGGGAGAGTTGAGGGTGGCGGAATGGGGAGAGGGAAATGGGGTTGCAGGCAGGCGCGCGGGGGAGGGCTGGGTTGTTTGGGGAGATGGTGGGAGCACGGGGAGGTGGCGGGAGGAGGTGGGCTAGGGGGATGGAGGGAGGCGACGGGAGAGGGAGTTAGGGTTTGGGAAGAGGGAAAGAAACACGGGGCAGGGGAAGAGAGGGCTGCGGGGTCGAGAGAGAGAAAGAGAAGAGGGAGAGAGAGAAAAGTGAAGGGGAAATTTAATTTTCATTCAATGCCTTCAACCCTTTCCAAAGGGGTGCCTTTATAGAGGCCACATCCCCCCAAACAAGCAACTACTCTACTAAAAATAGAAAAAGAAAAGATAATAAGGCCTTATATAATGAGCCTTTTTACATAAATAAATAAAAAAGAAGAAATAAATAAGGAAAACAAATGTCCGATTAAAAGAAAACACCACATAGTATCATGCTGCATCAGCTTCCCCCTGCTGAGAAGAATCTCGCTCCATTGAGATGGCGTTGCGATAGTTCTGAAGTATATCGGGGCGGAGTTGTTGAAGTTCATCCTCGTCAATCCAGGTGCAATCTGTCAGAGGTCGTCCCTTCCACTTGACTAGATAGCGACGAAAGAGACCACGTCTAGTCGTCATGTCCCGTATGTCGGCAATATCTTCAATCTGATCGGCATCAGTTGTGGCTGGTGGTTGGTGCGTATCATCAGCATGAACTACTGGCGTGGTTGCATCTATCTGTTCATCTCCGTGATATAAGAAGAGATCTGAAACATTAAAGACTGGCGATGTCTGGACATCTGGCAGTAGATTAAGTAAGTAAGCATTCTGCCCAATCTTCTTGAGGATTCGAAATAGACCAATCTTTCGGACACTCAATTTTTGGTGGACACTCAAAGGAAACCTCTCTTTTTTTAGGTGGACCATCACTAATTCTCCAACTCTGAACTCGCTCTCTCTACGGTGTAGGTTGGCTTGTGCTTGGTATTTCTGGGTCATGGTTTGTAGTTTGGCTCGGATTTCAGTATGGATATGGGTTAGGTGTTCGACTAGGTCCTTAGCTGCGACACTACTCCTTCCTTGCATGGTTGATGGTGTAAGGTCTAGAAATTGGGTAATTGGAAAGTCGTACACACTCTCAAATGGTGATTTTCCGGTGGACCTATTAGTGGAACTGTTATACGCGAATTCGGCTTGGGGAAGAATTAGATCCCATTTGACGGAGAGTCCCCTGGAAGACATCGCAACAAATTCCCTAAAGATCTATTAACTACTTCGGTTTGCCCATCTGTTTGTGGATGATTAGCAGTGCTGTATTGCAAACGAGTACCAAGACGTGACCAAAGCGTGCGCCAAAAATGACTCAAAAACCTGGTATCACGATCTGAAGTGAAAGAATGAGGAACACCATGCAATCGAACAACATCACGAAAAAATAAATCAGCGACATGAGATGCATCTGAGGTTTTTTTTACATGCAATGAAGTGTGCCATTTTAGAAAATCTGTCCACAACCACAAAAATAGAGTCAACTTTCCGTACCGTGAGGGGTAATCCTAGCACAAAATCCATAGTGATATCTTCCCAGGGTCGCAGAGGAATCGGTAGAGGTGTATACAACCCAGTGTTCTGCCTATGGCCTTTGAATCTCTGACAGGTTTGGCATTTTTGTATAAATTTTGTAACATCCTTTCGCAATTGTGGCCAATAAAATTGCTCTTGGAGAAGAGTCAAGGTCTTGTCCCTTCCAAAGTGTCCAGCTAAACCGCCATTATGCAGTTCTGAAATTAAATTCTCTCGAAGGGAAGTGGCGGGAGTGCACAGTCGGTGGGCCTTGAACAAGAATCCCTCATGAAGGACATAAGTGGCGGTCGGATCCTGTCCAGTGTCAACACACTCTACGTAAGCTTGTCCAAAGTCAGGGTCAGTGGGGTAAAGATCCTTGAGTGCGTCAAATTCTATTGTACTTACGGTCATTGTGGTCAGGACGTGTGCTCGTCTGCTCAACGCGTCGGCCACACGATTCAGGGTTCCAGCCTTGTGCTTGAGATGGAATGCGTATTCTTGGAGGAAACTGACCCATTTTGCATGACGCTTGTTAAGGGTCTTCTGGGAGTTCAGATATCTTAAGGCTTCATGATCAGAATTAAGGACAAATTCACGCTGTTTTAGATGGTGTCTCCAATGCTTGAGAGCTTGTACCACGGCATAGAATTCGACATCATATGTAGAGTACCGTGATCGAGCTTCGTTTAACTTTTCACTGTAGAATGCTACAGGTCGTCCTTCTTGACTCAGGACGGCACCAATCCCGACATGTGAGGTATCGCAATCAACTACGAAAACCTTGGAGAAGTCAGGAAGTGCCAAGACAGGGGCATGGGTCAACTGATGTTTTAGCTTTTGGAAGCTGGTTTCTGCTTCAGGAGTCCAGGTGGGTGCACCTTTTCGTGTGCAATCGACTAGCGGGGCCGCACAAGTACTAAAGTTTCGGATGAAACGTCGATAGAAAGAAGCCAATCCCAGAAAGCTGCGAATCTCAGTGAGGGTTTTGGGCATGGGACAACTCTGAATGGCCTGAATCTTTGAGGGGTCAACTTTAAGTCCGTCGACAGTGACAATGTACCCCAAGAAGAGGACCGTGTCAGATATGAAGGAACATTTCTTAAGATGGACATACAGTTGTTGGGCTCTTAAGGTTTCCAAGACTTGTCGTAAGTGGACTAAGTGGTCGTCCTTGGTCAAACTGTAGATCAATATGTCATCGAAGTATACAACCACAAATGTACCAATGAAGGGCCGTAAGACATGATTCATGGTTCGCATAAAAGTGCTGGGAGCATTAGACCGGCCGAAGGGCATTACTGTCCATTCATAAAGGCCCTCTTTGGTCTTAAAAGCAGTCTTCCACTCATCTCCAGGTCGGAGGTGAATCTGATGGTACCCACTGCGAAGATCCATTTTGGAAAATAACTTGGCACCCGATAGCATGTCGAGCATGTCATCAAGGCGTGGAATTGGAAAATGATACGTGATCGTGATCTTATTGATAGCACGACTGTCCACGCACATCCTCCAGGTGCCATCCTTTTTTTGGGTAAGTAGAGCAGGAACCGCCACATGACTCATACTTTCTTGAACATACCCACGACGTAGAAGATCAGTGACCTGCTTGTTCATTTCTTCGTGCTCACTTGGGCTCATCTGATAATGTGGTAAATGGGGTAAGCTTGCTCCAGGAACTAGGTCAATGTGATGCTGAATGTCTCGTAATGGGGGTAGTCCTTCAGGTAACTCTTCAGGCATAATGGCAGCAAACTCTTGAATGATGGGCTTTACCTCAGACGGGATTTCGGGTGTAGTCGTCTCTCGTTCGATCACTTCACGCCCCATCAATGCGTAAACAGCAGGGCTCTCCTGGACTTCACGTTGGAATGCCTGGGCTTCCATCAACAATACGGGACCAGTAGTCAAAGACTTTGACGGTGGAGTACTTTTACCAGATTGTGCGGTCGCGGATCGAAGTGTAGCCACCTGGCGATGGCTAAGGGCTTCACGTTGCGGTCTAAGGGTCACACGCACCTTGTTGATGAGAAATGAGTAAGTGTTCAATTTTTCTCTGTGTTCAGTGTCCCGATCAAACTGCCAAGGTCTCCCAAGTAGTACATGACAGATATCCATAGGGGCTACATGGCACCAAACCTCATCTTTATATGAAGGGCCGATTGAGAAGCTAATGAGACTCTGACGGTGGATCAGAAGTTGAATGCCACCTCGACACCAAGCCACACTGTATGGTTTCTCGAGTGGTTGAGTTGCTAGACCCAACTTGTCGACCATTTCTTGAGACACGAAGTTCTCAACGCTTCCTCCATCAATGATCAATGAACATCGTCGCCCTCGGCCCTCCTGAGGTACATGTAGTTCGAAATATGCTACGTCGCAGCCAACTATCAGCGTCATTAGCAGCGGGTGTGAGTAAGATGTTTGTGGGTGCGCTGTCAGGAGCGATAAAGTTCTCATGTTCAATTAACAGGAAAGGTCTGGATATATCTCCATCTACTCCAAGAAGCTCATAGTCATCAGTTCCCGAAGTGACAACAGTTAACGCGGCTTGATCCTCTTCAAGCGATTCCTGATGGTCAGGAGCAGGGCCTTCAGGGTCTTCGATGGTGCATAAATGAGCGGGCATAGCCTTAGGGTTTGGACACTCAGCCGCTCGATGTCCCTTTTGGTAACATCGGAAACAAGTATCAGGTCCTAAAACAGGTCGGCTTCCCAAGATGCCCGGTCCGGGGTTGCTATTAGATGGTCGTGCGACGGCAGAGGTTGATAGTCTAGCTTGGGGTTTACCCGCGACAACCGATGGGGAAACTATTGGTTTGGAGGTCATCATCGGGGTACTAGTTCGTGGGACAGAGTTCACAGAAAAGGTCATTTCCTTGTCTGGGCCTTAGCAAGCTTAGTCTCAGCCCGTTCAGCTTGCTTGTAGGCTTCGTCGACGTATTGACAGTTGTGGAGGTAGAGTTCATCTTGGATAACTTGACGAAGTCCTTGCATGTAGCGGGTGACTTCCTGGACAGAAGTCTCCTGCAGTCGGTTGCGATGAATGAGGGACTGGAATCCTTCGGTGTACTCTCTCACGCTCATGGTACCTTGTCGCCAAGATTGCAATCACGCATACAGATCTCGCTGGTAATCTTCAGGCACAAACTTTGTTTTTAGTTTGGCCTTCATCATGCTCCAGCTGCGAATCTTACCTTTTCCTTTTCGTTTGCGTTCAGATTGCAAACGGTCCCACCACAGCAGAGCATGTCCCTTTAGTTTGATTGTGACAAATTGAACTTTTCGTTCGCTAGGCATAGTCTTCCATACAAAGAAGTGTTCGACGGCTTGGAGCCAATCTAGAAAGACATCAGGGTCTCGTCCTCCGTCAAATTCCGGAACATCAAGACGGATGCCTCGATCCCATCCGTCATCGGGCCTAGGGCCAGGTCCTGGCGGGAATTGATATCCACTAGCATGTTGTGAAGTATATCCAGGAGTGTGTGGATCGTGATTCTTTGAAATGAAAGGCGTGTCATATCTTAATCCTTCATCTTCGCTTTCCTGTGAAAGATAGTCGCTAACGTGTCCATCGGAAGTAGAAGAGCTAGAGTCGCGGGATGTGTTACTTCGTGAGTGTTGTCTCCGACTAGTACGCCGACCTTTGTTGGGCGTCTCATCACTATGATCCTTCCCTAGCATGCGACTATTTAGGGTGGCAATTTGTCCGCTCAGTTGTTCGTACAACTGCTGCATTTGCTGTATTTGAACAGAGAAGGATTCTAATGATAGCTCAGTGTGTGGGGTATAGCCGGTTTTAGAGGTCGTCGGTTTTTCGGCCATGGGAATCCTATGCCTTCTTCTTTTCCTCTTTTTTTCTTCTAGTTTTTTTTTAAATATGCACTAAAACAAATGAAACGGATCGATGTGCTCTGGTACCAAATTGATGCAATCTAATTGAAATTGTGAACCAAATGGCAATTCTAAATTTTGAAAACTAATGGACTAAACTACTGAAACAAGTAAAATGGCGGGCAATGCAAGACTACGGGGGCCGAAATACGATGAATTAAACTTTGGCGATGAAAAATGAGGTCTAAAAGTCAGCAATCAATATCCACAATATACTCGATTTCTAGCACAAGTCTCTCCACAAATTCAGGGCAATCCAATTAGTTAAAAGTTCCTAGGAAAATATAACAAGGTTGCCACAACTAGGAATCTCAATGCGTCATCAAACTGAACAGCAACATAACAGTCCACAATACTAATATTATGCGGTAGAATAAGGGCAAAAAGGGCGCTCATACCACAACCGGCGAGTGGCCTAGGCGAGCTTCAGACCTGATCGTTGGCAGCGGGGTATGGGGTTGCGGCAACAGCTAATCAGGGACGAATCGGGTTGCACAGTAGTGGCGGGTCCGTGGCCGCGTCGCGGGGAAACCGGAGGCGACTTGGCGTTGGTGGGAGGGGAATCCGAGAAGCGAAAGGCGGCTGGAAGAGTGGCCATAGGGACGGGTAGGAGGGTTCCGGCGGTGGGTATGGTGCGGGTACAGGGGCGGCGCAGGTGAACGATGAGGGGGTGGCGAGAGGGGTGGGGTCGCACGGTCTTGGGCGAGAGAGAGGGGGAGAGTTGAGGGTGGCGGAATGGGGAGAGGGAAATGGGGTTGCAGGCAGGCACGCGGGGGAGGGCTGGCTTGTTTGGGGAGATGGTGGGAGCACGGGGAGGTGGCGGGAGGAGGTGGGCTAGGGGGATGGAGGGAGGCGGCGGGAGAGGGAGTTAGGGTTTGGGAAGAGGGAAAGAAACACGGGGCAGGGGAAGAGAGGGCTGCGGGAGTCGAGAGAGAGAAAGAGAAGAGGGAGAGAGAGAAAAGTGAAGGGGAAATTTAATTTTCATTCAATGCCTTCAACCCTTTCCAAAGGGGTGCCTTTATAAAGGCCACATCCTCCCAAACAAGCAACTACTCTACTAAAAATAGAAAAAGAAAAGATTATAAGGCCTTATATAATGAGCCTTTTTACATAAATAAATAAAAAAGAAGAAATAAATAAAGAAAACAAATGTCCGATTAAAAGAAAACACCACATAGTATCATGCTGCATCATGGTTCCTGTTACATTCAACCATAGTTCAAGGCAGAGGAAGGAATATACTATATTTAAATGTCCTTGATTGATATGCCTATCCAACTTCGAGAAAGAAAACCATACGTAGTAACATACAAAATACTGAAACCACAATTTAGCAAAATGGATGCACCAAGTTACTTTAATTTCATGATTTATGTGCCTGTCTACATCTAAATTTTTGAAGAGACTGACAATTGATAGTACATTGTGCAGTGGTTCCTGTTATATTCAACCATTGTTTAAGGGAGACAAAGGATGAAGTAATTGCAAATTTAGATCACATTTTTGGTGTTGAGCCCATGAAAGTTAGTAGTCCTGCAACCGACTCTGAAGTGTCTCTCGCTCTTAGAGTTCTGGAAGGCTGTTGTCTTCTCCACAAAGGAAGCAGACCTTTGGCAAAGAAACATGATGCAGTAAAGGTATGCTTGTTTACCTCTTTCCTTTCTGATGCAACAATCTAGTTCATAAGGAAAATTTATACTCATTTTAAACTGTTTGCAAATGTGCCCAGCACATCGAATTAAGGCATAGGAAGTAACACAGCATACAACTTCGGGAATTTAATTTTTAACACGATTAAACTATAATAATGGACAGCGTGATATACAAAGCCAGCCAATGAGTGTGTTGGTCCTGCATTTGGTTGGACTATCTTGGATTAACTGTATGCAGCTTATCTTGCATCTTTTTTTTACAGGGGATGACTGTTTTCACAATCAAACTCATAAACCTTTGCTCACACAACAACACTGTTTACCGTTGTGCCATGGCTTCCCTTCTTATTGAAGCTATGACTAGGCTCTTGACAAAAAGAATTGGCCTTCTCTTGGAAACAAAATCTACACTTCTAAGTTTTAATTTGGAATTGACACAACATGCTTCTTTTTTAGTATTAGGAAGTTGGGAAATGACGAAGTCATCTTTTTTTAGGCACATCTAAATGTACTTATTATCCATATATCATGTAGATCTTTTGTTTTTCAGTTTATATTAACTTTAACTAATTTATTAGTTGATTTCCCTTACATCTTAGACAACAACCAAGCCTTTTTTTACAAGGCCATTTTCCTTGTTTCAATAAAATCATCTGAAGAAAATTCTAGGCTGTCATGTTAATATCGAGTGCCATGTAAGTACGCAAGTTGTTAGAGTAGGAAAATAGTTGTCGCCAGCTATTGGAGAAGGAAAAGAGCTCTTCATAAGATATATTATCCAATTTAGTGAATTGCGAATAGTGATAATGCGGACAACACAGATTCATGGTCTCCTCCCAATTTTTGCAATCATTTCTGCTTGTGGAGGGGGGGGGGGCTTCACAGGACCTTTAATTAATTTTACAGTTGATTGTCCTTACAATGAGACAACAACCAAGCCTCTTCTTACAAGACCATTTTCCTTGTTTCAAAATCACCTGAAGAGAACTCTAGGTTGTCATGTTAATTTGGAATGCCATGCAAGTACCCAGCAAGTAGTTAGAGTAGGAAAATAATTGTCGCCAAGCTATTGGGGAAGGAAAAAATCTCTTCATAATGTTGGAGGAAGAGACCCCAGAGCTCTCTTGTATAGGAGAAAAGCCCTGGGTCAATTACAAGTGAGGTACATGAAAGAAAGAGAAATAAGAAATAAATATAAAGAGATATAAATATCTCAACACTCCCCCTCAAGCTGGAGCATATACGTCTATCAGCTCAGCTTGGAACACCGTCTCTGGAAAAGACCTCTAGAAGGGCCTTGGTGAAAATATCAGTTGTTTGATCTCCAGTAGAAACATGTGATGTGGATACGAGTCCCTTCTGGATCACATCTCCGGTATAGTGGCAATCCACCTCTATATGCTTGGTCCGTTCATGAAATGCTAGATTATTGGCAATGAATAGAGCTGCTTGATTGTCACATAAAAGCTGCATGGGAAGAGGAACCTCAATAGCAAGATCAGTCAAAACCGATCTAACCAACATCATCTCTGTGCTCCCCTGTGCCATGGCCTTGTACTCAGATTCTGCACTGGATCTAGCAACCACTGTCCGCTTCTTGCTTTTCCATGACATGAGAGAACTCCCAATAAAAATAGCAAAGCCAGAAGTAGACTTCTTGCCTCTTGGGCATCCTGCATAATCTGCATCTGCACAAGCTGTCACCTCAAGAGACGTACCTCTGTTGAATATAAGGCTAACACCGGGTGAAGTCTTCAAATATCTCAAAATCATATATACCGCATCAATACGAACCTTCCTGGACTACTCCATGAACTGGCTCACCTTGCTCACAACAAAGGATATGTTTGGCCTGGTGATGGTAGCATATAGGAGCTTCCCAAAAAGCTCTATGTATTTCCTCTTATCTACCTCCTCAGTGTCATCATCATATAATCTCATACTTGGATCCATAGGGGTAGTAGTAGGCTTGCACCCTGTCATACCTGTCTCTAGTAGAAGATCATTCACAAACTTCTTCTGGGTCATCACAAGACCACGCTGGTTCCTGGTGAACTCTAATCCAAGGAAGTATCGAAGATTGCCAAGATTGTGATTCGAATCTGACCTGGAACTGGAAGATTCTTTGTATTGGCGATATATCGCCGACACGTTATATCGGCGATATATCAGTATCATATCGCCGATATCCGGGAAAATGAAAGGATGGCTGATATCGATATCCCTATCTCACCGATACCCGATATATCGGCGATATATCGCCGATATATTGCGATATTTTCTACCATGCTTTTACCTCTTTGGGCTTCTAATAGCCTTGTACCTTAAACTTGTGAATTAATGTTAAAGTTTTTAGGCACACACCTATACGGTGGAGGCCTTTTTTTCTTAAAAAAAAATAGTATGTGCTTGATGCATGAGATGCACACACCTATACGGTGGGGCACCTCTTGTTCGATAGTCAAGAGCTGAATTTTCTTTTAGGTTTATCATGTATTTTCTGTGTTTCCTTTCTACAGTGAGATTATCTCCTTTTATACTTATCTTGGTGGTAGGTGGAAGAGGGAAGTGTTGACATGTACAAGGCCTGCCTGGCGTCTCCTTATTGGATGTATTAGCTATTGTATTGATCGAGCAATCCCGGGTTTTCCCTTTGATCGTCAAGGACAAAGATCATGACCATGGTGATGACTGAGCAATTGTGGGTTCTCTGTTGGTTGTAAGCAAAGAAAGTCAATGCCCTTGTTGATGTGGTCGAGCCATCTTTGATTGTTTATTGCAGTTTAGCGGTGAAGATCACATCCATACTGATGCGGCCGAGCAATCTCCAATCTTTTTCTAGTTGATTTGATCTCATTAACAGTGTTGTGGAGGTCATTATTTTGTCCTGACAATTGGACATGTGTAGTAGGAATGGGTCGAAGCTGCGTCGAAATGTTGGTTTCGCCCATGGTTTTTAAAAACGCGCCTCGAGGCGTTGAGGCATACGCCTCAAGCATTCCCAGTGAGGCGTGCGCCTCAAATGTCATGAGGCACGCCTCGAGGCGCTGAGGCGTGAGGCGCAATTGAGGCGCCGCCTCATGAGTGCTCATCACGTGTCATGCACGTGACATTTAAGTGGAAAGACATTTCGCGTCGCCCTTCTTCTTCTTAGGTTTTCCTGATTGCTGCCGCCAGTTGCTGTAACGCTGCTCCATCGCCTGCTCCATCGCCTGGTGCCCGTGCTCCTCCATCGCCTGCTCGGCTGCTCCATTGCCTGCTCGGCTGCTCCCGCCTGCTCCATCGCCTGGTGACCGCGCTCCATCGCCTGCTGCATTGCCTGGCACCTGCTCTTTCCCTCGCTATCCTCAAGTCTCAGTTTACTTGCAAGCCCTAGTCGCCCTTTTTAAGTAAATATATACTATATATTTTATACAATACATCCACTGTTGTAAAAGTCGGCCCGACTATGCGACTCGGGGGGGGGGGGGTGGCCGATTCGAATGGAGGTAATCGGGCTATAGTCGGTTGTACCCGATTAGTCGGATTAGTCGGCCGCTTAGGCGGACGATTTCTACATAGATGATCCGAGCTGGGTCCGGGTTTTGAAATATAGGGTTACTGTTAGACAGTAACCCTTCACGCAAGACATAACCTTTCGACCCCCACCCCCCGCGGCTCCTGTGCGCGATACCATAGCCTCCCCAGCCTCGCCGCCTCGCTGGTGCGCCCCCCTCGCCGGTGCCGCCCCCAGTGCCTCGCCGCTCCCAACCTCGCCGCCTCGCCGCCTCCGGTGCCGCCCCCTCGTTCTCGGCTCCAGCAGGTAAAGGTTAGGTTTTTTTTTGGCTTTTATTTCCTCTTGTTTTTAGGTTGATATGTTAATATGTTATTGTTAGCAAACAACAATGTTAGGTTATGTATGTTATTGCTTAGATTTTCTTAGGTTGATGTTGTACTTAGATGTTTTTATGTCAATGTTATTGTTAGCACATAAGATCAATGTTATTGTTGTACTTAGATGTTTTTATGTCAAGGTTTTCTTCAAATTTTTTTGTTTTTGCTTAGGTTGATCTTAGATGTTAATATGTTATTGCTTAGATTTTCTTAGGTTGATGTTGTACTTAGATGTTTTTATGTCAATGTTATTGCTAGCAAATAAGATCAATGTTATTGTTGTACCTAGATGTTTTTATGTCAAGGTTTTCTTCAAAATTTTTTATTTTTTCTTCGGTTGATTTTAGATGTTAATAACATGTTATTGCTTAGATTTGCTTAAGATGATCTTAGATTTTATTGTTAGGATATATTTTCTCTTCTAAGTTTGGTTAGCTTTGTATTTGATAATTAGTAATTTGTGAGTTTGTGACTATGTAGATGGATACACCTCCCGCGAACGTCGCTTCTGGTAGCGACTCGTCTTTTTACGTGCCACCGGGATCAACTGATCCTGCATGGCAATATGGCTATCTTTCGAACCGTACAGATCCGAATACAGTTACTTGCAGATCGTGCAAGAAGGTTATCAAGGGAGGTGTGTATCGGTTCAAGCAACATCTAGCACACCGTAGGGGCAACGTGGCTGCATGTCCCAAGGTGGATGAAGATACGAAGAAGAAGATGATCGCATATCTTGATGACGTTGCAAGGAAGAAGAGCCAGAAAGCCGCTGATGTTCAGGAGCTGAGAGAGGATGTTGATATCACTGGAGATGCCGAGTTCGGTGAAGAGATCACGAGTATTCGACTCGTTGGAGCAGAATGTCGCATTGGAAGGACCATCACGTCAGATGACCATAAAAGATGCATTCTCCAAAGAGCATCGTGATAGGGTCACCCCGTATATAGCCAACTGGGCATATACATCGGCGATTCCTTTTAATGCACTGACGACGAAACCATTCATGCAGATGGTAGAGGCGATTGAGAAGTATGGGCCTGGACCAAGGTTCGAAAAAACGAAAGGCGGAACGAGGCGTTTTCCCTGGAAGCGAGGCGAGGCGTAGCCTCGAGGCGCTCGAGGCGTAAGCCTCAGTTTGTATAGAAAAATAATTATAAAATATATAATAAATATATTTATTGGTGAAATAATATAATCTGACAAACATATAGTATGTAACAATGTAATATATGATGATATTACGAAGATAAGAGCATGAAAAAAGAATATGTCAATGCCATAAACCTTTCTACTGAATTTCTACCCAATCAGAAGGAAATCATTGGCTGTAACTATTGCTAAAATTTTTATCTAAAGAGGATTGGCTATTGTTGTCATTATAGATATCCAAGTTGTTGATATGAATCATATGATTTGAATACTAACTATATGTTCTACTGCACTCAAATGAAGAATTGTCTGATATCCTTCCTGTGCCACCATACCCTACCAGTACGGGGGTCTCGCTGCCCGGTCAGCGAGCCTGGGGGGGCTAGGGGGGCCCAGGTTGGCCCCCCCTTGCGGGGGTGCAGGGGGCAGCGCCCCCGTCCCAAATTTTTTTCTTATATGAGTATTCAAATTCGTATACAGTTTTTTATATGTTTAAGGATGTAATAGTAAGAGTTCACTGAAATAATTTGGCATGTTAATGGTAAATATGAATGTGAAAGAGGTCAAAGAGGTCAAATTTAAGCATTCATCTTGCATAAATATATACTCAACAACAAGACCTTTATAAACATATGAAAATATGAATAGGAATAATTTTTTCCTTTAAAAAAATACTTGAAAAAGCCCTCACGCCTCACCTAGCGCCTCGCCCCGCCTCAGCGCCTCGCCTCGACCGCCTCAGGCATCTGAGGCGCACGCCTCAGCCAGGGGGTCTGAGGCGGTCGCCTCAGGGCGTTTTCTGAA
This sequence comes from Ottelia alismoides, assembly GCA_037367405.1. Classification (NCBI taxonomy): domain Eukaryota; kingdom Viridiplantae; phylum Streptophyta; class Magnoliopsida; order Alismatales; family Hydrocharitaceae; genus Ottelia; species Ottelia alismoides. The sequence goes on along the minus strand of JAZKJV010000813.1, from coordinate 252,370 downwards.
CGCCCCGTTTCGCCTCGACCGCCTTTGCGCCTCGAGGCGCGTTTTTTTAAACCATGGCCTGGACTAAAGACTCCGACTAGGTATGAGCTTAGTGGTCCACTTCTGAAGGATGCGGTGAAGAAAATGCACGATGACTTGCAATGTCATCGTGATACGTGGAAGTCGATAGGATGCTCTTTGATGACTGATGCATGGACGGACATGCGTGGAAGAAGCATCATCAATTTTTGTGTTAATTACACCTTGGGGACTTCATTTTTGAAGTCCATAGATGCCTCAAATGAGGCACACACTGCGTAATACATCTTCAAGCTGGTGGATGAGTGTCTTAATGAAGTGGGCATAGACAATGTGGTTCAGATTGTGGCAGATAATGCATCTGTCAATGTAGCAGCGGGAAGATTGTTGCTCACCAAATATCCACGGATTTGGTGGACTCCATGCGCCGCACACTCCCTTGATCTTGCTTTGGAGGAGATAAGCAAAGAGACGAAGGTGAGGAGTGCAATCACAAAGGCTAAGAAGCTTACGGTGTTTATATACTCTCACACCAAAACTCTAAGCTTGATGCGCAAGTTCACCAACAAGAGAGACATTGCAAGGCCTGGGCAAACAAGATTTGCAACAACTTTTCTTACTCTTGAGAGCCTGAATGAGAAGAAAGACAAGCTTAGATTGATGTTTTCCTCAGAAGAGTGGCGGAACTGTAAATGGTACAAGACCAAGAAGGGAGAAGCAGCGAGTTCTATTGTATTCAGCCTTACATTTTGGAACCACATTGCACACGCCGTCCGAGTTTTCACTCCATTGGTTCGTTTATTGCGTGTTGTTGACGCAGATCGACGTCCATCCATGGGCTTTGTGTACGGAGGGCTTGAAGATGCCAAACGACAGAGAATTGCATCATTCTATGGCGTAGAGTCATCTTACAAATTTTTTGTGGATGCTGTTACCTCCAAGACCAAAGGGAGGCTCGATACTCCATTGCATCTAGCGGCTTATTACTTGAACCCATTTTTCTTCTACACCGAGTGTCATAGTGATCCGGATGTTGTGGGGAGAGGGTTTAAGGAGTGCATGGAAAGATTTTATCGAGATTTGGATGCACAAGATGCAATTACCAAGGACGAGCTTCCAGCATACAGACTTGGTCGTGGTGATTTTGGCAAGCCTTTAGCTGTGAGACAGAGGATGACAAATGACAACAATTATAACCCAGGTATTTTTAGCTACTGGACAATTCTTTCTTTGAAAATATTATAGTATAATTATATTGACGAATTCTCTATTTAAATAGCTAATTGGTGGTATAACCATGGAGATGACACACCTCATTTGAAAGCCATGGCCATCAAGATCTTGAGCTTGACGTCTTCATCCTCCGGATGTGAGCGTAACTGGAGTACATTTGACTCGGTAATGACTTCATTCCACCCACCAAATTTTATTACTAATAGTAAACTATAACATTTAATTGATATAAATTTAAAATTTATATTTTGATGTTCAGATCCATACCAAGAAGAGGAACAGATTGGAGACGAGGAAGCTGAATGATCTTGTGTATGTTCGTTTCAATTCAAACCTGCGGGAACGTCGAGTTGAAAAAGAAAAAGATCCTCTCTCATCTCGTTATCATGCATACATGGCTAAATGGACTGGAGGTGTCGATGCTCATGATGAGGAGGTTTTTCCAGGTTCCGGATTGACATGGGGTGCTGTAGCACATGCTAGTGGTGCTGAAGAGAATTTGGAACTGAGAAGGAGCCAACAAGTTGACCGTAGCAAGGTAGCTTCATCTTCGAGCTCCAATGCTACGCCGATGAATGAGAACGAGGAGTTACATCTTGATGATATAGAAGAAGAAGATGATGATGATGATGACGACGACGACGAAGAAGAAGAGACGGACTTGGATAATGACATTGAGGATTGATTCGATTGACTTGTCTTCCTTCTTACTTGTATTATTTTTTTGGACATGTTGTATGTGTTTTTGAACATTTGCTAGTGTTATGTACCAAACTTTTGGAATGTTTGATCTTAACTTCATTTTTCCTTCTCTTGCTATAATTTCTTAAGCTCTTGAAAATATTAAATTTGCTAAAATTATGAAGATAAATGATAGTATATATATTAAAATTTGATTTATATATTAAAAATAATTAAAAAAATCAAAACCGACTAATGCCCGACTAAATCCGATTACTCTCCCGACTGTCGATTAATCCTTAGTCAGTGACCTTGCCGACCGAGTACCGACTACCGACTTTTGCAACCTTGATACATACTATAAGGTTTCTCCTCTATACTTATATTATTAAAGCTCTAGAAATTGTCAATAGATCTGTTAACAGTTATTGAATGGAGGGATTTAAAATAAGTAATGACTACAGTAACATGCATTTATACCCAGACATATTATGCGGAAGATTTTAGAGAATAGCAAAGTGCGTATTTTATATATCAATCTATTAAGAGATATGCGTGGCCAAGCAATAACTTGTGTGAGGACTCCAACCTAGCAAGCAAATTATTTTAATATATGTTTTAGTCATGGTTTTTAATTGTGATTCATATATCATACTGTATGATTAACATTTCAGAAATAGCACCAAAAGCTAGAAGAGATGGAGGGAGCTCGGGGAAGGGAAGAACAGATCCCGCATGGAAATATTGCATAGAGGTTGAGCTAGAAGGAGACAAAAAAATGAAAGGATACAAGTATGTGAAGTGCAAGTTTTGTGGACAAACCGTCACAGGAGGTATTGCTGGATTTAAAGAGCATTTGGTAAAGAGCCGCAAGAATGTTAGAAGTCCAAATGTGCCTATTGAAGTCGAAAATGAGATGAAGGATTTTTTATCCAAGAAGGATCAGGCAAGAAGGAGATTGTATGAAGAGATGGAAGAGGTTCGTCGAGTGGGAGCACATACAAATCTTGGATCATCTGGATTTGATAAACATGTGCCCACGGGATCTAGCGGTGCACACAAAGGTAGAGGTCTTGTGGACTTTTTTGTAGGTGGAGCTGTATGTGAAGGTGGAAGTGGAAAGCTAGGGATTGGGTCTGGGAGTGCCCAAGGTCCTTCCAAACAAGTAACTCTGAATGCTTCGTGGAAAAAAGAAGAAAGAAGGAGGGCTTGCAAAAGCGTCGGGAGATTCTTTATTGAAAATACATTGCCTTTCAATGTGACCAATAGCCCTTCTTATCAGACACTGTTTCAGGAAGTTGAAAACTTTGGGAGGGGATTTAAACCCCCAAGCATGCATGAGTTACATACTTGGATATTGAGGGAAGACGTGGAGACTGTGAAGGCGATGATGGATGATGTTAAGGCATCCTGGTCAGAGATAGGATGTAGTATTATGTCTGATGGTTGGACAGATACCAAAGGTCGTACATTGATCAAATTTTTGGTGAACAACCCAAGAGGAACTTGATTCCTAAAATCTGTTGATGCATCCGAACAAGTTAAAAATATGGAATTTTTTTTCAAGTTAATGGATGAGGTTGTCGAGGAAGATGGTGAAAAAAATGTAATACAAGTTATCACTGACAATGCATCAACATATAAAGCAGCAGGGGAGATGTTGATGAAGAAGAGGGAACACTTGTACTGGACTCCATGTGCAGCACACTGTATTGATCTTATGTTGGAGGACATCTTGAAATTGCCTTTGCATGACTCTGTATTTAAGAAGGCAAAGCAAATCATCAACTTCATATACAACCATGCATGGGTGTTGGCTATGGTGAGGAATCATGTAGGTGGAGATTTAATGCGGCCCGCTGTCACTCCTTTTGCTACAGCTTTTCTCACATTGCAGAGATTACTCATAGTGAAGGATCATATGGAGTCATTTTTCACCTCAAAAAGGTGGAAATCTGGTTCTTACTCATCCAAGGAAAAAGGCAAGAGTGTCCAAAATATTATTTTGAAGAGCAAATCTTTTTGGCCTGGTGTTGCTTATGTGATTCGAACGACCAAGCCATTGGTGATGGTGTTGAGAATGGTTGATTCTGAGAAATATCCTCCAATGTGATTTATTTATGAAGCCATGGATAGGGCAAAGGAGGAAATCGCTCGAAATTTACGCAATAATGAAGAAAAATACAAGAACTCTGGGACATTGTTGATAAGAGATGGGATAAACAACTTCGTACACATTTGCATGCTGCTGCTTACTTCCTTAATCCACAATGCTTGTATGAACCAACATTCAACAATGATTATGAGGTCAAAGTTGGTGGTACTCTTGCCTGCAAAGGATGGTCCTAGATAGGGAAGAAAGAGAGAAAATTGACTTGCAGTCTGATGCATATGTTAATGCAAAAGGCTTTTTTGGTTGGGCAAATGCTATTGACACCAGGAAGAAGAGAAGTCCTGGTATGAAATCAATCGTAATTTCATATAGCTTTAATTATTTTCTTTTTTCTAAATATGTTTTTTCATCATGTATTAACAAATTACAACGGATTGGTGGCGAGCATTTGGAGCTGAGACACCTGAGTTGATGAAGTTTGCCATACGAATTTTGAGTTTGACTTGCAGTGCATCGGGATGTGAACGAAATTGGAGTTCGTTCAATCATGTGAGAATTTAATTTAACCCAGAAGAGATTGACCAACCATAGTTCAAGAACATTATATTTTCAAATATAATGATTAACGAACCGTTGATGCACAGGTGCACACTAAAAGAAGAAACAAATTAAAGCAAGAGAAGCTCAACGACTTGGTTTTTTGCATGTTCAATTTGAGGTTGAAGCAAAAAGAAGTAAGAAAGAAGACATTAGAGGATCCCCTTTGTTTGGAAGATATTGATTCAGATGATGAATGGATATCTGAGTTCCACCTAGGCACGAGTGAAGTTGAGGTTTTTCACGAGCTCGATGCAAATCTTTCTCTTGAGGATGAAATAGTGGATATTGAGGAACTAGGTGGAGAACGACCAGCGAAGAAGAAACAATGTAAGGGTAAAGGTGAGTAAGAATCTAAGATATATATTATCTCTTGGATTATATTATAATATATAATACTCAAAATCTATGAAACCTTCTTTTCTTTGTAGGAAAAGGTGTTGATATTGAAGAAGATGTCATCCAAGCTAATGAGGAACTCACTGACGACGATGATGACGAGGCACAAATCAACTATATGGATGATTCATTGGATGATCCCATTAGTAGCAGTGAAAGTGGAGATGATGTCGATGTTTAGAGATGCAATGATTGTTGATGTTTAGAACTTACTTTGTTAGCCTTTTTATGTATCTTGATGGTCATTGTACTTTTGAACTTTTGTCCTTGTTGTTGTTGGGATTTAGAACTTGTTTGAGTTTAGAAGTAGAACTTTTATCGTGCGAACATGGTGTTTATAACATGGAATTAGCCTTGCATTGTTATGGAGTATGTTTTTTTTATGAAAGCTATTTAATATTCTAGGACTTGTAAAATATAGTTGTGATTAATTAGCATTTTTTATAAAATATTCTCTTAATGGAGTGAGGCTTACGCCTCGATACGCCTCGAGGCTTACGCCTCGAAAAAATATTGGAAAAACGCCTCGATACGCCTCACGTTTTTTAAAACCTTGGTTTCGCCGACTAAGCGAAATATCACTGACATGGCGAAATTCGCCCCACATCTCTTCACGAATTAATGCTCCTTTTGTTGATTTCTGACTGATGTTGCGACATGTCGCCGAAATTTAGTTTCGAGGCTTCACCGATATGTCACCGAAGTCGGCATTTTGAGCCATGGTAATAGGTGAGACATCTGTGTTTGATAGAATGGTTGACCTAATCCGTTTCTTTAACCTGCTGTGGGTTACTCCATACTTATAGTTGGTTGTTTGGTGTAGAGCCTCAATGGCTGATGGGAATTTAGTCTTGCTTAGTGTTGCACGTTTTACTCTTGTAGTTGACTGTTTCGTTGCTTTCGAGTCCGAGTGCTTGGTTGCTGTGTTGCCGTAGTTGGTGGAGCTTGTGCTTGGTCTGGTTTTAGGTAAATGTTTTATCGTGAGTCATGTACTTGACAAGGCTGGTCGAATGTTCAATCTTTGTTTTATGTTCAATTTTGTTTTATGAGATGTGCGAGACTTGGGATGTTTTACTCTCATCATTTGCCCGTACTCTTCTAGTCATTTGTGTTAATGGCTAGGAGAGTAGCTGTACTAATCACATGCTTTATGTACTGCTTAATGCCCCCACTTTGCTAGGCGTCATGTTGGCTGAAAAGTGGTTTAACCACGCCCCCTCCTTTTGTGTGGATTGAGATGTTTGCTGTGGTTTTTTCCTAAAATAAAAAGTTGTTAGAACTTTCTTGAATAAGAGTGCTCCCTTGGAATGTGTGGTTTCAATTATAATTTTGAATCACATGGTCTATGTGGATAGAACATTTGATTACAATGCTATTCCTTTTAGGAAACTGGTTCTCTACCAACGGTTGCTTTGGGGACGCTGGTCTAGTATTAGCTAGTGCCTTTCTTTCATCTGATGTACGGGCAACTGATAGATTACCAACTGTTTGGACAATTTAATCAATACCAATGGTTGCTAATGTAAATGAGACTTGGTTAATGCTCGTTGATGGGATATATTGTTCTGATCAGTTAGTTGCTGTACATTGGACACTGATTGGTATCACCTCGTACTAGCAATTAGTCGATTACGAAATGTTTGGTTCTTTGAACGAGGCTTAGCTAATGGCCATTGGATTATGATACTGTTCCTCTTAGGTGATAATAATGATCGACTGTTGATCAGTATCACTTTGTATAAGCAACCAATCAATTATTGGAGGGTGCTTGGGGGCAATTAGTCGATTACAAGCAGTTGTCTTTCTGAGCTGGGCTTGGTTGATATCCATTATGGATTTTGTTGTTCCAATCATGTGATATTTTTTGCCGAATACTAATGGGTATCACCTCATTTGTGCAAGCAGTGCAACTGATCAATTACCAGCAGTTGCTAGACAATTGGTTGATTACCAGTTGTTGTCTTTTTGAATTTGGCTGGACTGATATCCATTGTTGTTGAGATGATTACTATTTTTAGCATTATCTTTTGTATTTTTCTTTTTTTTTTCCATTCATCTTTCTGTAATTTACCCAATGGGTTCTTCTCCTATATAAGGGAATCCTTGTGCCTCTCATAATTTATTCCAGTATGTTCCCTTAACATGGTATCGGAGCGACGGTCCTAGACCGGAGTTACTGTATCCATCCCTAACCCTAACCCCTTACTCGACACCTGCCCCCCCACACCCCTTCGCGCGTGCCCCTATGCCCCCTGTGCCCCACGTCGCCCCGTGCCCTGAGGCGTCATCGTCCCCTGCGCCCCAGGCCGCCTCGGCCGCTCTGCGCCCCCCGGCTGTCCTGCGCGCCCAGGTCGCCCTCTAAGTCCCGTACGCTGTTTGCCCCCAGGCCGCTATCCGCCTCATGCTCTCAGATCGTCCCCAGGCGTCCAAGTCGCCCTCCGCCCAGGCCTCCCCGGGCCGCCCTCCGCCACGCGCGCCCAGGCACCCCAGCCCCGACTTCCAGGCCCCTGAAGCCCTGCGCGTCCCCGACTTCCAGTCCAAGACCCTGCGTGCGCGTCAGGAACGTACGTGCATCCAGGACCCTGCCAGTCAGTCCAAGACCTTGAAGCCCCGCACGAGTCCACGACCCTTTGTGCATCAAGGATCGTGCGTCCTGGTCTCGTGAAGCTGCGACACACGATCCTTGCTCGCATCTTGACCTCTTACGTTTTCCGGCCATAGCAAGCGACAACGATTAGTAAGGATGGTTGTATGAGTCTATACGTACAACCAATCCTTCATATAATTATGTAGACTCGTTTCTATCGGTCTACTCTCCGGTCGAGTTCCATTATTTGGCTATCTTACAACATGTCAGACAACAAGGGTGACATCTTCTCGTCCGGAGCCTTCAAGGGCCCGGCTCCCGTCGCTAAGATAGATGAGACCAACTATGAGTTGTGGTCCATACAGTTTCTCACCCTCATGCAGTGCAACAATAAGGAGCACATCCTGACATATCCAGAGCCAGTGGATAAGACCAGGGTAAATGCTTCTTGGAAGCAAGATGATGCATACACACGTGTTTGGCTATGTGGGACTCTTTCTACGGAGATAGCCAATGATATTCTAACTTAGCACACTGTCAAGGTAATGTGGGACTCTTAGGCATCCACCTATGCACAGGCGAAGAATGAGGCTAAGATCCTTCAACTACAATTTGATATCTAAAACACCAAGCAGAATGACTGCCCCTTGCATGTTTACTACTCTTCGATGCGTGGCATGTTTGAAAAGCA